>CM054937.1:11277461-11362809 GCA_029168755.2 Tillandsia fasciculata | reverse complement strand
CTTCTTCGCCGACATCGTTCCGCCTCCATGGCGTTCCGCAGTCCATCATCTCGACCGCGATCCAGTATTCACCTCGACGTTCTGGCAGAGCTCATGCGGCTCACAGGACGAAGCTCTACATGTCGTTCCGCCTTTCACAACCGCAGACGGACGGCCAGACCGAGGCCGCCAACCGGGTCATCGTCATGTACTTGCGCTGCTTCCCACCGGCGACCGTCCCCCGCAATGGCTCAGGTGGCTGCCATGGGCATAGTACACCTACAACACCGCCTATCAGTCATCGCTCCGCGAAACTCCTTTCGTGTGGTCTATGGCCGGGAACCCCCGACCATCCGCCTCCTATGAGCCCCGCGCGAGGCCCGCGCTGGCAGCGGTCGCCCAGGAGATGGAGGAGCGCGCTGCCTTCCTCGCCGACATCCGCTATCGCCTTGAACAGGCGCAGGCGGTCCAGAAGCGCGTCTACGACCAGCACCACAGGCCGGTGTCCTTCCCAGGTCGGCGATTGGCTCTTCTTCGCCTTCGGCAATGCGGGCCAGCAGCATCCCTCCCACTGCACGGCAACAGGGAAGCTCAAACCGCGATACGTCGGGCCGTACCATGGGCGGGAGCTCATCAACGAGGTGGCTGTGCGGCTACAGCTTCCTCCCCGACGCTCGCATTCATGATGTGTTTCCATGTCGGCGTCCTCAAGAAGTTTGTCGGTAACCCGCCGGCCGTTCCACCGCTGCTGGCCATCCACTCCTGCACGGTGCTGTGGTGCCTGCACCTGCCCGGGTGACTCGGGCGGGCTGGCCCGGGGAGTGCGCCAGGTGCTCGTTGAATGGCAAGGACAAACGCCTGCGTCGGCTACATGTGGATCTGGACGACCTCCATGCTCCGGTTCCCTTCCTTTCAGCTCGAGGGCGAGCTGAGCCTCGAGGCGGGATAGATGTCATGTGCGGACTCACATATGCCAGGCGCGGGACGGCTGAGCGCGCTGAGCACGTTGTGCAGGCTCTGCATGTGTTTAGCCTCTAGTGGCTAAGATAGAAACTTAGATTAGGTAAGTTGTTTTGGAAATTTCTTAGATTAGGTAAGTTGTTAAGTTGTTTGGAAATTCCCTTAGATTAGGTAAGTTGTTTTGGAAATTCCTAGAATCAAGGAGAGCCTTCTCCATTTAGGTTGGGCCAGTGGCCATATATGCTTGTGATCGCGGGACAATAAAGATAGGTAGGAACTATATCCCTAATCTCTCTCTCTCTCTGTTAAGCCTGCGGTTGAGGGGAATAACCTCACCGAAGAAGACGGCCGGCTGCTACGAGCTACGTAGCCGCGGCCCAGCCAGTCGGGGATTCGAC
Organism: Tillandsia fasciculata; assembly: GCA_029168755.2. Classification (NCBI taxonomy): domain Eukaryota; kingdom Viridiplantae; phylum Streptophyta; class Magnoliopsida; order Poales; family Bromeliaceae; genus Tillandsia; species Tillandsia fasciculata. The sequence continues at coordinate 11,361,472 of CM054937.1, read as the reverse complement.
GCCCTTGACATTTGTGATATTTTTCTGTTTTAGATTTTTTTAGATTTTGCTAAATATTGTTGTTCTAGATAAGAACGTTTTGTCGGATTGTTTTGAGTTTGCTAGTAAGGAATTCTTTAAATAAGGCCTTGCCATCTGTACGAGGCATGCAATATTATTACAAAATTCCCCTTTTGTTGCCATGCATTCTCTCATATTTTCCTTTGCTATATAGCATCGCCCAGAGTGTCTACGCAGGTAGTGAGTCATTTACCATTATCTGCTTTCTTTTCTCTTCGATTCGTTGTTCGAGCAAGAAACAAAGGAGAGAAGCTTAGCAAATCATTTTCCTTAATAGGTCCAAACATGAAAAAATGCAGTCCATTTAGCTTCCTTTGAGGCAGACATCACAAAGAAACAACAAAAGAAAAAAGACCTTGACAGGAGCTTCTTCACAACGTGAAGTAGTGACCCCTTAACGGGTCCAACCTCTGACAGACCAGCCAAGGGGTTGCTCGAAGCTGCGCACACTTAACATGTGTTTCCTCACGCAACCACAGGGAGGCTCTGTTGGTTGCCTAACCTCCGTCGTCACTTCAACTTGTGCAATTGCCTCTCCTACGCTCCTATGCCTTCAATAATGACATCACTTACCTCTAAAGCCATCATCTGCTGCCAGAGTAGTGACTCGAAGCATCTTTCTCCAGCAATTCATGTTGGGATCCGTCATCGCCATCTATCCTGTGGCAACATCTTTCTTAACCTTTATTCCTTCGTCCCTCTTTTTTTTTTTCTTGTTTCCCCTCTACTACGACTATTCCACTCTTTTCCACATATGGTGTTCCGGCACATTGGATCGATCGATAGGAATTTTAACACCTTAGCTAATTATGCTTGCAGATTCCTCAATGTTATAAGTCCCCATCTCCGTTTTCTATTTTAACTTCAATCTGTTGTTGGTTTTTATCGCACCGTTTTATGATTCTTGTTCTGAATTTTTTTTTCCATTTTTCTCCGCCTTCGTGTCCAAGTCATACTATGATTGCTGCATATAGACAGCATTAAAAGGTTCTCATAAATTGGGTTTGCATTCAACTGGTGATATTTGATTTTGCATCAATTGCACTAATGGATTTCTAAACCCTTCCCCTACACCAGATACTCTCTTAAACTCCAAAACAACTCTTTTTTCAAAGGGTTTTTCATACTATATATTTTGTAAAACACATAACATTTGGAGAACTTAGCGAATTAGATATAGACAATTTAAGGTTTTTTCTATATTCTCGATTCAACTACTTTTTACAATGTTGACCACAAACCCACCATGAAACAGATGCACGACAAAATCACAGTTCGGAGAAGGGGTGTCTACAATTCTACTAATATGTGTTGGTTCCCCTCATGAATTTATATGAATTACTAAATTGATTTTGGCAAAAGAATAGTCTCAAAATTTTTGGCCTATTTTCCCTAATAATTTCTAAATATGAAAAACAGAAGAATTTAGAAGTGAAGACATCATGGTGAAAATTTGGTCAAAACTCTAAAAATAAAACAATGTTCCGATTTCAAAGAGCGGCATTCGAAAACTAGGTTTCGAAGCCAATTGAAACTGTAACACCTAGATTTCGGATATAAAACATCTTCGTGGATCTTTTATATAACTTTGTCTTGTATTCTTACCTCCGTGAAATGTGATGCTCTAATATTCCAACATCGAATAGGCAAGGAGTTATGAATGAGAATAAAAGGACCAAGTGCATTAGTAATAATAAACGGAACACAAGCATTTTGGGCTAATGGTTTAGCACCAGACGAGATATTAGTGCTAGTGGGATGCGTCATTACATTTAATATCAAAGGCGATTTGCCAGCCAAAATTGTGAGAAAAGTATCACATCACACTGATGATCTTGGGCTAAGGAAAAGGATCTAATGAGGACGTCACAGTTAAAAAATGAGAGTCCGCAACGCTCCAATAGTCCCACATCAAATGGGCAAGGAGCTACAAATGAGAATTTAAGGACCAAGCGCTCTAGTAATAATAATTAGGCTTAATTTGGGCTGGTAGTTTAAGACCCGATGAGTTATCAGAGCTAGTAGGCTGGTCGTAACATGATAGAGGGCATTATTAAAAATAGCTCTATTCTTTGTAAGAGTAACACGAAACATATCCTAAATACACATAAATATTGCGAAATGAACTTTGACCCTAACTATCCAGCAAGGATTAAAGTGCCGTGGCACAGGGGTGTGTCGGTCGTTGCCTGGCACGATACGGCATAGGCACGCTTGCATGCCGACACATGGCACGCTTGCGTGTCGACGGGCACGCACAACCTCCTAGTGGCATGCTTTGGCACGATCTTATTTTAGTTTTTTCTATCCAATTAGATTTTAGAATGTTATTTTAAAAGTATTAGAAGAATATTTATAAATTTTGGCTATGTATTGATTTGTCTTGATCTAATGTCAATAATAAATTTTAGTCTTCTTTATAGGTTTTCTTTATAAATTTTAGCTTAATATAGTAGTAGTATTCTTTATAGGTCTCATAGAGAAAATTATATTTTCTTTAAATTTTTATTAAAAATTGTAAGATCTATTCATATTGATTCGATGAAAGATCATATAATGACTGAACTAAACTAGAATGAGACCCCAAGTGCACTGATAGTCTGATAGTTTATTTTCATTTTCAAGTTTTTATAAAATATTTATGAAAAATTAAAGAAATTTATTTTTTCTAAAAATTTTAAAAAAATTATAAAATCTGTCCATAAAAATTTAATAATAAACCATACAATGAATAAATTAAGCAATAATAAAAATAGATTAACTTTTTAAAAAATTTTGAATCTTTTATTTTTTAGAATTTTAAAAATTATAAAATATAAATCCGAGAAAATTAATTTTTTAAAAATTTTTATGAAAAATTTGCATGTTCATCCAAGAAAATTAATTTTTCTTAAATTTAAATAAGAAAACTTGTGCAATTTATTTATAAAAATTTAACACTAAACCATATGACATATACATTAAGCAAATTTAAATATCAATTGCTTCTATTTAGTTTTCGATTTTATTAGAATTCTTATATTTCTAAATCTAATAATAAAATTTTCAAAGTTAAGAATATCTTAAATCTCACACAAAATACTAAATCCGTACAAAAAAATTAAAAATATACCATATAATGATTAAATCAAGTGAATATATTTTCAGATTTTTGTAAATTGTTAATAAAAATTTGTATAATTTCATATTTATTTACAAAAGAAACTTTACAAGTTAAATATATTCTAAATGCATGGAAAAAAAAAGTTAAGCTGTAAATTTCTTGACTTACCTAATAAGTAGATCTTCGATTTTACTATTTCTTTACTTTTTCTTTTAAGATCGAAGTAATCAAAAAATAATAAGGAATTGAAAGTAAAAAAAAAAATTATGAGAAAAAAAAGGAAGAAAAAAATAAAAAGGAAAAAAATAGAGAAAAATATGTGAGAGGAAAGAAAAGAAAGCGCAAAATAGAAGAAAATGTAGAAGTGAAAAGAAGAAAATAAATGAGAGGGATAAAGGTCTATGCAAGAAACCAAAAAATACAAAAGGTTGAAGTAAAAAAAAAAAAATTAAAAACACTCTGCGCCAGTGTAGGCACGCAACGGCACGTACCGTGATACTCTCTGGGTATCGCTTTGTCTCGTTCGATACTCAGAGGGTATCGCGGCACAGGAGGGCCAAGAGAGACCCTTCCTGTACCGTGCCGCCTAATTCGTGGCACAATATGTAGTGTCCACGGTTTTCGTTCGGTATCACTTTCGGTATTCACGGTATTTTTCCTCATATTTTCGATATGCCTTTTTGGTCGGATTTTTATTTCATTGTGTAGGGCTCGAAAAATGGAAAATGGTGGTGCGATCGGCTCTAAATTTCGGTAAGCGGAGATTCCGATATGATTTTTCTAAGTTTAATATAAGAGAGGGTTTAGAACACTCATTTCGGCTTTTGGGTGCTTGGAAATCCGTAACAACGTACAATGAGATTTTCGAATGATTTGAAATGCAAATCGAGGGAGAAACGGTTAAATGCTGATGTGGAGGCCTATCCTTATTTTAAGCTAAGTGGGCTCTACCTTCAGCCCAAAACTGTTTTTTTTTTATAACACTGGTATCTTTAGTCGCTTTCCATTCCTACACCTCGCTTTCTTCCTCTCTCTTCATCTTCTCTTCTTTTTTTTTTGGATTGGTAAATGATAAAATTTTTTTGTGCACATTTTGTATTTTAAATTTTAATTTTTTAATTTCTACCCGCCGCATAGCATAGGAGTCTACACTAGTTAACATTTATATCACAATTTTTGTAATAAATTTTTTGTAGTAAAAAAAATTGTCAATTAAATTGTTAAATTTTTTGGATAATGTACAATTGAAAATAGAAAAAGCCATGTGAGACCAAGAAAAAAAAAGTGGAAATAAACAACAAATGCTAATTCTTTTCTGTTAGAGATAAATTAATTTAGAGATAAATTAATTTAGATTTAAATATTAATTATAGTATAATCCTAATTTAAGTAGATTTGGGTTTATCTTGGGTGGAGTTTATATATATCTCCAATGAAGAGAGCATATATATATATATATATAAGTACGTATGATCTTGAGGATGATCGTACGATACAAAAAGAGAGAAAAGAGAAAAGTCTTCTAGGTTTATAGAAGACGAGAGAAGGGTGAGAGAGATTCAGGAGGAGAGCTCGGATTGAAGCTACTCTATTGCAGAAGAAAAGAGGAGTCGGTGTAATTCTTTTCTTGGTTAATGAATCTTATTTCACCCGTATATTTTCTTGTATTGGTTTTCTTCTCTTTGTGGTTGTACTAGATCAGTTATGTTGAGGACGGATTTATGGTAAAAACCCGATTTAACGTTTCCGCTGCGGAATCCCAACTCTATGCGGTACCGGAGCAGATTGCAGTGCCGGAGCGGGTTGCGAATTCACAAAATCTGGCACCAGGGCAAGTACCGGATTTCTCAACAGTTGGTAACAGCGCAGATGGCTAGAAATTCTTAGATTATCTAACATAATGTAGTGCGGCAGATTTGGTGGCTCTTGTTGATATGATAAGCTCACAGAGGATAAGTCACGATGATGTACCATAGTAATATAGTGTAGAACAACATGGCCTTAGGGGTTGTGTAAAGAGGTGGCTTAGGCACAAAGGCTCAGATGGGTGGGTTTTTGTAGTGACAGAGTTGGTTGGACTTGGTTCACATGTGAAAACGGAGACTTTAAGAATTCACATATGCATAGAGTCTCACATAGAATAAGCTAATGGGCCCAAGCATACAGGTGCAGAAGTTTCAAAAAACATGTTACATGCATGGGCTTTTTTGGGCCTCGGGATAGACTGAAATTCCCTAACATTCTATCCTCCCCAATTGAACTTTCATTCTTCTTACGGTACTCATTCAAGCACTTCATGGAGTCTATGCTGTTTAAAAAACAGTGCGCCATAAGAACAAATCATCCACTTTCATTGCACTTGCTTTAGATGCATCAAATATTCATCTTCATCCTATGTATGTCTTTGATTATGTTATCTTTTTCTGTGTATTTACTAAACCACAATAAATAATGACACTTGAATAAAACAGAGTGTAAGAATATTCATTGTTTGCATCCTATATGCAATGAGGAAAGTTTGCATAGTTTAACAAAAAAAAAATTTAAAAAAAGGAAAAAAAATACCTGCTTCCGTAGCCTTGACCTTCTAGCTGACTCTCTATTAGATTGCTTTCGTCTTTCCCTCTTAAGTTCACGCTCATCCTGCCAAAAGAAGAATAGTAAAAGACATAGAGCATGGTACAATGAAAAGGTAGAATAAATAGCAAAATTTTTAGATGTGACCAAGTTGAATAAATAATTTCTAAAAAAAAATCAAAATCAAATCATTTGCAACAGGCAATACTAAAAGCATAATATATGATGTCGCTCATTATCATCAAAGCACTACTTAACAGTACCAATTGATGTTCAGACATGACACCATCTCGTCCCACCATGGCCGATGCAAGGGTCACTTCATTGGAATTGGCATTCACAGGATAGGTTGCAGATGAGAAGTATTCCAAATATCCATGCCTATATTCAAATTAGTGGAAGAATTAGGTAGAGCTGATCTTCCAGGTGCTGAAACCGGAAGCTTTGTGACAGATCTTCCCCTCGCATTATAAGATGACTGAGCAATAGTATTATTATAATGGGCAATAGTGGCAGTTTGAGAAGTTTCTCCTGATAAAGACCGACCAAAAAATGACACAATGCACAGAATGGAAGTGAAAAAGGCAAAAAGAGGAAGCATTGCAATGCTCTTCGAAAACAAGACAAAAAGAAAAAAAGAAAGCATTCCAGGACCTACCATCTGCAGCCACCCCACGATATTTTCTCTTTTTAGTTGTGGTCGATTCCTGACAGCAGTAAAAAATACTTTAACCTCCTTAAAATAAGTCATAACAAACCACACAACATAAAACAACTTCAATATCAATAAGGAAATTTCATAATAAGAAGAGGTATTCCGGGCTAGAGTCTACAGATATGGGCAGATCATAAATATGGATACTATTTGAATAAGATAGATGGATCAAAAAAAAGGCAAATCCAAATTTCACCAAGGAACAAATCAACTAAGTCTATCACACACCTTTTGCTCATCATTGTCCTCACTTGTATCAGATGAACCCTCGCTTCCGGCTTCGCTACTAAACAATATATTTCACAGCATCATCGTCAACAAGAGGAACAATTCCAAAAAAGAACAAACAAGAAGAGTACCTATATCAAAATATAAAGCACACCTCCTTGAATCATTGTCGGCAGAGGCAGATGTTCCTTTCCCGCCATCCTCTGACTTCTCCGGAGAAACTCTGGCATTTCCAGAACTCCCTTTGCTTGCAGATTCCTTGTTTTTCCCCTCAATTGGTCTCCCCTCAACTTCGCCAACTGGATATGGCATGTTCTGCAGAAGAGAAATAGCTCCCGGTTCAAAAAACTATAACAAATAAACAAACCATTAAAATCAGAAGCGACGAGGGAAGAAGGAGAAGCCGCCACCACTTACCACACCCATCGAAGGGTGAGCATACAATGGACCAGGATGATACATGGGAGAGATCGGGATGTGCGTGCCGTACGGCGACACCATCTGCACAACTCCCGCAAAACTCAAAGAGTTAAATAACAAGATTTTGGTAACATCCAAATAAAGAAACTGTGTATCTTCACTCATACCTGGGGAGGCCAGACTGCATAGGAATGGTGAGAAGCACCTGGGGGAAAGAAAGCATGCGCTGAGACAGCTGATGCAGCCCCTCCATTGTTGTAGTATGCTTGCAGCGAGGTCGCCCACTCCGAAGAAGCTCCATATGCCATCAATGCAGGAGCTACGGCAGTAGTGCTGGCAGCAACAGCGGCAGCAGCGACGCCGGTGGAAGCAGTCATAGTAGTACCACCTGCAGCACTAGTTTCTAGTAAAGGTTTATTTTGCTCCTCAGCAGCAGCCATCATCCAATAATTCAGTTATACTCTCTTAATTCTCAGCCTGCATTCAAAGAAAGAATGAAAACAGTTAGTATAGATGTCATGCCCCGAACCCAAGGCAAAACAAATGTCGCATACCTACAATTAATTAATTGCAAATATGCAAGGCGACAAAACTTGTAGATATCAAGCAACAATATCCTATCTCAAGATTAAGTTAAACAATCTTACATACTTGAAACCCCAAAAAAGACATCAATAAATAAAGTTAACCACAAAACTAAAATCTACTAACAACAATTTCACGAGTACTTAATTACTTAAATTCACCAAAAATACACAACAATTCTAAACGGGCAAATATTCTCTATTTCTATCAAATATTAACTTTTAAAACTAACTAACATACCTAAATTTATTAACCAAAGTTCACAAATAAATAACATTCTCTCAAGGATTAAAATGCCGGGGCACAAGTGTGTGCTGGCCGTTGCCTAGCACGATACAGTACAGGAACGCTTGCATGTCGACACATGGCACACTTGCATGCCAATGGGCACGCACAACCTCCTAGTGGCACACTTTGGTACGGTCTTATTTTAGTTTTTTTTGTCCAATAAGACTTTATAATGTTATTTTAAAAGTTTTAGAGTAATAATTATAAATTTTGGTTATATATTGATTTGTCTTGATCTAATGTCAATAATAACTTACTAACTTACTAGTCAATAGCTTAATATAGTAGTAGTCTTCTTTATATGTGAAATAAAATACAACTACAGCTCATAGTGAAAACTATTTTTTCTTTAAATTTTATAAAAATTTGTAATATCCATTCGTATTGATTCAATAAAGGACTGTATGATGAATAGACTAAACTAGAATGGGATCCAAAATGCACCGATACTTCATTTTCATTTTCAATTTTTTTAAAAATATTTATGAAAAAATTGAAGAAAATTATTTTTTCTAAAAATTTTAAAAAAAAAATTGTAAAATATGTCCATAAAAATTTAATAATAAACCATACGATAAATAAATTAAGCAATAATAAAAATGGATTAACTTTTAAATTTTTTGATTTATCTTTATTTTTTTTTAGAATTTAAAAAATTATAAAATATAAATCGGAGAAAATTATTTTTTAAAAAAGAATTATGCAAAATTTGCAAGTTCATCCAAGAAAATTACTTTTTCTTAAATTTAAATAAGAAACCTTGTGAAATCTATTTATGAAAATTTAACAATAAACTATATGACATATACATTAAGCAAATTTAAATATCAATTGTTTCTATTTAGTTTTCAATTTTATTAGAACTTTCAAGTTTTTAAATCTAATAATAAAGTTTTCAAAGTGAAGAATATCTTAAATCTCGCACAGAATGCTAAATTCATCCAAGGAAATTAAAAATGGACCATATAATGACTAAATCAAGTGGATATATTTTCATATTTTTGTAAATTGTTAATAAAAATTTGCATAACTTCATATTTCTTCACAAAAGAAACTTTACAAGTTAAATATATTCTAAATGTATGGAAAAAAATTTAAGTTGTAAATTTCTTGACTTGTCTAATAAGTGGATCTTCGATTTTACTATTTCTTTACTTTTTAAAAAAAATCGAAATGATCAAAGAATAATAAGAGATTGAAAAGAAAAATTAAAGAACAAATTATGAGAAAAAAAAATAGAAAAAAATAGAAAGGAAAAAAATAGGGAAAGATACGTGAGAGGAAAGAAAAAAGAGCACAGAATAGAAGAAAAGGTAGAAGTGAAAAGAAGAAAAGAGATGAGAGAGGGATAAAAGTCTATGAAAGAAATCAAAAAAGTCGAAGTAAAAACACTATATGCCTGTGTGGGCACGCAGCGGCACGTACTGTGATACCCTCTAGGTATCGCTCCTTGATACTCAGAGGGTATCACAGCACAGGGGAACCAAGAGAGACACCCCCTGTACCGTGCTACCTAATTGGTGGCACGATAAGTATCGTCCCGTGCCGTAAGGCACGGACAGATACTTAATTCCTTGCATTCTCTGCATCTAGCGATCACTCAATCCCATCCCCCACAAACTGATTGGACTCAATATCTGAGTAAGCAACCATACACCGCATTAATCGAACTAAGCATGCAAAATAAAAAAAAAAATCTAAATATTCAAATATAAATTTTTTGTACTGAAAATGTACTAATAATGACTCAGTATTCACGACGATTTCACGTCTATTTTCAAAAGTTCAAACTTAAACATATTTTACTAAATTGAACTAAGAGAAATTGAATTTTGACAAAACATTTTTATTCCAAAAGTTAAAATTGTAAAACAAAAGACTCTCGTAACGAGCAACCCGTTGGCAAAGGTCCAACCACACATCAAAGGCACCTAAAGACACGATCAGAAAGTGAAATCACCCCAAGGTGTATCTAAATAGAGCCTGAAGGTGCGTTACAAAATAGCACCCGAAGGCGCATCACAAAATTGCACTCAAAGCGCGTCGCACTCAAAGGTGTATCACAAAATCGAAGCTAGCTTCTATCACAAATTCATGTCGACACGGCCAACATAAGTATAACAAATACCAAGAGATATTACTACTTTAAGATTACTTACTTAGTCAATAATTTAAAAGGAAACAAATTATCGACTACTGAATTTTTATCAAATAAGCACACATTTTTTTAGAATTTACACAGTAGACAGAGCAAAGCTTTTTACTTTTCTTTCAATGATTTCTAATATATATAAGCACGCTTAACCCTTATTTTGAAAACACCGAAAAAGAAGAATTTATGTTGCCATAACATATTTCTATAATTTTATCGAAAATAAACTAATGAGTATTAGGTCACTTACCTTCAAATGATCCAAATATCATCAAAAGCCAAGTATCAATCTAATCAACAAAACCTAAAGTAAAAAAACAAAATATCATTACAAGCACAAAATCATGAAAATAAACCATCAAAAGCTTACTAGGTTCCGATTGAGTTTCTAAAAAGAAGTCCAACCCATCTAACATAGAACTAATTACTTTCGTAATAAGCATGGTTGTAGGAAACTAATACCCAACCAACCTAATTCGGGTAGGCTCATGTAGAATACTAGCACTTAGGATTTGAGTTCCCATAGACACGGCCCGCCATATCGTGCCAACAAGATATCAACACGATACGGCCCCCGTACCGATGGCACGACTCAAAACTCTCTTTTCTTTAAATTAGTAAGTAATTTTCTCAATAAAGTTCAAAAGATTCAATAAAGATACATAATAAGGAATTAGAATATTTTGTTGCTAAAGAAAAATAAATATCTCACACCATTATGTATCAGCACACATGTATTTTTTCATTTTTTTTGTGACCAGCACGCATTAGTAAAGCACGGCACGGCACGCACCGTGTTATACCTTGTCGGCAAGTTTTCGGCACGACCCCGTACGACGACACTTGAATCCTTGATTAGCACAAGTCTAAAATAGTTGCTAAGAGGCCAATCTTATCCAACAAAAAAAAAAAAAAAAAAAAAGGAGAGAGAGATTTTAACCAAAATAAGTTGAGAAATCTCAACTATCAATCAAAAAAGAAGAGTTCTATGAACTATTTTGTTCAAAAAGAATAATGTAACATGAATGAGTTCCATAAAATTTAAACGAAGGTCCAATTGCTCGAGAAGATGATTTTCAGATGCCAACACACATGTTTACTACTTGTTATATAATAAGGTTAAAATTGGAAGCAAAAATTATATTTGCCTTACCCTAGTCATTCTGTCGAACACTTGGTGGGCATTTCGAATCACATAGAGAATATAAAGAATCCGCACAATGGAATCTCCGGGGTATACAAGGATTTAAGCAATATCAAAATTTCTAATGGTTCAAGATCAATACTTAATAAAAAAATTCATATTTTAATACTTTATGTCTAAACCTATCAAAAGAGAAACATCTAAATAATTCATATACCCATCAATAAAGAGAAGATTAATTTCAAAAAAATAAAAAAAAAAAAGAGACGAGATGAACAGGGTAAGAAACCTTTCAAAAATGATGAAGAAACGACGGCGATCGAGGTGCCGTCGACGACGAACCAAACACCGTCGACGACGATCGAGAAGGGAGGCGGCGGCTAAGAACGGCGATGGCGACGTCGGAGCACGAGGGATCGAGAGGCCGCCGCGGGAGCGTGCGTGCGAGCGTGCGAGAATAAGAGAGTGAGAGCACGTGCGTGCACGCGAGAGAGGTACGGCTGAGAGACAGAGCGTGGTCGGTTGGGGACTACGCACAAGAGAGAGAAATAGGAATTTCTTATATATTAATAATATAATAATTAGGGTTAAGGGCCTTTTGCACATCACTCCTAAAATTTATTAAATTAGAAAAATATTACATCTACACCCCCAATATGGGATATAATGTCACGTCCCGAGATCGAAAATGCAACCCGCACTCGCCAACAGATTCACCACCCATACGAAAAGTCCAGCATAGACGAAACGTCTAACCTATAAAAGATAGTGCTAATAACTATACAGATATCAGAATTAGAAAATAAATTACTGAAATATAAAATACAACTCCACAAAATAGTACATGTCAGATCCTCACAATACATAAAACTCTCAAAATAAAAACCCTCAAGAGTACAATATACATAATAAATCAAATCCACCGACAGTACTAAAATCACCAAAAAGAGGTACAACTACTATCTCTATGAACAGATAGGGATCTAGCTCGCGACTCTCTTATCTCGATCTGAAGAAGCAGCAACTGGAGGAGCAGGAACAAGAGAAGATGCCCCTGAAAAATGGTCACCAATGAGGGTGTGAGAACTACATTCAACAGTAGTTCTCAGTTGGTACCATCTCCAAGACCAACGGTCTGCCCACTAAGTCTACTAGAGACATAAGATAACGATACAATAAAACTATGTAAGAAAAGCTGAAAATAACTCTACAGCTATCATGCCTCTATCTAGAATGCTCAATAGGTGATACAGATGAAAGTAATGCATCTACTCGACATCAATATGCTCAGTCAACCCAATCCCACTGACTGCTACAAAGGGTCCAATCAAACCTGCGCTTACCCACTACCACACATCCCAACTGGGACGGAATTTACGTGGGCAGTCCGACACGAACTGCGTCGACAAGCTGTGAAAGATAAATAACAGACCTAACTCCGGAGCGGCACTCGAGGGGAGCGACCCCAACGAGGAAAGTATTCGCGCATCTCTGTCGAGCTCATTTTTGGCTAATGCTGACTATAGTCTAAATCCACGATCAGTCAGATCGGCAAATACCAACTCACAAAACTGACTCACTGGCTGGAGGTACTCAACAGCCGGGACCCACCGTCGACATAGACGGGTCCCAAATCTTGCACTGATCTACCACAGCTACCAGACTCCACTCGGCCCCCAGGCACGAGTGCAACATGCATCCCACAACATCCCGACCACTCGGCCCACTACCCGAGCGAGGAAAATTCAGTCCAGGAAAAGATAAATACAGTGTGTGGGAATGTCTAAAGCATAAAGAAACTAGCCCAAGTTAGAGTTCTCTACTAGTCTGGTTTACACATGCAACATATGATGGGGTGCTAGTCAAGGTTCCAAAATTCCATTATCATAAATAAGGATTAATCAATAAATTTATCAAAAATGTTTGCAACTCAAACAACATGAAGTAACATTATCCTCCAACATGTTCTCAATCAAACTAGTGGGTGCACTATAGTGCACCGGCTCCGCGAAATAGCGAAGTGCGGTGAAATCGCCCGTAACGTGTTTAAAATGTGAATACGGATGAGTTTGGAGTGTTTTAATGCGAAGCAAAAGCCTTCGGATCGAAAAGTGACTTGACGGCGCGCAAATTTGATGCTTCAGACTTGTGAAGCTTCAGGTGGCATTGAGTATCAGAACGCTTTAATGGGTACCGGAACCAATTAATGGAAACCAGACAGCAAGCTCTCGGGTTGGAAAACTGCAGAAAATATTCTAAGTCCCTGGGTATCGGTACCAAAGGTTGGGTACCGGTACCCTATATTAAACTGGACAAACCAAGCTCGGCTTGGAGTAAGAGAGCTTGGGTACCGATACCAAGGGTTGGGTACCGGTATCCTACATACACTAAACAGGGCAAAATCCAGCCTCGGTCAGGAATGAAAATGTGTCTGGGTACCGGTACCCAGCTCCCAAAATTCTAGGGCAGTGAGATAATTTTCCTTTTTAAGTGGGGGCAACATGGTAATTTCACCCATGCCTGCTACCCAACTACCCCCTGACATAGGAAAAACTCTCTCCCTCTCTCTCTTCCCATTTGAGCCCACTCTCTCTCTCTCTCTCTCTCTCTCTCTCTCTCTCTCTCTCTCTCTCTGTTCGAACCAGAGAAAGGAAAAGAAAAAAAGGAAAAATAAGGAAGAATAAGAAGTAGAGGTGGAGGAGTGGCCTTTGGAGGTTGAGGGCTGCGGGATTGATCTCTTTGGAGCATAGAGACTTCAAGGAGAACCTCATAGGAGCTTTTCAATAGGAGTTTGGAGTCCATTCCTCTTCATCTTTTGGTCAAGAAATTCTCAAAAGAGGTAAGTATAAGTTAGGGTTTCATCTTAAGGTTTCTTTTTGGCTTCAAATGAGATGGAAATCATCTCTCATGGAGTTTTTCTCCATTTTTAGAGCTTTTTTTTGGAAAATAGTGATCAGCCACCTCCTATTGCAGGAGCATCATAAGATGTGGGGAATTCTATTCGAAAAATGGTGATCTCTTTCCTTTTCCTTTGCTTTTAATATTAGAAGCATGTTAATAGACCCTTAGTGTAATAAGATTTTGAATGTGATTATAAGAGGGTCTAGTAAAGGTGAATGAATGTTTAAAAGCTTAATGTTAATAGGCCATTAGAGCCTCATATGTAGAAATGAGATTAAAGGAATGGTATAATTGACCTAATGCATGTGATTAGGTTTAGGGTTATTGAATGTTGTGAGTTAATGTTAAGAGTTATATTGGGCAATGGTTATATTGACCTAGGAGAAACCTAGTGTAAAGTTTGGAACGAGTGGCATTAACCTTAGGATTGAACTTGTGGCATATATCTAAGGGTTAATCTAAGGTTATGGAATAGAGTATTTAACTTAGAATCAAGACTCGAAAGAAAGGTGTATGTTGTTTGAGGCTAAAGAATAAACAAATGTTAACCCTAGATATTGGTATTAGGGTGTTTGGGCAAAATGGATAATCACCTTAACTTCAATGTGAGTTAATGAATGAAAGAGGAATGCTTACAAGTCCAAGAGACTTTCTCGTTTTCTTTTAGTGTAGGATGCATATTGCACTAGTGCTTAGGGGCCGAGTAGAGTCTGGTAGCTGTTGCTACTCTTGTACTGATGTCGGGAGCCATTTGAGTCAACGGTGGTCCCGGGTTGTCTAGTTTTCTCTGATTTAGTTGTCATCACTGTGTTCGTGGCAGTAGTGTACTGGTGATAGCAGGACCCTTGAACCCAGACTGTTTTGGACACACACATGATTTCAGTAAACCTATGTTTTCCTTCCGAATTTCGAAGGGTCGCCGAAGCCTGCTCTTGTTTGATTGGGTGAGGCATTAGCCCTTCGGGGTTTGGAAAATAAAACTTATTTTAACTGATTTTCTTAAAGAACTAAAATTTATTAAATTGGACTTCTCAAATCAAGAATGGTTTTCGGTAATAACTGTCATCTTTTCTTGTAAACTTCCTCACCCGAGAGGGTTTGAGTGATCTGGGCTCAAGGGGTTGTTTTCATATTTTGGGACAAAGCTACGGGAGTTGTGCCTAGAACCTGTTCTCGCTGGAATTAGGTTCTAGGTGCTAGTCTCCCGAAACTTTCGGACCCTGATTGGTTCCCTTCGGATCATTTACCCAAGGGAGCTGATTTCCTGAACTGTAAGGGGTCGAGAACTTCGAAGCTGAGCCTGGAGTCTGTTCTTGTTTGATTAGGGTTTTAGGCACCGGCCTACCGGGATTCTTGGACCCTTACGGTGTCAGTCAGTTCTTTTTCATCTGTGAGTTGGGTGTTCTGTTTTGGCAGCCGTTTGGGGTTGATGGTGGTCCCGTGCTGTGGATTGTCTCCAACTGATGTTGTTAGTGTTGAGTTGTTGTTTTCGATTCGATTGATCGTGGATTTGGACAATAACCTACATGAGCTATATTGAGCTCAACAGAGATGCGCGGATACTTCCTCGGTAGGGTCACTCCCCTCGAGTGCCGCTCTTGAGCTGGGCCAATTACTTTGCTATCGCGACTTGTCAACGCAGTCCATGTGGGACGCCCTACGTAAGTCCAGTCCTCCGTGGATGTAATGGGAGTAGGTGGGCGTAGGTTTGACTGGACCCTATGTGGCAGTCACTGTGATTGGGTTGATTGAGTATATTGGGTTAGAGTCGATGCATCATTTTCATCTGTATCACCTATTGAGCATTGTAGGTAGAGGCATGATAGCTGTAGATATCTTTCCAGCTTATCTTTTCATTATTTCAGTTTCCTGTTATCTTATGCTTCTAGTAGACTTAGTGGGCAGATCATTGGTCTTGGAGACGGTACCCACTGAGAACTACGTGACGGTGTAGTTCTCACACCCTCTGTTGGTGACATATTTTCCAGAGGCATCTACCCCTGTTCCTACTCCTATTGCTGCACCTGCTGATCGAGGTAAGGGAATCGCGAGCTAGTTTCCTACCCGTCCTTAGAGTGTAGCTGTACCCTTTTTTGGAGCTTTGTAGTACAATCTGTTGGATTATTGTAGATAGTTACTTTTGAGAGTTTTATTTTGAGAGACTTATGTATTGTGAGGATCACAGTGTACCATTTTGGAGTTGTACTCTTATATTTCAGTAGTTTACTTTCTAGCTCTGATATCGGTGTAGTTGTAGTATTATCTTTTGCAGGTTAGACGCTTCGTTTATGCGGGGCTTCCCGTATGGGCGGCGGATCTATTAGCGAGCCCGAGTCACAGTTTCGACTCCGGGGCGTGACAGGATGCATGATACTTGAATAGATTGTGATGTGGATTGTGATGTGACATGGATGTAGGAACACTTGAACGCCGTGATGGCATTGGGATGATGAACTTTTAGTCTTTCATTCTTATTTTGTGATGGTTGTATGTGGAATGTGAAGATCTTTTGATAAGCTAAAACAATTGCGAAAAGTGTGGTGGCCCAGGTTTCCATGCACCCTTTTTCCAGTGAATCCACTGTTTAGAACACCTAGTGTTGGTGTATCTAGCCCATAGTGCATCAAAGGAATGCCACAGATAGACCCTGTGTGATATCTTTTGCTGTATTGGCCTTCGGCTGCATTTGCCGAAATTTTGAAAAGGTTTTTGGCCAAACAGAGGTTGGATTTGGATTCAGCGCGGAAAAACGCTTGAAAACGGCTATTTGCTTGTTTGATTCTGAGTCCGGATGCCCAAAAAGGGACTCCCGGAAGTTTTTATTGGATTTCGGTGCATGTGAGGGGCCATGGACCGCCGGGCTGCCACGTGGCGGCCTGTCATTGGCCGGTTCATGACGCTCGGTCCACAGAGCGCCGCGGCTGGGTGCACGGACCCGGCGCAGGGACACGTGGCGCCGCCTGATTGGCGGGCTCTTGATGCGTGGTCTACAGAACTGGCGCGGCGGTGCATGGACCAAGCGGGTGGACACGTGGCACCCCCCGGTTGGTCGGTGCACGCGGCGCGGTCCACGGAACCCGAAGTAGGGTGCGTGGACCGGGTGCACGGGACACGTGTCGAAGCATCATTGGCTAGCTCATCGGGCGGGGTGCACGGAGGCGTGGGACCCCGCCTCGGGGCACGTGCGCGTCAGGGCGCCAGGCAGCGCGATAGTGCCGCACGTGGGCACTGTCGCAGGGACGGGTGGCGCCCGCTCATTGGCGGGCGCCAACCACCCCCTTTGACCGGGTGGGGGCCACGTGGCCGCAGCAGAGTGGCCCCGCATGGCTGTTGCCTGTTTGCTGGGCCGCGTGGCAGCACCGGACCGTTTCGGGCACGCACAGTGTTGGGCCAGGCCCAACACTGTAGCAGCCCGAAACTCCTCATGCGCCCGAAAGTGGGGACCCGCTCGGTATTATTTGAAATGTTTTGTGGACCTATAAATAGCCCGAGCCGTTTCACCTTGGACTTTTTGGCATTTTTGGGCTTCTTTTCACTGCGATTTCTTCAGAGGAGTTCTTCCCCGAGCTGTGCTGCACCCATCTGCGGAGTTTGGAGATTTTACGTGGCACGGTTTTCGAGATTCCTATTTTCTTGGCGCGTCGCGATGTTCTTTCGCTGGTGTTTCTCTCGTCGCGTTTCGGTGCACGAGCTCCCCCGGCCTACTCCGACCATCTTTTCGAGCGATTTCTTTGCCGTTGGATCCGCAACAGGTAAGGCTACGATTTTGGTATTTTCCGCTTTCTCTCGTTTCATGCTTTTCGAGGAGTTTTTCCATGCTTACTGGGACATTGGTTTTCTGTGAGGACAGCAGGTTGATTCGAGGAGATCTCCGCGCACGAGCGTCGGATCAAGTCGAGCCTATACACTTTTTTCATCTACTCGACGCGAGGATCATCATCATATTTTTCTTGGATTTTTCCGAGACCTTCCCGGAGGTGTACTTTTTCCCTTTTATCTGTGCAAGATTTTATAGTTGTGTGGTTGTGTGTTTTTGCGCGCCTGTACTGTGGAATTTGTAACTTGGCCTACGGGGCTCGGATTTGGGCGTGCAGGTACCCGTTTCGAAGGTCTCGACGCGAGGATCGCTGTGGTATTTTTATCAGAATTTTCCGGGCACTTTCAGCAGGTGAAATAACTGCATCTTTAGGGCTGTTTTCATATTGTATTGTTTGGGTAATTAAATTTTGGGAATTTAAGTGTAACTGTGAACTTTGTGTTGTACCCAGGAGAGTTTGCGAGTATTGCTGGACCTGTTGGATTAGGAGATAGTGATTTCTAGGTATTTTCAGCTGTGGGACTTCAGGCAGTTCAGCTCTTCAGGTGGGTGGCCTTGTCTTCATGACCTATGGACTGTGCATTAATTCTATCTGTGTAGGGACTTTCATGTCGTAGATGTATTCTGTATAGCATGCTAGAACATAGGAATTTATGTTCCTGATGTTGTTAGATGATCATGTGTTTATTTCTTCCCTACAAGCTGTTGTTTATTGATATCTTGGAACTTGACCTAGCACCCCCGCCATATGCAGCATGTTCAGCCAGACTGTAGAAAACTTTAACTTGGGCTAGATTTTTATTGCTCTAGACATTCCCACATCACTATTCTATATATCATTCTTGACTTAGCTTTTTCCTCGCCCGTGTAGTGGGCCGAGAGGTTGGGTTGTTGTGGGATGCATTTACACTCGTGTCTGGGGACCGAGTGGAGTTGATAGCAGTCTGTAGATCTGGGTTCTTGGGAGCCATCTGAGTGACAGTGGTCTCGGCTGTGTAGTTTTCCAGCCTGTGAGTGAGACAGTGTTTTGTTGGTTACAGCCGATCTTGTTGATCGAGGATTTGGATTATAGCCTGCATGAGCCACATTTGAGCTCGACAGAGATGCGCGAATACTTTACTCGTTGGGGTCGCGCCCCTCGAGTGCCACTCCGGAGTTGGGCCTGTTACTTCTATCGCGACTTGTCGATGCATTTGTCCCTCTGGCTGGGCCAGTTTTGGCAGTCACGAACGCCCTACGTAAGTCCGGTCCCCCGGGATGTAACGGCAGTAGGTAGGCGCAAGTTTGACTGGACCCAATGAGGCAGTCAGTTTAGATTGGGTGATTTGAGTAGAGAGCTAGTTGTGGCATCATGTTCTTTCTGTTCCACTCCTTGAGCATCTAGATAGAGGCATAGTAGCTGTAGAGTTTATTTTTCCAGCTTTCCTTTCAAGCACTGCATTTGTTACCTTATGCCTCTAGTAGACTTAGTGGGCAGACCGTCGGGCTTGTTGGCGGCACCCACTGAGAACTACTGTGGGATGTAGTTCTCACACCCGTCGTGGTGTCTTTTCCCCAAGGACTTCTGCTCCGGTTCCTGCTGCTCCAGTTGCTGATCCAGCTCCTTCAAACCGAGGTAAGGGAGTCGCGAGATAGATCCCTTCCTGTCATCCTCAGAGTGAGAGTAGATGTACCCATTTACTACTTTTGAGTGTGTTTATGTCGAGTGACTTTTGTAGTGAGGTATTGAGTTGTACCTTTCTTTTTCTGCTTTTCTGAGAGACTTTGTATTTTGGTGAGTTTGGGCAGTATTATTCAGGGTTGTAGTTGTATTTTATGTCCTTTATTTCAGCTTTTACTATTTCAGCTCTGATATCTGCTAGTGTAGATGTTTCTTTGCAGGGTTAGTCGCTACGTCTATACGGGGCTTCCCGTATGGGCGGCGGATCTGTTGGTGAGCCCGGGTCGCAGTTTCGACCCCGGGGCGTGACAAAAGGATTTTTAAATGAAAGTGTCGGGTAGGCACTATTTTAAAACCTTGTGACTTTATCCTTTCAACTTGGAGTATGCCGAGTGGGCGATTTTCCTTCGAATGATGTAAAAGTTTAATTGATCCCTTATCCGAATGCGTGTATATTAAACTGGTGATGATTGGTGATTGTATGTATTGCGACTTCGTGCATATACAAGAGAGACTATGTCCGTGTTTTTAGAGTGATCTTGTGTATGTGGTGAATTTGGGCACGTGCCGAGGTAAAGGCCTTTAGAGAAAAAAAAAAGTGGGCTGTTTTCCGCTTTCAAACCACTCCCGGGGTGTGACAACTCAACAACCGGGACCACCGTCAACCCAACAGCTCCCAAAACAGGACATCAAACTCAACACGCTAAAACTCACTGGCTGGAGATACTCAACAGCTGACAACGACAACAAAGGGTCCGAAAACTCCGAGAAACTAATACCTACAACCCCAATCAAACAAGAACAGGCTCTAGGCATAGCCTCCCATTGTTCTCGACCCAAGGAAGAAGATAGCCCTTAGAACCCAGATCATTCGAACCCTCTCGGGCGAGGAAGTTTAGAGGAAAAGATGATATTTATTATTGAAAACTGTTTTCACTTGAACCCTCTCAGGATGAGAACAAAAAGTAGCTCCTTTTTAGAAAACATCTTGATTTGAGAAAATCCATTTTAATAAGTTTTAATTCTTTAGAAAATCAGTTAAAAATAAGTTTTATTTTTCAAACCTCGAATGGCTAATGCCTTCGCCCAATCAAATAAGAACAGACTCCGGTGACCCTTCGACATTTGAAAGGAAAATATTGGTTTACTGAAATCATGTGTGTCCAAAAAGATTCTGGGTTCAAGTTCCTGCTGTCACAAGCACACTACTGCCACGAACTCGGTGGCGACAATAGATCGGAGAAAACTCAACGACCCGGAACCACCGTTTATCCAAACGGCTCACGACACTAGTACAAGACTAGCCACAACTACCAGACTCCACTCGACCACCAGGCACGAGCGCGACATGCATCCTACATTAAAAGAAATCCCGACCACTCGGCCCACTATCCGGGCGAGAAAAACTCTATGTCCAGGGAATAAGAATGTAAAGTGTGATGATGTCTAAAGTATAAAAGAACATAGCCCAAGTGAGGGTTTTCTACTAGTTTGGTTAAAACATGTAAACATATGACGGGGTGCTAGGTCAAAGTTCCAATATATCATTGTTAAGAACATTGATTAAGCTACTAACAAGATCATACAAGGTTGCTATACAGACAACAGGAAGTGAGCATTTCATTCAACATAATCTTAATCAAACTAGCATGTGGAACATAATCAAGCAAGCTCTCAAACAACAAGGGTGAACATTTCCATTATGAAGCTCTCAATCCTAAAGCATGGTTCATCTCAACATGTGGCTCTTAATCATAAAGCATGGATAACTTACCATGTCTCAATCATATAACATGGATCGTATCAACATATAGCCCTCAATCATATAGCATGGATTATATCAACATATAGCTCTCAATCATATAGCATGGATCATTCCAACATATAGCCCTCAATCATATAGCATGGATTATATCAACATATAGTTCTCAATCATATAGCTTGGATCATTCCAACATATAGCTCTCAATCATATAGCATGGATCATTTCAACATATAGCTCTCAATCAACAATATGGATGACTTTAACATGCAAACTCTCAATCCACAATAACATGTACAATTCATCATGTAAGCTTCAATCAACATAATTTAGATCATTTCTCATGCTTACGTCTCAAACATATAGGTTGTACATTAAATCATGCATGCATACTAACAAATAGAGTTAGAGGACCACCTGCTAATTTTGGAGACCAAAACAACCCCCTGGAACTTGAGGATCCGATGCCTGATCCAGCTAAATTTCGACGTGTAGAATAGGTGTAAACAATAAAACTCTAAAATCATTGCGTAAAAATAACCCAATGCGGAAAATAAAGAGAGTACGCAAGATTTTACGTAAAAAATTCCAATCTAGGAGTAAAAACACCACGGGACCGATCACACGAAAAAATCCACTAAGATTAAAACACATACAAGGTGATATAATACAAATCTACGACTCAACCTTTTCCATACGCTCCGAGTAGATCTTTTCCGCGGTCCTCAACGCGCCTCGATCACCCGATTTGCGTCCAACTTTGAATCCACAAAGTCCAACTTCGAATCCACGAAGTCTAATCGAATCCACGGTCATCACCAATATAGCACGTATCGATCACATGAACGCGCCTAACTCCGAAACCACGAAGTCGATACACCTTGAATCCACAAGACCTTCACGCGAATCCACGCGCCGATGTTTCTTCCGAAAATCATTGTTGTTTATTGGTGTTGGTGATTTTGAATACTTGGAAAATCATAAATAGACAAGAAAAACACCGTCTAAGTATTCATCAATTTGATTCATGTAAAAAAAAAAAAGACTTGATAAACCCTAAGAATTAAATCGATAAATATAGAAGAAGAAACATAAAATAGAACGCGTTTTTCCTTTCTTCTCTATATGTGGATCTTTTTCGGCTTACCCTAAAATAAAATCACTAGGGTCTATTTATAGGTTAGAAGCCTTTAGAAAGAGATAAGAATAAAAAACTGCCTAAAATAGAATTTTCCCGTATCGCGGTCCGGACTGGATTCACGACGGTCCGTGTCACGCCCCAGGGTCGAAATTGCGACCCGGGCTCGCCAACAGATCCGCCGCCCATATGGGAAGCCTGGCATAGACGAAGCGTCTAACCTGCAAAAGATAATACTACAACTATATAAATATCAGAGCTATAAAATAAACTATAGAAATAAAAGATACAGTTCAAAATGGTACAGTCTAATCCTCACAATACAAGAGTCTCTCGAAAATAAAAACTCTCAAAAGTAACTACATATAATAATCCAGCAGACTGTACTACCAAGCTTCAAAAGGGGGTACAGCTACACTCCAAGGACGGGTAGGGAACTAGCTCGCGACTCCCTTACCTCGATCAGCAGGTGCAGCAACTGGAGAAGGAACAGGAGTATATGCCTCGGAAAAATCTGTCGCCGACAGAGAGTGTAAGAACTACATCCTATAGTAGTTCTCAGTGGGTACCGTCTCCAAGACCAACGGTGTGATGCCCCACTTCCTAGAGGGTCACCCATCCTATAACTACTCTAGCTATAGCACGCTTAACTCTCATAACCTCTTGGATCTTGCTACCATCCAAAATGCTATAGCCGGGTTAAGAGATTTAGTCCTATTATATCATTTATATATAGGACTAATCCAAATTCCGGGGGTGTCACATTCTTCCCCCATTTAAGCCCTGACGTCCACGTCAGGCTCAAGCACACTCACAAGCACCAGGCGATGTGAGACTCGTCTCGCTAGCCTTAGTCGACCTTGTGGGGAGCTGCACTCCACCCACAACGGTCATTAGAGGGGGAGCCTCGCTCTACCCGCTATATAACCCTGGCTCAGCAGAGACTCATCTCACATTTTTGGCTGGTGAATGGCTCTGATACCAACTGTGATGCCCCATTTCCCAGGGGGTCACCCATCCTAGAACTACTCTAGCTCTAGCACGCTTAACTCTCATAACCTCTTGGATCTTGCTACCATCCAAAATGCTATAGCCAGGTTAACTCTAATCTGTCACGACCCGGGATCGAAACTGCGACCCGGGCCCGCCAACAGATCCGCCGCCCATACAGTGAACACCGTATAGACGAAGCGTCTAACCTGTAAAAAAAAAGGATACTATAGCTATACAGATATCAGAGCTGAAAAGTAAACTACTGAAAAACTAAAATCCAATCACTGTACAACTGAAAATAAAGATACAATATCCATCTCCCAAAAACGATCATCTACAAAATCCTCTGATACAAAAACTCAAAACTCTACAGGGAGGTAAACCGAAATGATACATCAGGGTACATGCTCTTAGTACAAGTCAGATCCTCACAATACAAATGTCTCTCAAATGTAAAAATAAATAAACCAACTGCTGACTGTACTAATAGTCTCCAATGAAGGGGTACTGCTACTGCTACTCTCCAAAGACAGGTAGGGATCTAGCTCGCGACTCCCTCGCCTCGATCAGCAACAAAAGGATCAGCAACTGGAAAGTAGGTCCCTGGGGAAAAAATACACCACAACGGGTGTGAGAACTACATCCCACAGTAGTTCTCAGTGGGTACCGCAACCAAACCCGACGGTCTACCCACTAAGTCTACTAGAGGCATAAGATAACAAAAAACTGAAGAAAGGAAAGCTGAAAAATAACTCAACAGCTATCATGCCTCTATCTACTATGCTCAAAGGGTGATACAGATGAAAATGATGCATCGACTCAAACCCAGTATACTCAATCAACCCAATCATAGTGACTGCCAAATAGGGTCCAGTCAAACCTGCGCCCACCTACTGCCAGTACATCCACGGAGAACTGGACTTACGTAGGGCGTCCGTGACTGCCAAAACTGGCCCAGCCAGAGGGACTATGTCTGTGACTGCCTAAAAAGGCCCAGCCAGCAGACAGCATCGACAAGTCGCGATAGTAAAGTAACAGGCCCAGCTCCGGAGTGGCACTCGAGGGGCGCGACCCCACCGAGGAAAGTATCAACGCATCTCTGTCGAGCTCAATATGGCTCATGCAGGCTATAGTCCAAATCCACGATCAACAAGATCGACAGTAACTAACATCACCTCTCTAACTCACTGGCTGGAAATACTCACAGTCGGGATCACCGTCATCCCAACGGCTCCCACAACAGAACACCAAACTCACAGATAACACAGAAAGGACTGACACCATAAGGGTTCGGAAACCCCGATAGGTCGGCGCCTAGAACCCCAATCAAACAAGAACAGACTCCAAGCTCCGCCTATCGAAGTTCCTGACCCCCTTACAATTCGGGAACACGACAATCTCGGTACAACATGCGGAAGACACCAATCAGGGTCCGAAAGTTCCGGGAGACCAACACCTACAACCCTATCAAACAAGAATAGGTTCCAGGCACGGCCCCCGTAGCTTTCGTCCCGAAAAAGGAACGACCCCTAGAACCCAGATCACCAAACTCTCTCGGGTGAGGAAGTTGTAATAAAAAGATGACAGTTATTACTGAAAACTATTTTAATCTGAGAAACCTAATTTAATATATTTTAGTTCTTTAATAAAAATCAGTTCAAATAAGTTTTATTTTTCAAACCCCGAAGGGCTATTGCCTTCACCCAAATCAAACAAGAACAGGCTCCGGCGACCCGCTCGAAGTTTGAAAGGAAAACATTAGTTTACAGAAATCATATGTGTCAAAAAAAAGTCTGGGTTCTAAGTCCTGCTATCACTGGTATACTATTGCCACTAACACAGTGGCAACACATAAAACAAGGAAACAAGACATCCCGGAACCACCGTTTCACCCAAACGGCTCCCGCCACAGATAAAAGGCCAACTATATCTACCAGACTCCACTCTTCTCCCAAGCACGAGTGTAATATGCATCCCACACTAAAAAGAAACCCGACCACTCGGCCCACTATCCGGGCGAGGATAACACTATGTCCAGGAGTAGAGTAAAACATGTGGATGTCTAAAACATAAATAAACCTATCCCAAGTGAGGGTTTTCTACTGGTCTGGTTACACATGCAACATATGACGGAGTGCTAGGTCAAGTTCCAACAATAGCAATTAATTTAACTAAAGCAGGATCAGAAAACATGAATCAACAGGATATCAACAATAACACAGGAAAGATGGCATCTCTCTCTCTAACATGCAATCTAATCCATCTTATGGCATGCATGTTCCCTATATAATAGAATTAGTAGATAGTCCATTATTTTTGGAGGCGAAGCAACCCACCTGAAAATGCTAATTGATCCAATGTCCAAAAAGGCTGAAACTGCATGGGGATAATCCTCGAATTCACCTGATTCCAACGGGTCCAAAAATGCCCAAAAACTCCTCCTGGGTACAAAGATAAGGCCCAAACATAACAAACAATACAAAATTCCAAGTGTACAGCTTGCTGAAACTTCAGTCCCAAAGATGCAAAATTTCCACCTATAAGATAAACTCCAAAAATTCCAATAAAAATATCATGGCGATCCTCGCGAAGAGTAGATGTCGATAGAGTCCTTAAATGTAGAATTCCGATACTTGAGTGCAGAGATAAAAATCCATCAAGCCTCCGCTGTCCAGAAAACCACCAGCAGGGAAGGGGGTTCAAAAATGCCTCGGGAATCGTGCTAAAAACTCAAAATGAGACGAAGAGATCAGTACAGAAATCGAAGGCGTACCTCTCGTGAATGCGCTTCCACAAAAATCGGCTCAAAATACCATCAGAGTAATCCAGGATGCCTCGCGGACCAAAAAGTGACGGTGGAAGCCAAAACCCAAGAAACATCGCAGTTCGCCGCGTCGCAGAAAGTGCGGATGTCGAGGCCTCCAAAAAATATGAAAGTCCTTCATTAGATGGAGCACAAGATGAAGAACAAAATCTCTTAAGGTCACCTTCGCAAATGGGGAGCACTGTGAGATCTACACCGACCACAAAAGCTTAAAGTATCTGTTCACACAGAAGGAGCTGAACTTGAGGCAGCGAAGATGGTTAGAGCTATTAAAAGATTATGATGTGGACATTCTCTACCATCCAGGCAGGGCTAATGTGGTCGCTGATGCCTTGAGCAGGAGAGCAGTACAGAGCTTGTCTATGATGATCACTGACCAGGCGCCACTATTAGAGGAGATGAGACGGCTTGAGCTTGAGGTTGTGTCCCCTGGGGTCTCTGCTAGACTATCATCTTTAGTCGTGCAGCCCACTCTGCTGGAGAGGATCCGAGAAAGACAGAGTGAGGACCCCTATTTGACCAGGATCAGAGATCAGATTCCGAGTGATCAGACTAGGGACTTTATTATGGATACATCGGGAGTACTGCGGTACAGGGACCGAGTATGTGTGCCAGTGGATGCTGAGATCAGAGAGCAGATATTGAGAGAGGCCCATTATACACCTTATACCCTTCATCCTGGGGGGATTAAGATGTATAAGGATCTCAGGGCACACTTCTAGTGGAATGGCATGAAAAGAGATATTGGGAGATTTGTGGCTCAGTGCTTGACTTGTCAGCAGGTAAAAGCTGAGCATCGGGTGCCAGCTGACAAGTTACAGAGTCTCCCAATTCCCGAGTGGAAATGGGACCACATTACGATGGATTTTGTGGTCGGATTGCCGAGGGCACAGGGAGGAGCAGATGCTATCTGGGTAGTTGTGGATCGACTTACCAAGCCAGCGCACTTTTTGCCTATGCAGACTACTTGGCCACTCGAGCGACTAGCCTAGTTATACCTTGATGAGATAGTGAGGTTACATGGAGTACCCGCCTCCATTGTGTCAGATAGAGATCCGAGGTTTGCTTCGCGTTTCTGAAGGAGTTTGCAGACTGCCTTGGGGACTCAGCTCAGATTCAATACAGCTTTTCATCCACAGACTGATGGGCAGTTAGAGCGGACTATATAGATCTTGGAGGACATGCTGAGGGCTTGCGTCTTGTATTTTGGCGGAGGCTGGATTCGACACTTATCTTTGGCTGAGTTTGCATACAACAACAGCTTTCAGGCGAGCATCCAAATGGCTCCGTTTGAAGCGTTGTATGGACGCAAATGTCGATCACCGCTATATTGGAGTGATGTGGGGGAGAGACGGACTCTGGGACTAGATTTATTACTAGAGGCAGAGGAGAAGGTCAGAGCGATTCAATAGCACCTTCAGACCGCTCAGAGTCGACAGAGGAGCTATGCTGATGTTCGGCGACGAGACTTAGAGTTTCAGGTTGGAGATCATGTATTTTTGAAAGTCTCACCGTCCAAGGGGATAAGGAGGTTTGGCATCCATGGAAAACTCACCCCCCGTTATATTGGGCCCTTTGAGGTATTGGAGCGCATCGGGCCAGTTGCCTATCGACTTGCTCTTCCCCCGAGGCTAGCCGGTGTCCACGATGTTTTTCATGTTTCTACTCTGAGGAGGTACGTCTTCGACCCATCGCACGTCATCGACTTCACGCCGCTTGAGATCAGCGAGGATTTGAGGTATGAGGAGCGCCCACTGCAGATTCTGGATCGAGAGGTGAGAGAATTGCGCAGTCAGGCCATTCCCTACGTGAAGATCCTTTGGAGCCATCATGACGAGCGCGAGGCCACTTGGGAGCTGGAGTCGGAGATGATGGACACCTACCCCTACCTGTTCGAGGCTCTGGACTGAGGTATGATTTTCGTTTCGAGGACGAAACTTTTGTTAGTAGGGGAGGATGTAGTGTCCCAGAATTCCCTGTTATTTTCCCCATATTTCGGGGTGAGGATCACCTATTATTGGTGTGTTGGGCCCCAACATGTCAAAGGGATGTGTTGATTGGACTCAGTGGGGGTTTGGGATCAAGCCCGACCTTTGGCTGCTTTTGCCGAATTTTAGAAGTGGTTTCAGGCTGATTGGAGGCCGTATTTGGATTCAGCGCGGAAAAACGCTTGAAAACGGCTATTTATTTGTATTTTTCTGAGTCCGGATGCCCAAAAACGGACACCCGAAAGTTTTCTGTACAAATTGATGCACGGGGGGAGCCGTGGACCGGCTGGGACACGTGGCGGGCGCTCATTGGGCCGGCGCACGCCACCCGGTCCATGGAAGTGGGCCGCCGGTGCACGGTGGATCGGCAGGCCACGTGGCAGCATGCCATTGGGCCGGTGCAGTGCACGCGGCGCGCGGAGGCATGCGCGGGCAGGCCGGGCAGGCGCGGGTGAGGCGCGGTGCACGGTGGACCGTGGCGCGCCACGTGGCGGCCCCGGGTTGGAGGGCGCAGGTGCGCGCGGTGCACCCGCGGGCGCGCGCCTGCGGCCGTATGCGAACGCGGGCGCAGGCGCGCAGGCGGCGCGCCGGCTGGCGTGCCGGGCGGGGCAACGCCAGCCATGTGGCGCCGCGCCAGTGGCTAGCGCCACCCACCCCAGCCGCCCCGCTGGGGGACACGTGGCCGCGCCCGGTTCGCCGGGCGCGCTGTCCCCTGTGCGGGGGACACGTGTCGCGACCCGGGGTGGGTCGGATGGCTGCGCGGTCCGGGGGGGATCCGGTGCGCGGTTGGGCCGGGGCGATTGGGCTTTGGGCCGGGCCACTATTTGGGCCCGGTTTCGGGGCCCGAAACTTTCGGGCGCCCGAAACCGGGGACCCAAAGGGAATTATCCCAAATGTTTGTTTTGCCTATATATATACCTTCCTCTCTCTCTCTCTTTTCCCCTTTTTTCAAAGCTTAGAGAGGGAATGAGTGTTACGGCTTTTTGGTGTTGGCATATTTCGTGAGTCAAGTCAGTGAGTTGAGTCGGAGTCTTAAAGGATCAAATTGTCAATCAGCAATCAAAGACTTAGAGAAGATTCAACAAGAGCTCAAGTTGACACTCAGTGTCTTGAGTCTTGAAGATTGAAGATGAAGAATTGTGGATCAGTTACATCAATCTCAAGAAGAAAGTATTCAAAAGGATCAGGTATGTTTAACTAAATATTTTTGGTGATCCGAATACTTTCTTATAGTGTAGAAACACTTGGATGAATTTTTAATTGCATAAAAATAAAAAACTGGACATGGGACATGTTCAGGATCCGGATCAGATGATCCAATCCGGATCCCGAAGGGTATTAGTTCATGTGCAAATCCAATCCGGATCCAAGCCTATTCTGATCCGGATCCCGAACATTGGATGTTGCTGAAATTCATGAACGATCCGGATCGGGCCTTGCGATCCGGATCCCGAACCCTTGGATTTCTGGAATCGTCAATCTCGTTACGACGATCCGGATCGCAGTAATCCCGATCCGGATCGCCGTCCTGAAAATTTCCAGATAAGGTAGTTTTTGATTCTTATCTCTTTCCAAAGGTTTCTAAACTATAAATAGACATTTAGGGTTTCTCAAAAACGTGGGAGCACGGCCGATCAATTTATAAAACACTTGAGAGCAACCCTAGAGGCTAGGTTTTTATCGTTCTTCTTTATAGCCTCTTTTAGGTCAATTCGATGGTTCTTTCAAGAACATATCTTTTGTCGAATTGATCTAATCTTTGCTTAGAGATTTTTCCCATGGATCTTCATTGATAATCTAAGCAAAGGATCACCATCGAAGCCAATATTCTTACCGGCTGAGTTTGCGTCGTGGATTCGACGTGGCATCGTGGATTCGGTGTGTTGAAGGCGTTTCGTGGATTCGAAACGTGTGCTCGTGGATTCGAGTGGCGTTCGTGGATTCGAACGTGTGCAGTGGACGTGCAAACGGTGGAGCGCAAGGTCCGAAGAAGTTGAAGGAGGGGTTAAATCCGTGGAGACGGTAATCACCTTGTTATTCTTCTTTTCTTAGTGGATTGTTATTGCGTGGATATCCAACCGGTCAGCGCAAGGTCCGAAGAAGCTGAAGGAGGGGTTGAGTCCGTGGAGTCGGTAATCACCTTGTTATTCTTCTATTCTTAGTGGATTGTTATTGCGTGTTGGTCCCGTGGTTTTTCTCCTGGATTGGAGTTTCCACGTAAATCTCGGTGTGTTGATTTTTATTTTCCGCATTGTTTTTTATTTTTGCACTGAGATTGGTTTTTATAATATTACACCTATTCACCCCCCTCTAGGTGTTTGATAGTACCTATTTAGATCCTTGTGGATCCTAAATAACTCTACAATTGGTATCAGAGCGGGTTTTAGGTTTATCTATCATGTGGGTGAAAGTGGTAATATTTTTAGACCTCCTCTTTTTGATGGGACCAATTATGCATATTGGAAAGTGCGGATGAGAGCTTTTCTCATCTCTATTGATGAGCGGGTATGGCAAACCGTGGAATACGGTTGGGTGCATCCTGTTGAGGAAGTAGGAAATTCTACTACCCCAAAACCTCGCTCTAGATGGTCCAAAGAGGAAATCGAAAGATCTTCTTACAATGGGAAAGGTATGAACGCTTTATTTAATTCTCTTTCCTCGACTGAGTTTACAAGAATTTCCGCGTGTGAAACCGCGAAGGAAATTTGGGATATTCTCAAAATTACACATGAGGGTACTAATCTTGTAAAAATTCAAAAGCTCCAGATGCTTACAAGTCAATTTGACTCTATTCATATGGAAGAGCATGAATTGTTTACAGATTATTACACTAGACTTCAAGATGTAATTAATACATGTGCTAATTTAGGAGAAAAGATCCCGGAGTCGAAAATTGTAAGAAAGATTCTTCGGACTCTTCCGGAACGGTTTAGGGCAAAGGTTACCGCCATTGAAACCGTTAGTCATCCGGATGAGATGAGTGTAGAGGAATTAGTAGGTGCTTTACAAACTTATGAGATGACTTTTCCTACTAATCAAAATTCTTCCAAGTCTTCTTCTAAGCTTACAGGTATTGCATTCAAATCAACAAAGGAAGAAGATGACGAATCGAGTTCCGACGATGAAATCTCTTTTGCCGATTTTGAAGAACAATTGGCGCGGATCACAAAGAAATTTCGTCGGAAATTTTGGAAGAATCGAACCGATGGATCTTCATCCACGAAACCATCTAAAGGATCATCGGGTTCTAAATCCTCTAAACTCAAAGGCGTTGCAAAACCTTCTAAAGAAAAAGAAAAAGATGATTTCGAAGGGGAAATCCGATGTTATCGATGCAAAGGCTACGGCCATATTTCAACGGATTGTCCTTCTCCGAAATCATATAAAAAGAAGGCTTTGCAAGCAAAAACTTGGGACGATTCTAGTTTCGATGAATCGACCTCAAGTGAAGAGGAAAAAGAAAAATTGTTGCTTTTCATGCCTCTCAAATTCCCTCTTCTAATTTGTGTTTATCATCTTTAGTCACTGACTCTATTCCTTTGATTTTGCATGAAACATCAACATCCGGAGGAGAGTCATCAAGTGAGGGGGAGTCGGACGAAGAAGAACTCGTTGAGGCATACCAACAACTTCTTGCGGAATCAAAGAAGATGGCCAAACTTAACAAGAAGTTGAGGAAGCAACGACATGAAGTTCAAGACGAGAATCAAGCTTTAAAGATCAAACTTCATGATCTCGAGGAGGAACATGGACGGTATTGGATAACAATAAAATCCTCCAAGAAAAGCTAAACCAATCGGAGACAAACGCTAAATCATATATGGACAAGATTGGTTTTCTTGAAAAGCAGTTTGAAGAAATTCATGTCACCAACCAAGCTTTGACCAAGCAAGTTCATCAACTCAAATCCGACATACAAAGGCTTTCAACCGGTTCCAAGAAACTAGATTGTATGTCCGGATTAGGTCAAACAAGCAAGGTTGGTTTGGGATTTAAAAAGGACCAAACTGTGCATGCTTCAAGTTCCACAATGAAATTGAAAGGAAGAACTTGTCACCTATGTGGACTTGAAGGACATTTGGTGAAGAATTGCCCGAAAAAGAGAAAGAAAAATACTTCGGCAACTTCATCTACGGAGCGGACTCAACGGAATCAAAAGACACATCAAGTCAAAGGAGTTCACTCAACCCACCAAAGGTCCGAGCCACAACATCAATCATTCAAGTGGATCATTGCGAGGCAAAGACCTAAGGTGGACCAACAGTCAAAGCTACCAACCCCCGGGCACAATGAATCAAGACAACCCAAGATCCGCGATTTTGGATTCGGAAAGGTGATATCTTTCCTTGTCTTAAGTTCTAAATAGCTTATGACTGTGTGTAATGCTTTGATTGGTTTTCCCTTCATATTTTTCTTAATCTTTGCATTACATGTTTCTCAATGCTCTTTGTTTTTATACTTTGTTTTTGAACAAAAGGGTTTTTAACGAACAAGTGCATTGAATAAAAAGGGCTTCACGTTCATTCACTCCAAATTAATTTTACTTGGATTATCAACTTGACTCCTTAATCATAATCTTGAAGACACTTCATTAGAGGAGTTGTTTAATTGAGCATTGGTTAAATTGACTTTAATTGCATCCTTTCACGCATTTAGAAATTTATTATGCTTTTGATATCATAATATTTCAATGTTGCAATGATCATTTATGTTAATTAATTCATCTTTTAAGTGATCAAAGTCAATTTCTCTCTCAATGATCTCTTGGTATAGTCATTATCATATTTGATTGCTTAGTCGAGTATGAATGCGAGATCAATTTTTGGTTGAATACCTTATATATTAAATAATTGATAGCCAATTGAGGGGGAGTCAAAGAAAAGTAAAATGCTCAAAAGATGTGGAAAGAGTTACATCCCAATGAGGAGTGTGAAAACTACCACCACATGGAGAAAAAGAAGAAAGAAAAAGATACCCCATGTATGCAAAGCAATTTTTGTGTTTAAAAATGTTGATGAAATGCATAATGAAATACTTGACTCAGTCATATTTCATGGTTGGTATAAGGTGGGATTTTTGATAAAAGATGCTCGAAGAGCCACTCCTTCAACAGATTGTCTAGATATATTATCTAACTTATCGGGGATTTCAAACATCTATTGATCTTTGTATTTCATTTTCTTTACCAAAATTGATGATTTGATAAAGGCATTACGCATAAGATCAGGTTAGATGTAATTGAAAGTGTTCAACTTTAAGAGTTTTAATTTTCATAAATTTTCGTTTCATTTTTGAGTATTTTTGATAGATTTGGTATAATCTATTTCTTGTTGCATGAAACGATGACTTTTGTTTAAAGTTGATACGCTAAAGTGCTTACATACTCTTTCTGGTTTTTATTTTTCTAAATTATTCTAATGAAAGAAATTTGGATTGAATGACATCTATGTGAATTCATTGTTCTTCAAAGCACTTAAATGGATTTCTTGATGGAATACAAATCGGTATTTGAAAAGTTTCCAAAATCTGGATTTGTTTCAAGAAATTATTTGATTTTTGCTTTCTGGTACCGGTACGCAATCTGCATTTTTGTTATATACCGGAACTGAGCTTTTATCTCTCTTTCTCTATGAACTAATTTCCTTTTGTCTAGTATGTTCACTGTTTGACAATTTGTGACAAAAAGGGGGAGAAGAGAAATGACGGAGATGAGATCATCAAGAGAGGACAAACGAAAATGGAAAAATGGGGGAGAACCGAAAATGATGATCGTATCACAAAGGGGGAGAACATAGATGCTCAAGAACATGGAGAACATGGAGAACAGAGATGCTCAAGATAGGGGGAGACAAAGAAAAAATTGAAAGAGCCGAAAAACAAAAGAACCAAAAGGACGAATCAAATGTAGGATTTTAATTTCTAACGACTAACGTTTGATTTTGTTTGGAGTTTTGTTTTGCAGGAATTACATCACTTTAAGACTCCAAGTCCTAAGTCATAGAGTATGTTCTAGGACTGTTTGGTTCAAATGTAATTTTGTATTTATTGGATCTTTCACGCAAAGAAAATCAATGTTTTGGTGATGACATTGAATTTCGATTTTTTGGTTTAAGATGAGTGACTTGAGCGTTTTATGTATTTTTGGGTTTTGTCACGAAATTGCCAAAGGGGGAGATTGTTACGGCTTTTTGGTGTTGGCATATTTCGTGAGTCAAGTCAGTGAGTTGAGTCGGAGTCTTAAAGGGATCAAATTGTCAATCAGCAATCAAAGACTTAGAGAAGATTCAACAAGAGCTCAAGTTGACACTCAGTGTCTTGAGTCTTGAAGATTGAAGATGAAGAATTGTGGATCAGTTACATCAATCTCAAGAAGAAAGTATTCAAAAGGATCAGGTATGTTTAACTAAATAATTTTGGTGATCCGAATACTTTCTTATAGTGTAGAAACACTTGGATGAATTTTTAATTGCATAAAAATCAAAAACTGGACATGGGACATGTTCAGGATCCGGATCAGATGATCCAATCCGGATCCCGAAGGGTATTAGTTCATGTGCAAATCCAATCCGGATCCAAGCCTATTCTGATCCGGATCCCGAACATTGGATGTTGCTGAAATTCATGAACGATCCGGATCGGGCCTTGCGATCCGGATCCCGAACCCTTGGATTTCTGGAATCGTCAATCTCGTTACGACGATCCGGATCGCAGTAATCCCGATCCGGATCGCCGTCCTGAAAATTTCCAGATAAGGTAGGTTTTTGATTCTTATCTCTTTCCAAAGGTTTCTAAACTATAAATAGACATTTAGGGTTTCTCAAAAACGTGGGAGCACGGCCGATCAATTTATAAAACACTTGAGAGCAACCCTAGAGGCTAGGTTTTTATCGTTCTTCTTTATAGCCTCTTTTAGGTCAATTCGATGGTTCTTTCAAGAACATATCTTTTGTCGAATTGATCTAATCTTTGCTTAGAGATTTTTCCCATGGATCTTCATTGATAATCTAAGCAAAGGATCACCATCGAAGCCAATATTCTTACCGGCTGAGTTTGCGTCGTGGATTCGACGTGGCATCGTGGATTCGGTGTGTTGAAGGCGTTTCGTGGATTCGAAACGTGTGCTCGTGGATTCGAGTGGCGTTCGTGGATTCGAACGTGTGCAGTGGACGTGCAAGCGGTGGAGCGCAAGGTCCGAAGAAGTTGAAGGAGGGGTTAAATCCGTGGAGACGGTAATCACCTTGTTATTCTTCTTTTCTTAGTGGATTGTTATTGCGTGGATATCCAACCGGTCAGCGCAAGGTCCGAAGAAGCTGAAGGAGGGGTTGAGTCCGTGGAGTCGGTAATCACCTTGTTATTCTTCTATTCTTAGTGGATTGTTATTGCGTGTTGGTCCCGTGGTTTTTCTCCTGGATTGGAGTTTCCACGTAAATCTCGGTGTGTTGATTTTTATTTTCCGCATTGTTTTTTATTTTTGCACTGAGATTGGTTTTTATAATATTACACCTATTCACCCCCCTCTGGGTGTTTGATAGTACCTATTTAGATCCTTGTGGATCCTAAATAACTATACAATGAGAGGGAGAGGTCTTTAGAGAAGTTGTTCCCCTTATTATTTTACATCTCGTGGTGGATTTCCAGAATTTTTGGAGGCTCGACAACGGCGACCCGGATTTTACAGTGCGCCTCGATTTTCCCCCATTTCGGCCCGTTTTCGTCACTTCTTAGTCCGGGAAGCCCCCTGCGCAGTACAGGAGGCCGTTTTCGACGATTTCTGCGCCGGTGTGTTCCTGAGAGGTAAGGCTTCGTTTTCTGTGTTGGTGATTTCTCTGGATTCTGAATTCTTGGCATGGTTCCCGAGGCATTTTTGACACCCCAATTGCTGTGTGGAATTTTGGACAGCGGCAACTTCATCGATTTATATCTTGGCGTAGGAGCATCGGATCAAGACGTATAAATAGTCATTTTGGGCCTACTCTTCGCAAGGAACGCAACCATAAATTTTCTGGGATTTTTGGAGCTCAGCACAGAGGTGAAATGCCTCATTTTTTGTGTTGTTTGAAAAAAATAGCAAAAGCTGTGTTTTGGGACTTGTATATTTACACCTTGTGCAATGTGTGTTGTTGTAGGGCACTGTTTTCGGCAGACAGCGTTTTAGGGGACAGCGGGCAGCGGGGAGGTTCTTCGGATGTAGTGCGCGCTTTTCGAGGTGGGTGCTTGTGTTTTCCTCACTGTTGACATGCTCACTAGGATTATCAGAGTTTCCCAATTTAAATGTGACAATCTAATATTTGATGTGAGAACCTAATATATTGATCCCACAAATCAATTGGTACCTTCTATGTGTTAAAATTGGGACAGTTATGTTGGACATATGTTATGATGAAGCTTGCGTTCAACGATGACTTAAAAATATTGGGACACTTAAATTGCTCTCCTAAAAAGAATAATAAGTGTTTTCTCCTCTAGTTTACAAAAGTGAACCTTTGCATGCTTGTATGGACATCTAGTTAGGCCACTATTTATTGCTACACCATCATATTGGACTTGACTTAGGAGAAACCATGATTGTTTCCTTTCTCCTTTGCATTGGGACTTTTGATTCATGTTGCTCGGGTTTGAGCAGGGGTTTGGGATAGTGTAGCTGGGACCTTAGGGTCAGGGACAAGTGGAACTTGATCATGGGTATTGCGGCAACCACGGATAGTAGGCGGTTGACCGGATATTGTTATCTTATCAGATTATGGATTGTGGGGCATTGTGGTAACCGTGGACATTAGGCGGTTAGCCAGATGTTGATTATTTTATCAGATTTTTGACTTGTGGGGTGTTGCGGCGACTGCGGACATTAGGCGGTTGACTGGATGTTTACTTATGCATCAGATTGGGTATTAGATTTCTCTAGTGGATGGTGCTTCCCACTTATTGAGTACTATTGCATCAGATCGGGGTTTCATTAGTGGACGGAGTTTCCCACTTTGATCATAGTCTTGATCCAGTCCTGCTATATTGAGATATGTGTGACAGGGTTACTTTACTCGTGTGGGTCGCTCCCCTCGAGTGCCACTCCGGAGTAGGCTTTAGACCGTGATAGGTATCGGTCCTTCTGATTGGGATTTCGAGCCTTATGTGCTGGTCCCCTACTGAGTTCTTGAGTTCGACAGCAGAGCAGGCAGTACCGGGTTTCATACCGGTCCATCTGATTGGGTTTATTCAGACAGCTAGCATTATAGTTGCATGCATACAGTTATCTTTTTGGCACTGCATTTAGAGGCATAGTAGTGGTAGTTTTCTTTTTCAGCAGCCTTTATAGCTTACCACTGTTCTTTCCTTTTTGCCTCTTATAGTCCTAGTGGGTGCGTCAGCGTTTGAGGTTTTACCCACTAGGGGAGGCTACTGGTTTATCTAGTAGTTCTCACCCCCATTGTTGTTTCCTGTCTCCTTTCCTTTGTTTTGCAGAGTCGTCTGCGGGAGCTGCTAGGCCATCGGCAGCTGATCGAGGTAAGGGGATCGCTGAGTAGATAGATCTCCTGTGAGACTGAGAGTTGTTGTTAGACAGATATTGTACCCTTCACTCAGACTGTTGTACTCTTCTTTTATTCTGGGTCTGGCTTTAGCTAGCTGGTTGTACTATTTTGGTAAGCTGGGAGATTATTGTACTTATTACAGCTTTATTTTTATTTCCAGTCTGAGATACTTTGTAGTACTTCTATTTTAGCTCTGTATTATGCTCTTTTATTGTATCTCTTATATCTGAGCAGGTTACCAGCGCTTCGTGTACATGAAAAATTCTGTGTGCACGGCGGATCTGTTGGCGAGCCCGGGTTCTGGTTTACACCCAGGGCGTGACACGACCAAACCACCGTTAAAGATTCCATTAGACCTACGATGAGTAGTTGGCGACAATGCCAAACAATTCATCACAGAGACATCTCAAATAGTCAAACAACATGCGCCATTGAATGTTGATAAGTGGAGTAAAATCCCTGCTTATACAATTGATAAGACGGTTCAACTTGTTCATGTAAGTATTTATTAGGATTTTCTCTTTTTACTTTGTTTTAAATAAAATCTTTTATAATTACTATATTTCTAATTATTTGTTTATTTGTTTTTGTTCTTTTTATATTTATACTACTATTTTAAAGAAAAATTTTGCCCTTCCGGACGAGGTTCATGTTCTTTGTGTTATTGTGCAACAACTTCGTAATCATTTCAATGCATGGCGTCATCGTTTGTATAAATTTCATTACAAAAAGTATAAGACTGATGAACAAAGGCGAGCGCATTGTCCGGAGGAAATTGATCAAGAGGATTGGAATTGGCTTATTAACTATTGGAACGATCGAAAGTTTAAGGTAACAAAGAATTTTATAGTTATATATATATATATATATATATATATATATATATATATATATATATATATATATATATATATATGATTTACTAACTATTTTCTCAAATTAATAGCGTATTAGTGAGGCAAACCATGCAAACAGAAGCAAACAAACTATGGTTGCGCGTGTGGGTACAATGTCGATTGCTAGGACTATACATTATATGGTAATTTCTTCTTTCTATCTAATAGCCTATTAATTTTACATTAGAGATAAATTTTCATTCTTATTTTTAAAGTGTAATTATAATCTAAAATAGTTTCTATGTGCGTTAACAGAGGAACCCTATAGAAAACTATACATCGGAGCAAATTGTCACGCCCCGGGGTCGAAACTGCGACCCGGGCTCGCCAACAGATCCGCCGCCCATACGGGAAGCCCCGTATAAACGTAGCGACTAACCTACAAAAGATCATCTACACTAACAGATATCAAACCTGAAAAGTAAATGCTGAAATAAAAATAAACACAACTCCAACATAAAACAACCCAAGTCCTCACCAAAAATACATAAGTCTCTCAGCAATAAAAGAAAAGTACAACTCTATACCTCACTACAAGGGTCGCTCAACATATAACTCACAAAATCTGAAAAGGGGGTACATCTACTCTCTCCCAGGAGACGACTGGTAGGGATCTATCTCGCGACTCCCTTACCTCGATCTGAAGAAGTAGGATCAGCAACTGGAGCAGCAGGAACAGGAGCAGAAGTCCCTGGGGAAAAGACACCACGGCGGGTGTGACAACTACATCCCATAGTAGTTCTCAGTGGGTACCGCCAACAAGCCCGACGGTCTGCCCACTAAGTCTATTAGAGACATAAAGTAACAAATGCAGTGCTGGAAGGAAAAGTTGAACAAAATAACTCTACAGCTACTATGCCTCTATCTAGATGCTCAAGAAGTGGAACAAAAAGAAATATGGTACATCTACTAACCCTCAAATCATATCACCCAATCTACACTGACTGCCTCCTCGGGTCCAGTCAAACCTGCGCCTACCTACTGCCGTTACATCCACGGAGGACCGGACTTACGTAGGGCGTCCGTGATTGCCAAAACTGGCCCAGCCAGAGGGACTGCATCGACAAGTCGCGATAGAAAGTATCAGGCCCAACTCCGGAGTGGCACTGTGTAGGGCCCCTGAACTCCTTACAGCTTTTTCCCGCATTTTCTCTGTGCAAACACCTGTTGATGGTGTATTCGGCCCATAGCGCATCAAATAGATGCCACAGATGGACCCTGTGAAGCTTTGGCTTGTTGTGTTTGGCCGTCGGCTGTTTTTACCGAATGTTAGAGAGGTTTTAGGCCAAAGCAGAGGTTGGGAATCGATTTTCTGTCGTTTTGGAGCTTGTCTGCCTATCTGGGAGCCCATTCGGGGTGTTTGAGTGGTTTGCGCGCTTATTGGAATCAAGATTGCGACCCGGCGCGAAAATTGGATTAAATTTACCTTTCCGGGAGCCTCCGGCAAATTTTAGGAGTGGATTTTGGCGAAACGGACGTCGTTTTTGGAATCAGCGCGCGAAAACGGTCAAGATGGGTTATTTACTTGCTATTTTTGAGCTTACGGTTACTGTTCACGCCGGAACAGTGTCTCCGGCGATCGCCGGCGGCGGCTGGCGGCGGCGGGCAGCGCCGGCGGGCGGCGGCGCAGCCTCGGGCAGGCGGCAGGCGGCGCGGGCAGGGCGCGGGCAGGCGCCCGGGTGCGCGGGCAGGCGCGCGGTCCACGGCGGCGGGCGTGCACCAGGGCGGTGCCACGTGGCGGCTTATGGTTGGTTGGTCCAGCAGTCGCGGTCCACGGAAGTTCGTCGGGTGCACGGTGGACCGATGGGTGACACGTGGCAAGGTTTTACTGGTGCGGTGTTGTGCACCCGGTCCACGCAAGCGGTGGAGTTGGTGATCGGGGCAGGTGCCGTACGCGGGCAGGTGACCGTACGCACGCGGGGGGGCAGGCGCGACGTGCGCGGTGCACGGCGCGGTGCACGGTGGTTGGGGCCACGTGGCGCGCCGCCATTGGCGGGCGCACGTGCACCGGGCGCAGTGAGAGCGGGAGAGGACATGGAGGGAATTTCTCCAAAAGATTCTTCAGCCTATAAAATTCCCAACCCGAGCCCTCTTAATTGTTTTTTTTTCTCTCAACCCTCTCACCCTTTGCCCAAACTTTCTTAAGACAAATTCTTCCTCTCCGAGTCCTCTATCATCCTACAGAGTTTCGGAATTTCTGGGTGCACGCATCCCGAGGTTCCCTATTTTACGATGCGGCGCGACGTTGTGGTTCCTGTGTTCCTCTTCGGCGCAGCAGCGGTGTTTTAGCTCTCCTGGGCTACCCCGAGACCCTTCTTCTGTGATTTTTGCGCCGACAGACTCCTAAGAGGTAGGGCTTCATCTTTATTTTGATCACTCATTCTCGTTTCGAGGTTTTGGCTCGGATCCCGAGGTAACAATGGTCCCCCTTTTTCTGTGAGGGATTTTGAGACAGCAGCTGATTTTGGAGGCCATATCTTCAAGCACGAGCGTCAGACGGAAACGAGCTTATACAACTTTTTCATCTACGGATCGCAAGGAACGCGCTCGTATTTTTCTTGGATTTTCCAGAGGATTATTTCGAGGTGAAAATCACTATTTTCTCAGTGTACAGTGTGCTGTCTTTTTCCGCAGTTTGTTGTTTGGATTACCACCTTGCCGAATTTATAACTGGACTTACCAAACTCAGATTTGGGCGTGCAAGGTACCGTTGCGAAGCTATCGACGCGAGGATCGCCGAGATATTTTTCTTGGAATTTTCTGGGCACTTTCTACAGGTGATAATTTAATAGTTTTGTGACAGATGTTGTATGTGGTTATAAGAGCAATAATTGGGAGCCTAAGTGTATTTAGTGGACTTTGTGTTGTACCAGGAGTATTACGGGTGTGCTAATTTTGTGGGAGCAAGGATTTGGAATTTTGGTATTTTCATCTGTACGGATCCGGACAGTTCGCGCTTCAGGTGGGTGGTTGTTGTACTCCTCTCCTTGGTGTGCCCACTAGGAATGTCAGAATTTCCCCTGATTTGATGATGTTAACTGTTATTGGTAGACTTGCATGCTCTAGGGAATTAATTAATTGTTATTTGATACATGTGGAATTTGTGGTAGCATGATTACTTTAATTGATCGCTTAATTATTCTGGACTGCATGTTTAGGGGCAAAATAGAAACTGAGGACTGCAAAAGTGATGATTGTTCATATGTGACTGTCACCTTAGCCTATATTCCCTAAACTGATTATTCTTGGAAAATGGACAAAATTATTGGAACAATGCATGATTAAACGGGTCACTTAATTATGTCATCTTTTACTGCTACACTATCTTTTGGGACTTGACTTAGGAGAAACCATGCATTTATTCTTTTCTTCTCCTATTATTGATAGACTTGCGGCATAGTCGCTCGGGTTCGAGCGGATGTTGGACAGTGTAGTCAGGTATTGGGGATTTGGGACAGGTTGGGCTTTTGACAGGGTGTTGCGGCGACCACGGATCTTGGGTGGTTGACCGGGTTGTTACTATTGCATCAGATTGGGTGTTTTGGGGATCGGGCTTTCTTTAGTGGACGGAGTTTCCCACTTTGATCATAGTCATGATCCAGTCCTGCTATTATGAGACAGTGGTTACAGAGATGCTTGTTACAGTGATACTTTACTCGTGTGGGTCGCTCCCCTCGAGTGCCACTCCGGAGTAGGCTTTCCACGGTGCAGAGCGCCGGGCACCAGGCTGGGTTCTTGAGTTCGACAGCAGAGCAGGCAGTGCCAGTGTTCACTGGCGGACAGATTGGGTCATTTTGACAGGCTTCTAGATTCTGATGCATCACTTTCTCCATCCTTATTGGTTGGTCATGTAGAGGCATATTAGGGATAGCATTTTATCAGTTGCTTCATTTATCTGCACCCCCATTTCTTCTCCTTTCCTCTTTTGCCTCTGATCACCTGGTGGGCATATCTGAGCTGAGGCTTTACCCACTAGGGGAGGCTACTATTTATAGTAGTACTTACCCCCAGTTTCTTTATTTTCCCTTGTTTTGCAGAGTCCTCCGTGGGAGTTGCTGGGCCGTCAGCAACTGATCGAGGTAAGCGGATTGCGGACTAGATAGAGAGCCACCCGAGGGTTGTAGCTGGAGATTTTTGGGTACCTGGACTTCTCAGACAGCTTTTATTTATTTTTCTTTTGGGTCTGGCTTCTGCCAGCTGTTTGTATTTTAGTGGTGAGCTGGGAGAGACATCTGTATTTTATTTCACTGTTGTACTTTTTACTTCCAGCTTCTGTCTGAGATACAGTAGTTTTAGTTTAGCTCTGATTATTATGCTCTTTTATTATTACTTCTTATATCTGAGCAGGTTACCGACGCTTCGTGTATGTGGGAAATACCGCATGCACGGCGGATCTGTAGACGGGCCCGGATTCTGGTTTACACCCGGGGCGTGACAGATTAAGTTGGTATCAGAGCTTAGGGATAGGTCAGTTGGGACTTAGGAAACCCTAGGCTTTTGGACAGACCCTAGGATGATAGGGCGTGAGTGGCGTGACATTTTGCGAAAGTCGGTGATTTTACAGTTAACTCTTCCAGTGAGTGAAGAGGGATCGACATAGACTATTTCTGTTGGACCATTATGTTGGCTGCAGACAACATAAGGTTACAGAAGTAGGAGGATGTCTTTTGACTTTCGCCAGATTGGGTCGTGTGGGGCTTGTTGCTGATGTTTGGTTTCTTGTGGCAGGATGCCTCCTCGACGCCGGATGCCTACTCGGGGTACTCCTTCACCCCCTGTCGAGCCAGAGCAGTCCAGACCCTCTGAGCTTACTGAGTTGAGGGCCTTGGTGGCCCAGTTGGCGGAGGGACAGCGCCGCCAGGAGCAGAGGATTGACCAGCTACTTGCCCAGAGAGAGGCACCACCTCCGGCTGTTCCTGAGGCCCCTGTGCCTCCTGTTGCACCTTCTGTGCCGTCGGCGCCATCTTCGAGTAGCGGGGCTCCTGGAGCTATTCAGCCTTTGACTGCGGAGGAGGAGCAGGATTTTGCTGACAAACTCTCCAAGTTTGTTCAGCGGGGACCACCTAGATTCTCAGGGCGGGATGCTCAGCCCCGGGATGTTGGGAGATGGCTTTCTGCGATGGAGAAGCTTTTTCGGGACTTCTTCATCGACCCGAGGTATCGAGTGCACATGGCGGTGCACTGTTTGGACGGAGATGCTGATTTTTGGTGGCAGCGGGTAGAGCCTTTGGAGTTCCGGATCACTCGACAGTTGCCTTGGGAGGAGTTCAAACGGATGGTGTTGGACACCTATTTTTCTACCAGTGTGAAGAAGAAGTTGGAGGACGATTTGAAGAATCTGCAGCAGGGCGATCGATCGGCCCATGCCTATTTCCAGGAGTTCATGGAGTTGCTGAACTGTGTGCCTTTCGTCGCCCGTGACGGTCCGCACCAGGTAGGGATGTTTGAGGCAGGTCTTCGCCTAGAGATTTTCACACTTGTGCATGCCCAGAGATTTCAGACCCTAGAGGAAGCATGCTATCA
Organism: Tillandsia fasciculata; assembly: GCA_029168755.2. Lineage (NCBI taxonomy): Eukaryota > Viridiplantae > Streptophyta > Magnoliopsida > Poales > Bromeliaceae > Tillandsia > Tillandsia fasciculata. The sequence continues at coordinate 11,317,174 of CM054937.1, read as the reverse complement.
ATATACTATTACAATCATGCAAGTTCCTACACAGATAGAATTAATGTGCAATCCGTAGATCTTGAAGACGAGGCAACCCACCTGAAGAGCTGAACTGTCCAAAGTCCCACAGCTGAAAATACCAGAAAATCAATATCTCCAGATCCAACGGGTCCAACAATATCCGCAAACCCTCCTGGGTACAACACAAGGCTTACAGTTACACTTTATTCCCAAAATTTAACCAAGTATACACAACCTGCAGATCAGTCCCAAAGACTCAAATTATTCACCTGCAGAAAGGGCTCCAAAAAATTCGATAAAAATACTACTGCGATCGTCGCATCGAGACCTTCGAAACGGGTACCTGCACGTCCAATTCCGAGCCCCATAGGCCGAGCTACAAATTCCACAACACATAGTGCGCAAAACCTCACAACCACACAACTGTAAACCCATGCACAGATAAAGGGAGAAAAATATACCTCCGGGGATGTCTCAGAAAAATCCAAAAAAAATACGACGATAATCCTCGCGACGAGTAGATGCAAAAAGTGTACAAGCTCGTCTCGATCCGATACTCGAGCGTGGAGATAAAATTCCGGCAAGGTGCTGCTGTCATGACAAAAACCCAGCGGCAAAGAGGGTTAAAAACGTACCAGGAACCCCTATAAAAGCTCAGATGCGAGGAAAGTGGACTATACGAAAAACATAGGTCTACCTCTCATGGATCCAACGCCATGAAAATCGTCCAAAAATACTATCGGGGTAGCTCTGTGGACCTCTTAGACCGAAGTACGACGATAACGGGCCTCCGATGAAAGAACGTCGCTCTGCGCTACGATGCCGAAGTCGTCGACGCCGCGGCCTCCAAAAAATCCGGGCCTGCTCCACAAGTTGCAGCACAAGGAGATCAAAAAGTTCACAAAAGGGCTCAAGAGGAGATGGGCTCGGGAAAAGTCTGAAAAGGCAGTGCAAAGGGCCTATTTATAGGCCTCAACCTGAAAAAAAAATCCCAAAAAAATGAAATTGGGCTTTTGGGCCCCAATTTCAGGCGTAGCCCGGCAAACAGGGAACAGCTGCGCGGGCCACCCAGATGCGGCCACGTGGCCTCCACCCGGTCAAATGGGTGGTTGGCGCCCGCCAATACGCGGGCGCCACGTGTCCAGCCCGGGGGACTCGCCGACCGGTCGGTCGCCCGCCCCGCCGGGCGCGTCGCCTGCCCCCCACGCGCGCACGCGCCCCGAGGCACCGGCATACCCTTCCGTGCGACGCGCCTGATGAGCCCGCAAATCACGTGGCGACGCGTGTCGCCTGCGCCCGATCCATGCACCCTACTTCGGGATTCCGTGGACCGCGCCGCGTGCACCGACCAACCGGGGGCTGCCGCGCGTCCCCCGCCCTGGTCCATGCACCACCGCGCCCGCTCAGTAGACCGCGCACCTTGAGCCCGCCAATCAGGTGGCGCCACATGTCCCTGCGCCGGGTCTATGCACCCAGCCGTGACGCTCTGTGGACCGAGCGCTGAAAACCGGCCAATGACAGGCCGCCACGTGGCATGCCGGCGGTCCACGGCCCCTCCCATGCACCGAAAACCAATAAAAACTTTCGGGAGCCCGTTTTTGGGCATCCGGACTCAAAATCAAACAAGCAAATAGCCGTTTTCAAGCGTTTTTCCGCGCTGAATCCAATTCCAACCTCTGTTTGGCCTAAAACCTTTTCAAAACTTCGGCAAATATAGCGGAAGGCCCAAACAGCTAAAGATACCACACAGGGTCCATCTGTGGCATCCCTTTGATGCATTATGGGCCAGATACACCAACACTAGGTGTTCTAAACAGTGGATTCACCGGAAAAAGGTTGCATGGGAACCTGGGCCACTACATCCTCCCCCACTAAAAGGAAGTTTCGTCCCCGAAATAAAGAAAACAAAACAGACGTACCTCAACCGGAAGCCTCGAACAGAAAGGGATAGGTATCTCTCATCACCGTCTCTAGCTCCCAAGTAGCCTCCCGCTCCTCGTGATTGCTCCACAAGATCTTCACATACGGAATGGCCCGGTTGCGCAATTCCCTCACCTCACGAGCAAGAATTCGCAACGGGCGCTCCTCATATCCCAGGTCCTCGCCGATCTCCAAAGAAGTGAAGTCAATCACGTGCGAAGGGTCGAAAACATATCTCCTCAGAGCCGAGACGTGGAAGACATCATGAACTCCGGCCAGGCGTGGAGGAAGGGCAACTCTGTAAGCCACAGGACCAACTCTGTCAAGTACCTCGAAGGGTCCAATAAAGCGGGGACTGAGCTTCCCACGAACTCCAAATCTCCGGACCCCTTTCGAAGGCGAGACCTTCAAAAAGACATGATCACCAATCTGAAACTCTAGGTCTCGCCGTCGAGTATCAGCGTAGCTCCTCTGACGACTCTGGGCTGTCTCAAGATGTCGGCGAACTAATCTGACTTTCTCCTCAGCCTCCAATAGTAAATTCGGTCCCAAAGTCCTCCTCTCACCCACGTCACTCCAATACAAGGGCGACCGACACTTGCGTCCATACAATGCCTCAAACGGAGCCATCTGAATGCTCGCCTGATAGCTGTTGTTGTACACAAACTCAACCAATGCTAAGTGTCGGTACCACCCCACTCCAAAGTCCATAACGCACACTCTCAACATATCCTCGAGGGTCTGTATGGTGCGCTCGGACTGACCATCAGTCTGTGGGTGGAATGCAGTGCTAAACCTGAGCTGGGTCCCCAAGGCTGACTGTAGACTCCCCCAAAAGTGTGATACAAACCTCGGGTCCCTATCTGATACAATCGAGACGGGTACACCGTGTAGCCTCACCATCTCATCCAAATACAACTGTGCAAGTCGCTCCAACGGCCAAGTCATCTGTACAGACAAGAAATGTGCAGACTTGGTAAGTCTATCCACGATAACCCAAATCGCGTCAGCTCCACTCTGCGACCTCGGCAGTCCAGTGATGAAATCCATAGTGATGTGGTCCCACTTCCACTCGGGAATTGGAAGACTCTGCAACTTGCCAGTAGGAACCCGGTGCTCTGCCTTCACTTGCTGACAAGTTAAACAGTGAGCCACAAATCTCCCAATGTCCCGCTTTATTCCGGACCACCAAAAATGTGCCTTGAGGTCCTTATAAATCTTAGTACCACCAGGATGAATGGTATAAGGTGTATAATGGGCCTCTCTCAAAATCTGGTCTCTGATCTCAGGATCCGTAGGCACACACACTCGGTCCCTGTACCGCAGTACTCCCGAGCTATCCACTGTAAAATCCCCTATCTGATCTGCCTGAATCTGTGATCTGATCCTCGTCAAGTGGGGGTCCTCACTCTGTGTCTCCCTAATCCTGTCCAACAGAGTGGGCTGCAAGACCATAGACATAAGTCTAGCAGAGACCCCAGGGGATACCACCTCAATCTGTAGCCGCCTCATCTGCTCAACTAGCGGTGCCTGCTGTGTGATCAACATGCTCAAACTCTGCACTGACCTCCGACTCAAAGCATCTGCTACAACATTGGCCTTGCCGGGATGATAAAGGATGCTCACATCATAGTCCTTTAGTAACTCCAACCACCGGCGTTGCCTCAAATTCAGCTCCTTTTGAGTAAACAAGTACTTCAAACTCTTATGATCAGTGTAAATCTCACAGTGCTCTCCGTAGAGGTAATGCCGCCATAACTTCAAAGCGAACACCACAGCTGCAAGCTCCAAATCATGAGTAGGGTAATTCTTCTCATAATCCTTTAATTGCCGTGAAGCATAAGTAATTACCCTACCATGCTGCATCAAAACACATCCCAATCCGCTGTGAGAGGCGTCACTACAGATCGCGAATCCATCTCCCATCACTGGCAATGCAAGAACTAGTGCTGAAATCAATCTCCTCTTCAGCTCCTCAAAACTCTGCTGGCACTGCTCAGTCCAAACAAACCCTGTCCCCTTCCTAGTCAAACTGGTCAGGGGGGTAGAGAGCTTCGCAAAGCCCTCTACAAACCGACGGTAATAGCCTGCCAAGCCCAGAAAGCTCCGAACCTCTGTAACCGTCGTCGGTCTCGGCCAATCCCGAACAGCATCAATCTTCGTCGGGTCTACTGCCACTCCTGTGGCTGATACAATGTGGCCTAAGAATGCAACCTCCCGGAGCCAGAACTCGCACTTTTTAAACTTGGCATACAGCTTCTTCTCTCGCAGAAGCTGCAGCACTATCCTCAGGTGCTCCTCATGCTCCACATCACTCCGGGAGTAAATCAAAATGTCGTCGATGAATACAACCACAAACTGGTCCAAGTACGGCTGGAATACCCGGTTCATCAAATCCATAAATGCAGCAGGGGCATTAGTCAAACCAAAAGGCATAACAGTGAACTCATAATGCCCATACCGGGATCTAAAAATCGTCTTGGGGATGTCCTCGACCCTCACCCTCAGCTGGTGGTAACCAGACTGGAGATCAATCTTCAAGAACACTGACGCTCCCTGCAACTAATCGAACAAATCATCTATTCGTGGTAGGGGATACTTATTCCGGATGATCACTTTGTTCAGCTCCCTGTAATCCACACACAATCGAAGCGACCCATCCTTCTTCTTCACAAATAATACCGGCGCTCCCCACGGAGATACACTGGGCCTAACAAAACCCCTGTCCATCAGATCCTGAAGCTGGGCCTTCAACTCCCTCAACTCGGCAGGTGCCATCTTATAAGGTGCCTTTGAGATTGGTGCGGTTCCTGGAACCACATCAATCACAAACTCTATCTCCCTCTCCGGCGGCATAGTCGTCAACTCTTGGGGAAACACATCTAGGAACTTGCGGACAATAGGAATATCCTCGAGCCCGAGTGTCGCCGTAGGCACCTCCACAATCGTCGCCAAGAAAGCGGTGCAGCCTCTGCTCATCATCCGCCTAGCCCTCGCCGAAGAAATAGTCACTGCAAACAAGGAGCTCTGGCAGCCTCTGAAGACAAACTCCTCCTGTCCCGGCTCGCGGAGGGTCACCGTCCTCTCTCTGCAGTCTATGGTGGCAAAATACCGCGACAACCAATCCATGCCAAGTACAACATCGAAATCCTGGAGCTGCCGCAAGACAAGCAAGTCTGCCGGCAAGATCCAGGGTCCCAACTGTACAGGGCAATCCCTACAATACTCCTCGACATGCAAGACATGATCTGGAATCTGAACCTCTAATGCATGCGATAAAGAAACTACCTCTATACCATGTAGGGATGCAAATGCTCTACTAATGAATGAGTGCGATGCACCGGTATCAAAAAGAGCACGAGTACGAACTGCAGAAATCAAAATAATACCTGCGACGACATGATCAGCTGCTGAAGCATCCTCAATCTGAGCGGCATAGACTCGCCCGCTCGGCGCTGGGGGACGTCGCTCTGGCTGTCGCGAGGAAGATGAAGCATGATCGGGCCTACCGTAGGCCGCAGAAGGTCCTGCCGTCTGATGAGGAACAGAGGGTGCTGAAGCTGAGGAAGGAACTGGAAGGCCTGCTCTGGGGCACGAACTCTGAAAGTGGCCAGTCTGCCTGCAACGAAAACAACGACCCTGCCTCTAAGGAACTGAATCGGTAGGTGCGGCCCTCCACAAATAACACATCGGTCCGGGCGTGGCTGCCGCGAGGTATGCTGCTGCTGCGAAGGCTGCTGCTGCCGAGGCGGTCGATGCTGCTGCTGCTGCTGCTGAGACTGACGAGATGCTCCTGATCTCTGGCGCCCCTGAAACCCACGACCCTGAGGATGGAATCGTGGAGGTCTCGGGGGTCCCTGCCGACTCGACTGCCCCTCATCCATCGGTGCTAGGCGCTTCGCTCCTGGAATCACTGCGGGGGCTGGAGCCACCTCCTCCAACACCGCCTCTCCGCGCTCAACATAGAGTGTCTGCTCCATAAAGGCCTCCAGAGTCTGCAATCTGCGCGAACGAACAAACTGATAAATGTCCCGGCGCAACCCTCGCTCAAACATGTAAATCCGGTGAGCCTCATCCCTGGCCACGTGAGGTACACAAGCCAACAGCTGGTTGAAGTCTGCAATGTACTCATGCACGGGCCGATCTCCTTGGCGGAGATTCTTCAGCAGCTCTTCCAACCTCTGACGAACGCTCTCCGGAAAGAAAGCCCCAAGAAGAAGACTGCAGAACTCCGCCCAAGTGAGAAGCTGCGTCCCAGGCGGACCAGCAGGTCGCACACGCCGCCACCAAGCCTCGGCGTTGCGCTCCAAGAAGTTTGTCGCCAAGAGGACCCGAAATCGCTCCTCAATGAACAAGCTCTCAAAATGTCGCTCCATAGCCGTGATCCACGACTCAGCCTCCCACGGCTCCGCACTCAGTCCCGAAAAAATGAGACGGATTGAACTAACGGAACCTTATCAACAGATCAACCACCTCACGCTGCTCAGCTGGGGTCAAAGGTCCCGTCGACCCAGACGGTGGTCTGCTGGAAACCGGCTCAACAGGAACTGCCGGTGCTGTCTGAACAATAGGGGGTGCCACAACTGGCGAAGAAGGTACAGGTGAACTCTCAGGGGGTGCTACAACTGGCTGCGCCCTCTGCTCCAACATAAGCATCATCCGACCCATGGCCTCCTCCTGGCACCGTGAAGCCTCCTCCTGGCGCCGTGAAGCCTTCTCCTGGCTCCGTAAAGTCTCCTCCTGGCGTCGAACAGCCTCCTCCTGGCGCTGTGAAGTCTCCTCCTGGCGCCGAACAGCCTCAGACATCAGTGTCATCTGGGCACGAAGCTCCTGCACCTCACTCTGCTGTCCCTGTCCCGAGTCCTCCTGCTCGGGCTCAGAGGAAGAAGGCTGCGAACGCGTCGACATCCTGCGTCGCGGAGGCATCACTCACCTGAGGAAAAAGAAGAGAGCAATCAGAACCTAAAACAACACTCGACCCAATCTAGCGAAAGTCATAGGCATGTTCCCCTTCCTGTAGTACTATGTTGTCTGTAGCCAACATAGTTGCCACCGAAGGAAGACATGTCAATCACTCATCCCATCCCTTGGGAGAGTTTGGAACCCAATCGGGACTCTCGCTAAAAATTACGGCTCTTACGTAAGTCATCCTAGGGTCCAACCACAAGCCTAGGGTTTCTAAGTCCTCAATGACCTACACCTAGGCTCTGATACCACTCTAATCTGTCACGCCCCGGGGTCGAAACTGCGACCCGGGATCGCCAACAGATCCGCCGCCCATACGGGAAGCCCCGTATAGACGTAGCGACTAACCTGCAAAAGATCATCTACACTAACAGATATCAGAGCTGAAAAGTAAATGCTGAAATAAAAATAAATACAACTCCAACATAAAACAACCCAAGTCCTCACCAAAAATACATAAGTCTCTAAGCAATAAAAAAAAAGTACAACTCTATACCTCACTATAAGGGTCGCTCAACATATAACTCTCAAAATGAAAAGGGGGTACATCTACTCTCTCAGGAGACGACTGGTAGGGATCTATCTCGCGACTCCCTTACCTCGATCTGAAGAAGTAGGATCAGCAACTGGAGCAGCAGGAACAGGAGCAGAAGTCCCTGGGGAAAAGACACCACGGCGGGTGTGAGAACTACATCCCACAGTAGTTCTCAGTGGGTACCGCCAACAAGCCCGACGGTCTGCCCACTAAGTCTACTAGAGGCATAAAGTAACAAATGCAGTGCTGGAAGGAAAAGCTGAACAAAATAACTCTACAGCTACTATGCCTCTATCTAGATGCTAAAGAAGTGGAACAGAAAGAAATATGGTACATCTACTAACCCTCAACTCAGATCACCCAATCTACACTGACTGCCTCCTCGGGTACAGTCAAACCTGCACCTACCTACTGCCATTACATCCACGGAGGACCAGACTTACGTAGGGCATCCGTGACTGCCAAAACTGGCCCAGCCAGAGGGACTGCATCGACAAGTCGCGATAGAAAGTATCAGGCCCAACTCCGGAGTGGCACTCGAGGGGTGCGACCCCACCGAGGAAAGTATCCGCGCATCTCTGTCGAGCTCAAATGTGGCTCATGCAGGCTATAATCCAAATCCTCGATCAACAAGATCGGCTGTAACCAACAAAACATTGTCTCACTCACAGGCTGGAAAACTACACAGCCGAGACCCACTATCACTCTGACGGCTCCCAAAAGAACACTGATCTACAGACTGCTATCAAACTACACTCGGTCCCCAGACACAAAGAGATCAAAAAGTTCACAAGAGGGCTCAAGAGGAGATGGGCTCGGGAAAAGTCTGAAAAGGCAGTGCAAAGGGCCTATTTATAGGCCTCAACGCGAAAAAAAAAATCCCAAAAAAACAAAATTGGGCTTTTGGGCCCCAATTTCGGGCGCCCGGTCGATTCGGACTGCTACAGTGTTGGGCCCGGCCCAACACTGTGCGCGCCCGAATCGCCCAAGTGCTGCCACGTAGCCTCGCAAACAGGGAACAGCCGCGCGGGCCACCCAGATGCGGCCACGTGGCCTCCACCCGATCAAAGGGGTGGTTGGCGCTCGCCAATGCGCGGGCGGCACGTGTCCAGCCCGGGGGACCCGCCGACCGGTCGCCCGCCCCGCCGGTCGCGCCGCCTCTCCCCCACGCGCGCTAGCGCCTCGAGGCGCCGGCGCACCCTTCCGTGCGCCGCACCTGATGAGCCCGCAAATCACGTAGCGACACGTGTCCCCTGCACCCGGTCCACGCACCCTACTTCGGGATTCCGTGGACCGCGCCACGTGCACCGACCAACCGGGGGCTGCAACGCGTCCCCCGCCCTGGTCCGTGCACCGCCGCGCCCGCTCAGTAGACCGCGCACCTTGAGCCCGTCAATCAGGCGGCGCCACGTGTCCCTGCGCCGGGTCTGTGCACCCACCCGCGACGCTCTGTGGACCGAGCGCTGAAAACCGGCTAATGACAGGCCGCCAGCAAATGTAGCCGAAGGCCCAAACAGCTAAAGATACCACACAGGGTCCATCTGTGGCATCCCTTTGATGCACTATGGGCCAGATACACCAACACTAGGTGTTTTAAACAGTGGATTCACCGGAAAAAAGTTGCATGGGAACCTGGGCCACTACACAAATGATAGAGCGAGAGGAAAAGCCCGAATATATGAGGCTGTGGGAAAAGGTGAGGAGGAAGAGAGATGGCAGTTGGGTTGATAAAGATGCTGAAGATGCATATGAGCGGATGAAAGAACTTCATAATGATCAATTAAAAAATTATGGAAAAAACACTCTGTCCACGGAACAAGCATATACATTAGCACTTGGTCATCGATCTAGCTACATTCGTGGTATGGGCCGAGGTCCTACTCCTATAGAAAGTAGTGGTTCTAGAGGACAAAGGATTCATGCGCAAGTACGAGCAAAGATGGAAAAAGAAATGGCAACACGAATTCAAATTGAGGTGGAGGAGTGGATGAGCCAACAGGAGAGAGAAGCTGAGGCACGAATTGCTGAAATGGATGAGCGGATGAGCCAAAAGGAGAAAGAAGCTGAGGCACGAATTACTGAAATGCAAGCACAGATGCATGACGAGATGAATTCTCAAATGCGTAATATAATGGAACAACTTTCACAAATGGGATTGCCTGTGCCTATTCAGCCAACATCGACAAGAAAGGTAAGTTGGAGTATAAATTAGCAATATATTTTACTTTTTTGATAAAATAAATAGATAATATATATGTATAATTCTTATCATTATTCTTTTTTATTCTATAGGACTAAACCTTAGAAGCTCAATATTTCCGAGTTGGATCATCTCAAGAATTTCATTTCACTTTTAGCTAGCCTAGAATTTTTATTATCTTTATTCTAATGTAAACGATTAACTGTTAGCTTATTTTGATTATGTCAGTTGAACATATATTTGATTTCTGTATTTTGTTGAACATATCTTGATTATTGTGATTGATATTATGTTTAAATCCTGATTGAGTAGTATTCAACTATTATTGTGCAGTAATAATGTGTAAAATTTATTATTTTTTTTATTTAAATTAGTACTACAAATTTTCTGTGGCTAAATAATAAATAGCCACAATATATGTAATTTGAAAACTTTACAGTGACTGGAACAATATTTGGCCACAAAATGTGATGTAAATATAGTGTGGCCAAATATTGTTCCAGTCAAATAAATTTTGTGGCCACTATATTTAATTTCGCCACTATATTTACACTACATTTTGTGGGCAATATTGTATTTGGCCATAAAATGTGTGGCATTATGTGTGGCCATCAAATAAATTTGTCACAATACTTTCAACATTATTTGTGGCCGACTACTTAATTTCGCCACTATATTTATACTATATTTTGTGTGTAATATATATTTGGCCATAAAATGTGTGGCATTATGTGTGGCCATCAAATAAATTTATCACAATACTTTCAACATTATTTATGGCCGACTACTTAATTTCGCCACTATATTTATACTATATTTTGTGGGCAATATTATATTTGGCCATAAAATGTGTGGCATTATGTGTGGCCATCAAATAAATTTGTCACAATACTTTCAATATTATTTGTGGCCGACTATTTAATTTCGCCACTATATTTACACCACGTACTGTGGCCAATTTAATATTTGGTCATAAATTATATGATGCCTTTTGTGGCCAAAAGTAATTTTTTTCACAAAATGTTAGAATATTAATTATTATTTTAATCACTATCTGTAGCCATATGGTAACTTTTTGTAGAGGATGTTAGAAGTTTTGTGACGGATTCTATCGCCGCAAATTCATAGTACTTTTTGTGGTGAATTATTATTTTGGCCATAATAACCTTTTGTAGCAGTCCTATTGTGGCGAAGCTATTTTGGCCACAATAAGTATTTTGTGACCAATTTGTATATTATTGTGGCCATTAGTTTCGCCACAATATGTAAATTTTCTTGTAGTGACCATTGTTGGCCACAAGTGTAGTGGCCCAGGTCCCCGTGTAGTTTTTCCGTGACCCGTGATGTTAGTACACCTAGTATTGGTGTGTCGGGCCGTGACATGTCAAATGGACACGTTGGACGGACCCAGTGAGGATTTGGGAGCAAGCCTGGCTTCCGACGGCTTTTGTCAGAATTTTGGAAAGGAATTTGGCAAAACAGACAGCGGATTTGGACTCAGCGCGCGAAAACGATCAAAATGGGCTATTTACTTAATTTTGCGCCAAAAATTACTGTTCATGCCGGAACAGTTACTCCGGTGCGGCGGCGGCGACCGGCGAGCGGCGGAGCGCGGCACAGGCAGCGCGGGCAGGCGCGCAGGCGGGCTGGTCCACGGGCAAGGCGTGCACCGGGAGCATGGAAGACTGGATTTGCCACGTGGCGGTTTCTAATTGGTTGGACGGTGTCAAATGAGGCGGCGGGGATGGCGACACGTGGCATCACCTGATTGGGCGACACATTCCGGAAGACCCGGCGCGTAGACCGGGAGGCGTGGACCACGTGAACTACTTGGGACACGTGGCGGCCCAGGATTCGCGGGCTCACGAGCGCGCGGTGCACGCGGGGCCGCGGCGCCGACGCCGTACGCACGCGTGGCGCGGGACACGCGGCGTGTCGGCCGCTGGTTGGCAGGCGGCGCCCGCGTGGCGGGCGAGGCGCCGCCCACGTGCGCCACGCGGCGCCCTGCCATTGGCGGGCGCCGCTGGTGCGGTGTTCGGGCGGGAACACGCGGCGGCGCCTAATTCGCGGGCGCTACTGTTCGCTGTTCGGGGTGACGTGTCGCGCCCGGGTGATTCCGGGCACGGATCGCGGGCCGAGCTGCGGCCCATTTGGGCGCCCGAATTCGGGGTGCGCCCGAATCTTTGGGTGGGCTATAAAAAGCCCACCACCCCCTCTTTTCTCTTATTTTTTTGAGTTCTAGAGAGAGATTGAGGGATAGTGACTTGAAGAGAACTTGTTCCCCTCTCTATCCTCTACCTCTCTAGAGAGTCCCAAAATTTTTGGAGTTGCCGACTGCGAGTTCTCTGTGACGTGGCGCACTTCGACGATTTCCATTTTCAGGCCTGTTTCCGTCGCAATTCAGTCAGAAATTTCCCGAGTGCCAACCAGGAAGAATTTTTGGGCGATTTCTGTGACAGCGTGTTCCTAAGAGGTAAGGCTTCGATTTTCGTGTTGATCATTTTGCTCCGTTTTGGACTTTTGGTATGGTTCTCGAGGCATCATTTGACCCTATTTTTTATGATGGATTTCCTAGATAGCATAGGCTTGTTGATTTTCTATCTTGGGCTACGAGCATCGGATCAGGGTGTATAAGGACTCGTTTTGGATCTACTCGTCGCGAGGATCGCAGCCGTAATTTTTCTGGATTTTTTTGAGGGCCGTACACAGGTGAAAAACCCTTTTTTTTTGTGCTGTTTTGCAAAACAGCAAACGTTGTTCCCGGGGAAGGCCCATTAATGCTGTGTTCGGATATCTTGCAGTGTTTCGCAGATTCTAAGGTTGCGGGGACAGTTGTTGGACAGCGATGAGCCCTGTTACAGTTGGGGAGTTTTGTGGACTTGGATTTGCGTGCCAGGTGGGTAGTTGTTGCTTACCTCTTACTGTGATTTACTCATTAGGACTATTAGAGAGACCCCTAATTTATTTGGCACCCCATTGGAAATCATGCTTAAATAAATGATCCTGATTTAATCATTGGCCTATTTTGTGGGATTGATATACTATGATGGTGATATGTTAGCATGCCATGTTGGCACTTAACCTTTCATGAAAATGGATGATTAGATGGAACAGGAGGATATATTGATGTGCGGGTGCTATTTTGATGATTTATTATGGATCATGGATTATAGACATATGTAGTCGGTTAGTGATTTTGACATGATGGTTATATCTATGTGGAACTAATATTTGATACACTCTTTTATCTTTCATGAGGACATTTGCATGCTTGTATGGACACCTAGATATGCCACTATTTATTGCCATACTATCATATTGGGACTTGACTTAGGAGAAACCATGATTGTTCCTTTTCTCCTTTTCATTTAGACTTTTGATTCATGTTGCTCGGGTTTGAGCAGGGGTTTGGGATAGTGTAGTCGGGACTTTGAGTCTGGGACAGGTTGTACTTGATTATGGATTGTGGGGCATTGCGGCAACCGCGGACATTAGACGGTTGACCGGATATTGTCTACTTTATCATATTTGGACTTGTGGGGTATTGCGGTAACCGCGGACATTAGGCGGTTAACCGGATGTTTATCTTTTGCATCAGATTGGGGGATCGAGATTTCATTAGTGGATGGGTTTTTCACTTTGATCATAATCATGATCCAGTCCTGCTTTTATCATACTTATGACATTGTTACTTTTCTCGTGTGGGTAGCTCCCCTCAAGTGCCACTCCGGAGCGTGCGGGGTACCAAATAGGTACCGGACGGCATTGACTCATTGCTATCACTTTGGCGCGGATCAGGTTGCGCGATGATGATAGCGATAGCAGGCGGTACCAGTTTTTACTGGTGGCTAGATTGGGTTTATTTGGACAGATGCGGTTACTGATGCATACATATAGTCTTCACAAGGTTAGTTCCCTCATGCGTAACGTTCTTACAACTTTAAATTCTGGAATCTTCTCTCCCAAGTTAGCACATGAGTTTACGATATCTTGCAATCGTGTGTAATAATCAGTGAAAGATTCATTCTCTGCCATAGAAATAGAGTCAAACTTGCTCGTAAGCATTTGCAGTTTCTGAATCTTCACAAGGTTAGTTCCCTCATGCGTAACTTGAAGAACATCCCAGATTTCTTTCGCAGTCTCACATGCCGAGACGCGAGAGAACTCTGTTTGTGACAAAAGCATTAAATAGAGCATTAATTCCTTTGCCATTGTAAGAAGATGAATCTATCTCTTCCTTGGTCCATTTCGACCTAGGTTTTAAGGTGCGAACATCAGAAATAGTTTCAGTTGGATTAGACCATCCTGATTCAATTGATTGCCACACCCTTTCGTCGATGGAAATTAAAAAGGCTTTCATCCGTACTTTCCAGTACGCATAATTTGTTCCATCAAAGAAAGGGGGTCGATTGATGTTTCCACCTTCAACCATTGTTTACAACCCTATTCCCGCTCTAATACCACTTGTTGGGTTATACTAATATGGATCTAAATAGGGGAAAAAACACCTAGAGGGGGGTGAATAGGTGTAAACAATAAACACTCAAAAATCATTGCGCAATAAAACCCAATGCGGAAATAAAAATAACACGCAAGATTTTTACGTGGAAAAACTCCAAACCGGAGTAAAAAACCACGGGACCGATAACACGGCGAAATCCACTAGAATTAACACACGTACAAGGTGATATAGCGTACTCACAGACGACTCAACCTTTTACCATACGCTCCTAGTCGATCTTCTCCGCTCGCTCCACAACGCGTCTCGAATCCACGATCTGCGTCCAACGCTGAATCCACAGCGTCCAACGTCGAGTCCACGACGTCCGACCGAATCCACGGTCTTCACCCAGTAGCACGCTTCGAATCCACGAACGTACCTCGCCTCGAATCCACGAAAGCGGTTGCACCTTGAATCCACAAGGCCACGCGAGTCCACGCGCCGATTTGGGGTAAATCGTTGTTTTTGGGTGGTGATGATCCGCCGAATACTTAGATTAGAAATAGATCGGAAATACCATCTAAGTATTCATTGATTTGATTCTACTCAAAATCTGAGTTTGGAAAACCTAGAATCAAATCAATCAATATAGATGAAGAAACATAGAATAAATTCTATTGATTTCCTTTCTTCTCTATATGTGGATCTTTTTCTTTCGGCTATATTTTTCTATTAAGTCCCGTTCAGTGTGGATGCCCTAGAAAGTGAATACAGGGCCTATTTATAGGTTAGAAACCATTGGAAGAAGATAAGGATCAAAAACAGCCTTTTCTGAAAATTTTACGGACGGCGATCCGGATCAGAATTGGGCGATCCGGATTGCAGTAGCAAGAAAGACGGTTTCCAGAAAAACACTCGTTCGGGATCCGGATCGTAGTCCCCGATCCGGATCGTTCATACAGTTTCACCAAACATCACGTTCGGGATCCGGATTGCAAATCCTGATCCGGATCGTGCAAGCAAAAAGGTAAAACTAGTGTTCGGGATCCGGATCATGAGATGCTGCGATCCGGATTGAACCAGTGTATGAACAAACACCCTTCGGGATCCGGATTGCAAAGCCCGATCCGGATCCTGAACATGTCCCATGTCCAGTTTTTGATTTTTATGCAATTAAACATTCTTCCAGGTGTTTCTACACTACAAGAAGTATTCGGATCACCAAAATTCTTTAGTTAAACATACCTGATCCTTTTGAATTCTTCTTTCTTGAGATTGAGGTATATGATCCAAAGTTCTTTCATCTTCAATCTTCAAGACTCAACACTTTCACGAAATACGCCAACTCAAATTCCGTAACAATCTCCCCCTTTGGCGGTTTCGTGACAAAACACAAATCCACAAAAGAAAATTCAAAAAGATATTTTTGTTGCTATCACCATACAACAAAAATTTACAATGGAGATCCAAAAATTTAAAAACATGAGATAAACTCCTAAAACAGACTCTAGACTTAGACATCTGTACTCTCTGCACAAAGAAATTATTCTTGACAAAAGAAATCGTTAGATATCTCAAGAATTGAAACATACAAAACCAAGTACAGAGATAGAGTTTATTCTCATCATGACATTTGAGAATTCAGATATATAAGAGAATCATAGACAAAAACCAACATATCTTCTAGGCATTCAAAAACCAAATGTCACAAAATGTTAGTCCAACATCAACTTGTTAGTCATATTACATGCCCAAATAGTTAGTCGAATAGTTAGTAGGGACATGCAACAAATCACAAGATAAAAACAAAGTTGAAGTTGAAGTCATACTTACCTTAATGTTCACATATTCACACAGTTTTCACATCATCATTGTTCATGTCATTGTTCATTGTTCAAGTTCTCTCTAAACTCTCTCCCCCTTTTTGTCACAAACAAAGCCAAAACGTAGTCAAAACTACAAAATGTAAGGAGAGTTAAAAGTTCCATTAACATGAAAAACCTGAGAACTAAAACTAACGCAAAGTAAGAATAAAACTAAATCCTAAAGACTGAAAAAGTCTGCACAAAAAGAAGAGCCTGCACGAAATTTTGTCTAGTCTGAAGTGTCTGAACTGGTGCAGCTCAGTTTGCTTAAGAACCCCTTTAGCATCTTTGAAATATTGGAATATTTCTTCTTGATCTTCTTATGCTCAGATGAAATGTGCTGAAGTTCCCTGGACAGCCTTTCCTGTTCAGCAGAAAGTCTTTGCTGTTCTTGGCGAATGGATGCCAATGCATCTGTTTCAGCAGTCATTCTCTCGGAGGTTGATGGATTCTGCGTAGATGCAGATGGTGCATCCTGGCCCCCAATCCATGGTGATTTACTCTGTTGAATTCCAGAGAGTGAGCGTGCTCTAGTAAGAGGCTCAGTAATCTGAATGCCGCTTCTTTTGACACCTTTTCGTCTTGTATATTGTCTTGTTGTTGAGGCAGATTTCTTTAGCTTTTTGTTCTTCATAAACTGCCTATTCTCTTCATCAATCTTTTGTTGAACTTCTTTGAAGAATTCGTCCCATTCTTCTTCATCATAGTCAGAGCTATCTATATCATCAGTTTTTGTCTTGTCTCGAGGTGAGTCCTCTTGTTCCGTTTTAATAGTTGCACGAGTGTGCACCATTGAAACCAGGAGAAGAATGATCCAAGAGAAATTCATTGTTTCAAGTGCCTTAGGAAAATGAAGTTCCTGTGAAGAACACCTCAAGAACACATGAAAAATCGTCAATTTTCAAAAATTTGAAAAATTGTACCCAGACAATCATAATCATGTAGAGAAGCCAAGAATCAAATTAGTTTTGCAAAAAGAATTTTAAAAATAGATCAATCGCATGATTTTCGAAAATTCCTCTTTTATGCCCTAAAACAGAATTTTCAGAAATCGAAGCCCAAAAATTCATCAATCAGGTGAAAACCCAGCATAAAATCAAAACTAATCTACCCAGAGTTCTTATTTCAAAAGAAATTTGACCAAAAACCATTCAAAAACGAAAAAGTTCCATGATTTGTACTCACGTTTTGAAGAAAAAAGAGAAAAACTGTGAAAAACGAGATTTTGATCAATAAAACTTACTTGGATTCGAAGAACTTGAGTTAGGAAGGCTTCAAGATGCAAAGATTCTAGAGAGAGAAGCTCTAGAGACTTGAGAACAAAAGATTAGGGTAAAAGAAATCGAAATCTCTTCGTTCTATTAAAAACCCTAGCCGTGATCCGGATCGGATCGAGAATGTGATCCGGATCGGCTACCCGCAGGAAGAAGCCTGCGTTCGGGATCCGGATCACTTAGCCCGATCCGGATCGGCTTCAACTTTTTCTCCAGAAAATTTTAGAAAAATTCCATAAAATCCAGAAAAAGTATGTAAGCATTTTACCATATCAACTTTAAACAAAAATCATCGTTTCATACAACAAGAAATAGATTATACTAAATCTATCAAAAATACTCAAAAACGAAACGAAAATTTATGAAATTTAAATCCCTTAAAGTTGAACAACTTCAATTACATCTAACCTGATCTTATGCGTAATGCCTTTATCAAATCATCAATTTTGGTAAAGAAAATGAAATACAAAGATCAATAGATGTTTGAAATCCCAGATAAGTTAGATAATATATCTAGACAATCTGTTGAAGGAGTGGCTCTTTGAGCATCTTTTATAAAAAATCCCACCTTATACCAACCATGAAATATGACTGAGTCAAGTATTTCAATATGCATTTCATCAACAATTTTTAAAACAAAAATTTGCTTTGCATACATGGGGTATCTTTTTCTTCTTCTTTTTCTTTCTCCATGTGGTGGTAGTTTTCACACTCCTCATTGGGATGTAACTCTTTCCACATCTTTTGAGCATTTTACTTTTCTTTGACTCCCCCTCAATTGGCTATCAATTATTTAATATATAAGGTATTCAACCAAAAATTGATCTCGCATTCATACTCGACTAAGCAATCAAATAAGATAATGACTATACCAAGAGATCATTGAGAGAGAAATTGACTTTGATCACTTAAAAGATGGCTTAATTAACATAAATGATCATTGCAACATCGAAATATTATGATATCAAAAGCATAATATGTGAGGTCCCGGAATCCCCGGCGTAGGAGTTGCTGGTTGTTGGGCAGCTTTTAGTGGCCGTTGGGAGTGTTTTGTGCGCGTGTCGGGCCCAAGAAATGAATTTGTGATGCAATTTGGGATTTGCTTGCATCACTGGAGGCCTGCGAGGGTTGCGCGCAATTTGGACACAAGTGGTAGACTTCGGGCTTAAATTGAGACCCCGTGGGAAGTTGGAGGACCCGTCGGGTGTTTAGAAGTGATTTCGCGCGATTCAGATGTCAAAATTAGACTCCGGGTGAAGTCCGGATAAAAGTTTACCTCTCCGGTCGCCTTCGGGAATTTTTTAGAGTTGGTATTTAGCTAATCGGACTTTAAAAATGGACCCGGCGCGGAAATCGGATCGAGTTGGCATTCGGCAAATTTTCGGGTAAGAATTTGGAGAAACGGACATCGTTTTTGGATTCAGCGCGCGAAATCGCTAAGAATGGACTATTTATTTGTTGGTTTTGGAGTCCGGTAGGCGTGCGCGCTTTTCGAGACGACGCGGCACGCAAACCGAGACGACGCGCGGCACGGATCCCGAGGTGGCAGCGGCGCACTGCAATGCGCGCCAGCTGGCGCGCGTTGGGAACGCGCGCCTGCGCGGGTCAGCGCAGGGGCCGCCACGTGGCGGCCCCCCGTTGGCGCCCGCGCGGGCGGGGGACACGCGCGCCCGTGTAACGGGCGCGTGTCCCGCGCCTGCGCGGGGTGCGGTGCAACGCGCCCGTGTGGCGGGCGCGTTGCATCGCGCCACGTGGCGCGCTGGGCGCGTGCGTGGACCCGGCGCACGCGCCCAGCCCGTGGACCGGCCGGTTGGGGCTTCCCCATTGGTCCACGCGGTGGACCGCTCCGTGGACCGGCCTGGTGGACCGCCCCTTCTCCTCTTCTTTTCTTCTTCTTCTTCTTCCTCCCCGCACCGCCATTCCCTTTCTTTCTTTCTTTCTTCTGCAACCGAGAGCGAGAGGGAGTGAGGAGGGAGGTGGCGTGAGGTGCGGCGGCGCGTCGTAGACTCCGTTTTGCGTGCGAGGACGCCCGGCGGAGTGGTTCGGCGACGGTGGCGCAAGCGTGTAAGTCCCGTGTGTTGTTTTTGCTGTATTTTTGTACAGTTTTTGGAGCATCCTTTTAGACTGTATTTACCCCCACCGTGCACCATTTTGCGTGCGGACTCCGGCACTGTGCACCGTTTTGCGTGCGGACCCCGTTTTGCGGGTGGATCCTGGCACCGTGCACCGTTTTGCGTGCGGACTCCGGCACTGTGCACCGTTTTGCGTGCGGACCCCGTTTTGCGGGTGGATCCTGGCACCGTGCACCGTTTTGCGTGCGGACTCCGGCACTGTGCACCGTTTTGCGTGCGGACCCCGTTTTGCGGGTGGATCCTGGCACCGTGCACTGTTTTGCGTGCGGACTCCGGCACTGTGCACCGTTTTGCGTGCGGACCCGTTTTGCGAGTGGATCCTGGCATCGTGCACCGTTTTGCGTGCGGACTCAGGCACCGTGCACCGTTTTGCGTGCGGATCCTGGCACCGTGCACCGTTTTGCATGCGGATCCCGTTTTGCGGGCGGATCCTGACACCGTGCACCGTTTTATGTGCAGACTCTGTTTCGGGTGCGGACTCCGGCGGCGTGCTCCGTTTTGCGTGTGGACTCCGGCGGCGTGCTCCGTTTTGCGTACGGACTCCGGCGGCGTGCCCCGTTTGCGTGCGGATCGCGTGGAGGCCAATTGCAAGTGTCTACGAGCAATTGGTGGCAAATCGAGGTGGGTGGCCTTATCTCCAAGTTCTATGGACTGTACAGTATTTCTACTGTTGTAGGACTATGCATGATAGCTTATTTCATTGTGTAGCATGCTATATTGTAGGAATTGTTATTCCTTTTATTATCTGTTAATATAGTTATCTTGGAACTTGACCTAGCACCCCCGTCATATGTTGCATGTGTAACCAGACCAGTAGAAAACCCTCACTTGGGCTAGGGTTATTTATGCTTAGACATCCACACTGTTCTTACATCCCTGGACATAGTGTTTTCTCGCCCCGATAGTGGGCCGAGAGGTCGGGACTTGCTTTTAGTGTGGGATGCTTTTGCACTCTTGCTTGGGAGCAGAGTGGAGTCTGGTAGTTGTAGCGGGTTGCTTATCTGTGCGGGGAGCCGTTTGGGTAAACGGTAGTCCCGAGAGGTCTTGTTTCCCTTTTATGCTGTCGTGGGAGGGAGCCGTTGAGTAGACGGTAGTCCCGGGCCGTCGAGTATCTTCCGGTCCGTCTTGTTGGGAACCGTTGGGGTTGACGGTGGTCCCAGGTCGTTGAGTGTTGTCCGACCTGTTTTGTTACCCTGAGTTGTGGGTCGTTCCTGGCTGTGGAGTATCTCCAGCCAGTGAGCTTTGTGCTGCGAGCTGTTGGACAGGCTAGTGTCCCGTGTTTCGAGTTAGCCGATCAGCTGAGTCGTCGAGAGTGCTCCGACTGTGCTATGCGAGATATTTGGGGATCTTGAGTCCTACCGTTCTGAGAGTGAGCGTGGATTTTGACTAGCCTGCATGTGCCAATAATTGATTACTCTATGCCGCGCCGTTTTCCTCAGTTGGAGCCGCGCCCCCTGAGATGCCGTTGTGGATGTGATGGTTGGCCTATTGAGGCAGTTTTGCGCGAGGGATGAGTTAGTCGGACAGGACGCCCCACGTAAATCCCGTCCTCATGTGGATGTGTGGTAGTGGGCAGGAGCGTTCCTAGTCGACAGGCGCGGGCTTGACTGAACCTTTGAGGTAGTCAGTTCGATTGGGACGATTGAGCACCTTGGGTGCGAGTGGTCTCATTTACTTTCATCTGTTCCACTTTTGAGTGTCTAGATAGAGGCATGGTAGCTGTAGAGTAGATTCCAGCTTTTCTGTTCAGATTTCTTTGCCTGTTATCTTTTACCTCTGGTAGACTTGGTGGGCAGACCGTTGGACTTGTTGACGGCACCCACTGAGAACTACTGTGGGAAGTAGTTCTCACACCCGTCGTGGTGTCTTTTCCCCAGGGACTTCTTCTTCTGTTCCTGTGTTCCTGTTGCTGATCCTTCTGACCGAGGCGAGGGAGTCGCGAGCTAGTTCCCTACCCGTCGTTGGAGTGTAGCGGTACCCCCTTCAGCGGAGAGCTTCAGTAGACTAGTTTACTACTTTTACCTCTGTTGAGAGAACTTGTTGTGAGGTATAGAGTTGTATTTTACTTTTACAGTTGAGAGAGACTGTTGTAGTGAGGATATTCTTGTATCGAGAGTTTGTACACTGATGTATTTATTGGAGATACCTCCCTTTTGAGTTTTGTATCAGAGGACTTTGTATACGATCGTATATGGGAGATGGATATTGTATTATTTCAGTTGTACAGTGTTCGGATTGCAGTTTTTACTTGTTTACTTTCAGCTCTCTGATATCTGTTTACTGTAGATGATTCTTTCTGCAGGTTAGACGCTTCGTCTGTACGGCAGTTTCCGTACAGATGACGGATCTGTTGGCGAGCCCGGGTCGCAGTTTCGACCCCGGGGCGTGACATAATAAATTTCTAAATGTGTGAAAGGATGCAATTAAAGTCAATTATGATTTATGCTCAATTAATGTACTATGCACAAGCATAGATAGTGAACAAAACAAAAACACGAACAAAAACAAAACCTAATCTAAGCAAAGGTTTCAAAAAGGTTATTTCAAGGAAAGCATGCCAATTGCTTTACGCAAGTGAATAAAACGTTTTTGATCCAAAGGTTTTGTTAAAATATCAGCTAATTGATCCTCAGTTGAAATATATGACAGTTGAAGAATGTTTGATTCAACTAGCTCTCTAAGAAAATGATATCTAAGTTCAATATGTTTTGTTCTAGAGTGCAACACAGGGTTTTTTGAAATGTTAATAGCACTAGTGTTGTCACATAAAATGGTTACCGAAGTTGCTGAAATCCGGAAATCGCTCAACACGCTTTTCATCCAAATCAATTGGGTTGAACAACTTCCTGCAGAAATGTACTCCGCTTCGGCAGTCGAGAGTGCTATGCAGTTCTGCTTTTTACTGTGCCATGCAACAAGGCAATGGCCAAGATAGAAGCATGCACCACTCGTGCTTTTCCGATCATCCACCGATCCAGCCCAATCGGCATCTGAGTATCCAACAATATCCAAACTTGTTCCCATAGGATACCAAATTCCGAAACTTATTGTACCTTTGATGTACCGGATGATCCGTTTCACCGCTTTCAGGTGAACCTCCTTCGGTGCTGATTGATATCTCGCGCAAATCCCAACACTGAAGGATATATCCGGGCGACTAGCCGTGAGATATAGTAGACTTCCAATCATACTGCGATACAGTTTCTCGTCTACATTCTCACTATGTGATTCACTTCCAAGTCCCTTATGGCTAGTTCCCATTGGAGTCGGAAAATCCTTAGAATTTTCTAGATCAAACTTTTTGACCAACTCCATTGCATACTTGGATTGACACAAGTGAATACCTTCATCGTTTTGTTTAACTTGTAATCCAAGAAAATAAGTCAATTCGCCCATCATGGACATCTCAAATTCGCTTTCCATGGTCTCCGCGAATTTAGAAGCATCATTATCTCTTGTTGCGCCAAATACAATGTCATCGACATAGATTTGTGCTACATGAAATTGTTTTGATAATGCTTCACAAAGAGAGTCCTGTCAGCTCCCCCTCGAGTATAGCCCTTTTCCAAAAGGTGCTTTGTCAACCTTTCGTACCATGCTCGCGGTGCTTGTTTCAGACCGTAAAGAGCCTTTTTCAGACGAAAAACATGGTTAGGTAGTTTATGGTCCACAAAACCTTTCGGTTGAGCCACATAAACTTCCTCATTTAAAAACCCATTTAAAAATGCGCTCTTAACGTCCATTTGAAATAATTTGATTTTAAAATGACAAGCTATCGCAAATAAGATACGAATGGACTCGAGTCTAGCTACAGGGGCGAAAGTTTCATCAAAGTCTATACCTTCTACTTGAGAGTAGCCTTGAGCAACTAACCTTGCTTTGTTCCTGATGATAGTACCATCTTCATTTTTCTTGTTCTTGAAAATCCATTTGGTACCTATCACATTGTGTTGCTTCGGAGGCTTCGTTAATTCCCAGACTTTGTTTCGCTCAAATTGATGGAGCTCTTCCTGCATTGCTTTAATCCAGTAGTCATCTTGAAGAGCTTCATCAACATTCTTTGGTTCGATTTGAGATACGTAGCATGCAAATCCGCAAACCAATTGTCTCCGTGTTCTAACTCCTTCTTGTGGGTCTCCAATGATGTTCGATTCAGGATGATCCTTGGAGATGCGTAACGTTTGAGGTAAGGGAGTAGACGGAGGTACACGAGATGATTCCTGCACATCAGATAAACTTGAAGAACCGTTAGATGCATCATTATTATCGAAAGAATTGTTAGAAGAAGATGCATTAGCAGGTGTATCATCATCAAGAGAGATATCGAGGGTAGATTTTTCAGATTCAAAGTGAAAAGCTTCATCTACCTTAACATTTATCGATTCTACGATCGTCTTAGATTCTAAGTTAAAAACTCGATATGCTCTACTGTTTGTAGAATAACCTAAGAAAATCCCTTCGTCACTTCGAGAGTCAAATTTTCCAAGATTCTCGCGATCACGTAAAATAAAACACCGACTCCCAAAGATACGAAAATATTTGATGTTAGGTTTTCTACAAAACCATAGTTCATATGGTGTATTCAAAGTCCCCGGGCGCAAATACACTCGATTAATAACATAGACAGCAGTGTTCACCGCTTCAGCCCAAAAATATAAAGGTAGGTTCCGGCTATGAAGCATAACACGTGCCATCTCCTGTACGACCCTGTTTTTGCGCTCGACTACACCATTTTGTTGAGGTGTATAAGGTGCCGAGAATTCATGTTTAATGCCGTTAGAAGTGCAAAAATCAATGAATTTAGAATTTATGAATTCTCCACCTCTATCACTTCTAACTCGAGTAATCTTTTCATTCTTTTCAATCATAATACGATGGCAAATCTCGTGAAAAGAATCAAAAGTATCAGCTTTCTCTTTTAAAAATGCTACCCAAGTATATCTAGAGAAATCATCAACCAATAAGAAAATATACCATTTACCTCCCAAAGATGGTTGACGAGTTGGCCCCATTAAGTCCATGTGCAAAAGTTCCAAAGGCCGTTTTGTACCTATGTGGTTCAAGTTCTTGTGTGCAGTCCTAGACTGTTTTCCCTTTTGGCAACCGCCACACACAATGTTTTGTTCAAAAGAAAGTTTAGGAACCCCCTTGACCACATCTTTGTTTGAAATTCTAGCAAGTTCCTTAAAGTTTATGTGACCTAGCCTTTCATGCCAAAGTGTTTCATTTTTCAAAGATGCTAGGTTACATTTTTCAGAAATTTAGTAGGAACTACATAACAATTGTTTTCTGATCTAACCCCTTTTAAAAAGAAGCATGGTTCTTGTCAGTTACAGTACATTTATCAGATGAAAAATTAACTGAATAACCATTATCACAAAGTTGACTTATGCTTATGAGGTTAGTCTTAAGGCCATGAACAAATAACACATTATTTAGAACCGGGCCATCTGGAATAGCTACCGTTCCCTTTCCAACAATTTTGGAAGACCGACCATCTCCGAAAACAACAAGTCCTCCGGAGATTTTCTCAAAGGTTTGAAAACAGTTTTTGTCACCGGTCATGTGACGGGAACACCCGCTATCCAGATACCAAGACGAACTATCATATGCATGCAAGGAAACATTGGTAACAAGACAAGGGAAAATTTCACCTTTGCGCACCCAAACCTTTTTGGAATGCGTCGGTAATGGTCGTGAAGTTATCTCCTAGGTGAAAGCGTCTTGCTTGAAGAATTGCTGCTCCTTGATGATGTCGTCTTGAGCGGTGAACTACCAAGGCTCTTTTCCTTCAAATGATTTGCATTTGATTTCTGAGGAATCACCTTTTTGGTAGTCATTGCAAGAGGTGCTTGAGGTGTGCGTTTGGCTCCGTCTTGCAATTTCTCCTTATGTGCCCTGAAATGCCACAACGAAAACATACCTTAGTTCTTGACGATCCCGAGGAGGATGAAGTAGGCTTGTTGTCGTTGCTTGTCGTGAATTCCGGTGTCGGAGGAGGAGATACCGACTGAGGCACAAAAACTGTCCCACTCGAACTTGGAATGTCTCCAGTTTGAGTGTATCCGAGGCCGAACTTATTTGTTTGACCAAGACCAAGAAGTCTGTCCAACTTACTCCTTCCAGAAGAAAATCTCTTTAAGTCATCTTTAGTTGGAGTATGGTCTTTGTCATTTCCATTTTTCCTGTCGAGCCTCGCCGTAGAGCTTCAAGAAGTAATTCGCTTTGTTCACCATTTCTCATGTTCTTTCTCGAAAAGCTCATTGGACTCTTGAAGGGAAACATTTGCTTTGATAGATTATCCCTTTCCACTTCAAGATCGTTTGAGAGAGAAGTTACCCTTTTTGCTTCTTCTTCGAGATCCTGCAATCTCCCTCTCAACCCCTTGTTTTGCTTTGCCAGTTTCTTTGAATCCCTCAAAAGCTTATGGTAGGCAAGAGCAAAATCTTCACCTTCAGAATTGCTCGATTCATCGTCCGTTGCAATCTTTTCAACAGAGGAGTTGGACAAGGAATCGGATGTACTTGCCATTAAGCACATGAAGGGTGAAGATGTAGTGGACGCGTGGAATGCTGTCGCGTTGTCTTCTTCATCACTTGAGGATGACTCATTTGACGTGGAGTTGTCATCCCAAGTAACGACTTGCATCGCTTTCTTCTTTGCCGGATTCTTGTTGGGACACTCCGTTGCAATGTGGCCGTAGCCTCGACATTTGAAGCACTGTACTTGTCCCTCTGAACTTTTCTTATCCTTTGAGAAGTTCTCTTGCTTTCTTGACTTGTAGCTTGAAGAACCCTTGCCTTTCTTCGACTTTCCGAAGGATGGAGTTTTGCTTGAATTACCCCTTCGAAAGTTGCGGCGAAACTTCCTTGTCAAGAGAGCGAGCTGCTTCTCAAAGTCCTCCATAGATAGGTTCTCGTCATCGTCCGAGGAGGATGAATCCGCGTCTTCTTCTTTAGTTGATTTCAATGCGTAACCTGAAGACTTAGAAGAGGATGCCTTTCCAGAAGAATAGTTAGTAGGAAATGTCATTTCATAAGTTTGTAATGCACCTACTAATTCTTCTACACGCATTTCGTCCGGGTGTTTAATTGTTTCAATGGCTGCGACCTTCGGGCGAAATCGTTCAGGAAGAGTTCTTAAAATTTTTCTTACAACTTTAAATTCTGGAATCTTCTCTCCCAAGTTAGCACATGAGTTTACGATGTCTTGCAATCGTGTGTAATAGTCAGTGAAAGATTCATTCTCTGCCATAGAGATAGAGTCAAACTTGCTCGTAAGCATTTGCAGTTTCTGAATCTTCACAAGGTTAGTCCCCTCATGCGTAACTTGAAGAACATCCCAGATTTCTTTCGCAGTCTCACATGCCGAGACGCGAGAGAACTCTGTTTGTGACAAAGCATTAAATAGAGCATTAATTCCTTTGCCATTGTAAGAAGATGAATCTATCTCTTCCTTGGTCCATTTCGACCTAGGTTTTAAGGTGCGAACATCAGAAATAATTTCAGTTGGATTAGACCATCCTAATTCAATTGATTGCCACACCCTTTCGTCGATGGAAATTAAAAAGGCTTTCATCCGTACTTTCCAGTACGCATAATTTGTTCCATCAAAGAAAGGGGGTCGATTGATGTTTCCACCTTCAACCATTGTTTACAACCCTATTCCCGCTCTGATACCACTTGTTGGGTTATACTAATATGGATCTAAATAGGGAAAAAAACACCTAGAGGGGGGTGAATAGGTGTAAACAATAAACACTCAAAAAATCATTGCGCAATAAAACCCAATGCGGAAATAAAAATAACACGCAAGATTTTTACGTGGAAAAACTCCAAACCGGAGTAAAAAACCACGGGACCGATAACACGGCGAAATCCACTAGAATTAACACACGTACAAGGTGATATAACGTACTCACAGACGACTCAACCTTTTACCATACGCTCCTAGTAGATCTTCTCCGCTCGCTCCACGACGCTTCTCGAATCCACGATCTGCGCCCAACGCTGAATCCACAGCGTCCAACGTCGAGTCCACGACGTCCGACCGAATCCACGGTCTTCACCCAGTAGCACGCTTCGAATCCACGAACGTACCTCGCTCCGAATCCACGAGAGCGGTTGCACCTTGAATCCACAAGGCCACGCGAGTCCACGCGCCGATTTGGGGTAAATCGTTGTTTTTTGGGTGGTGATGATCCGCCGAATACTTAGATTAGAAATAGATCGGAAATACCATCTAAGTATTCATTGATTTGATTCTACTCAAAATCTGAGTATGGAAAACCTAGAATCAAATCAATCAATATAGATGAAGAAACATAGAATAAATCTATTGATTTCCTTTCTTCTCTATATGTGGATTTTTTCTTTCGGCTATATTTTTCTATTAATCCGTTCATGTGGATGCCCTAGAAATGAATATAGGGTCTATTTATAGGTTAGAAACCATTGGAAGAAGATAAGGATCAAAAACAGCCTTTTCTGGAAATTTTACGGACGGCGATCCGGATCGGAATTGGGCGATCCGGATTGCAGTAGCAAGAAAGACGGTTTCCAGAAAAACACTCGTTCGGGATCCGGATCGTAGTCCCCAATCCGGATCGTTCATACAGTTTCACCAAACATCACGTTCGGGATCCGGATTGCAAATCCTGATCCGGATCGTGCAAGAAAAAAGGTAAAACTAGTGTTCGGGATCCGGATCATGAGATGCTGCGATCCGGATTGAACCAGTGTATGAACAAACACCCTTCGGGATCCGGATTGCAAAGCCCGATCCGGATCCTGAACATGTCCCATGTCCAGTTTTTTATTTTTATGCAATTAAACATTCTTCCAGGTGTTTCTACACTACAAGAAGTATTCGGATCACCAAAATTCTTTAGTTAAACATACCTGATCCTTTTGAATTCTTCTTTCTTGAGATTGAGGTATATGATCCAAAGTTCTTTCATCTTCAATCTTCAAGACTCAACACTTTCACGAAATACGCCAACTCAAATTCCGTAACATCACCGTCGCATTTTGGTGCAAAATCTCCCCATACCTCATCTCTTGGAATTTCAAGCTAAAATTTGGAAGGGTTCTCCACGAGAGGTAAATCTACAAGTTTGATATTCAACTTTTTTCGTGGATCTTGGGATTTTTTGGAGTATTTTTGGTTTTTCTGGAACCATCCCGCACAGATTTTGTGCTTGGACACTCTTGAGTAATTTTGAGTTTTCTCTTTCATACGAGCTCGGATTTAGGAGTTCTTTAGCTTTATTTGCATCTACACTCGACGAGGAATCCATCGACACCTTTATTACTAGATTCGGAGCTCGTTTGGTCAGGTAAATGTCGCCATCTTGTAGACCCTTCATTGCAGATTTTTAGTGGTGCAGTTTTTCGTGTTCCTTTGAGCCACGAGCAGTTGTATAGTGGTTGCTACGAGATTATCATGATTTTTGGGGATCTCTTTGTATGGATGTGTTAACAAGATATAAAAGAGCATTTTTCATGTTGGAACTTAAGAGCAATTACATTTAAATTAAGCTCTAAAAATTCCTTCCCTTATCACCTTGGACTATTGCTGAATTTTTGGATATTGCCGCGCAGCGCTTGTTATTTCGTCATTTACGCCCAATCCGGGAGTCGGATTGGGGTGATTTCTGCGCCATTTTTTCCTGAGGAGCCGAGGTATCTTCACGCCGGATTTCAGCTTGATCGGGCTATGGATCGACAGTTTCCAGGTGGGTTGTTTTTGTCTCCAAAACTGGCGGACGGTTCTCTAACTCTATTTTGTTAGTATGCATACATGACTAAGTGTACACCCTATATGTTTGAGTTGTAAGCTTGGTAATTGTTCATGTTATGTGAATGAGAACTTACAAGATTTAGATATCCATGTGATGGTCATTGAAAGCTTACATAGGTGTAGTGTTCCCCTATGAGATTGAGAGCATGCATGATTTAATGTACAACCTATAGGATTGAGATATAAGCATGAGAAATGGTCTAGATTATGTGGATTGATGCTTACTTGATTTACTGTATATGTTTTGGTGAATTTGAGATCTCGCAGGTTGTAAAATGGTTATGTTTACCTTATACTAGTTGAGAGCATGTTTAGAAAGATGATGTTTATTGTGGTTGATATTGAGATCATGTCTGATAGTGTTCCCTATTTATGTTTCAATTGAACTAAACACTATTAGGAACTTTGACCTAGCACCCTGTCATATGTTGCATGTTTCAACCAGACTAGTAGAAAACTCCAACTTGGGATAGTTTATTTATGCTTTAAATACTCCCACACTTTTATTCGCTTTTCCTGGACTTAGAGTGTTCCTCGCCCGGGTAGTGGGCCGAGTAGTCAGGTTGTTGTGGGATGCATGTTACCCTCGTGCCTGGGGGCCGAGTGGAGTCTGGTAGCTGTGATTAGATCAGTGCTAGTCTTGGGAGCCGTCTGAGTCGACGGTGGGTCCCAGCTGTCGAGTATTTCCAGCCAGTGAGTTTGAGATGTGATTTGGGTATTGTCGATCTTGTTGATCGTGGATTTGGATTATAGCCTGCATGAGCCATATTGAGCTCGACAGAGATGCGCGGATACTTTCCTTGGTGGCGTCGCGCCCCTCGAGTGCCACTCCGTAGCTAGGCCTGTTACTTTGCTATCGCGACTTGTCGACGCAGTCCTTCTGGCTGGGCCCTTTTTGGGTAGTCACAGACGCCCTACGTAAGTCCAGTCCTCCGTGGATGTAATGGCAGTAAGTGGGCGCAGGTTTGACTGGACCCTACGTGGCAGTCAGTGTAGATTGGGTGATTGTTTTATCGAGAGATAGTAGATGCATCATGTTTCATCTGTATCGCCCTTGAGCATTTATATAGAGGCATATTAGCTGTAGAATTATTTCCAGCCTTTCCTTTATAGTACTACATTTGTTATTTTATGCCTCTAGTAGACTTAGTGGGCAGACCGTTGTTCTTGGAGACGGTACCCACTAAGAACTACATGTGGGTGTAGTTCTCACACCCTTTGTCGATGACAGTTTAGCAGAGGCATCTTCACCAGTTCCTACCTCTACTATTGCTGCTTCTTCTGATAGAGGCGAGGGAGTCGCGAGCTAGATCCCTACATGTCCTTGGAGAGTAGCTGTACCCCCTTATAGGAGATTTATAGTACAGTCAGTTAGATTTGTATATTTTACTCTTTTGAGAGTTGTATTTATTTTGATAGACTGATGTATTGTGAGGATCTGACTTGTACTGTGAGCCTATACACTAATGTATTTTTTTTATTATTTTGTTTACCTCCTATTTTGGACTCTTAGATATTGTATCAGAGGATGTTGTATACTGATTTTTTTAGGAGATGGATACTGTATTTTATTTTCAGTTGTACAGTGGTTGAATTTTAGTTTTTCAGCAGTTTACTTTCCATCTCTGATATCTGTTTAGCTGTAGTTTTATTCTTGCAGGTTAGATGCTTCGCCTATGTGAGGTTTCCTGTATGGGTGGCGGATCTGTTGGCGAGCTCGGGTCGCAGTTTCGACCCCGGGGCATGACAAAGCGTGTATCTCTGTCCGAGGTAATCATAACCGGTATCTTATGTAGTCTCACAATCTCGTCAATGTTCAACTGAGCTAGGCGCTCCCGTGACCAAGTCGTATGAATAGGCAGGAAATGTCATGACTTTGTCAACCGATCAACCACGACCCAAATCGCATCATGCCCAAGTTGCGATCGTGGAAGCCCCGTGACGAAGTCCATGGTAATCCATTCCCACTTCCATTGCGGAATTAGAAGCGGGTGTAACTTTTTCGCAGGTCGTTGGTGCTCAGTTTTAACCTGTTGACAAACCAAACAACGTGCAACAAAACAAGTCACATCCTCCTTCATCTTTGGCCACCAGAAGGTCTGTTTCAAATCCTTGTACATCTTAGTCCCTCCGGGGTGCATGGTGTATGGCGCCCTACGTGCCTCGGTGAAGCCCTACGTGCCTCGGTGAAGATCTCATCCTTTAATTCCGGCTGATCTAGAACACACAGCCGTCCTCAAAAACGAATCGAGTCATCCTGCTTGATGGTAAAGTCGCCATCCGACTCTGATGTCAACCGACCACGTATACGCTGACATTCCGCATCCATCTTCTGTCCCTCGCGGATACGATCCAAAAAGGTCGATTTAACTTCCAAAGTAAAAAGCCTTGCAACTGTGCCCTGTTTTACTACCTCCAATCCCAACCTTTGGAATTCCTCAAGTAAACCCTTTTGCTTTGTAACCATTTCCAATGCCAAATCCTTGGTTGGGGTATTTCTGTTTAAGGCATCAGCCACTACGTTTGCCTTTCCCGGGTGGTAGTGAATAGACAAATCGTAGTCCTTTAAGAGCTCCAACCAACGCCTTTGCCGGAGGCTTAATTCCTTTTGAGTAAACAAATAATTCAAACTTTGATGATCCGTATAAAGCTCACAATGTGCTCCATACAAGTAATGCCTCCACAACTTCAAAGCGAGGGTTACCGCAGCCAATTCCAGGTCATGGGTGGGATAATTCTTCTCATAATCATTGAGTTGCCTTGATGCATACGCTATCACTCGATCCTGTTGCATCAATACACAACCTAATCCCACTCGTGACGCATCACAGTATACCACAAAATCCTCTCCCTGTTTGGGTAAAGCTAAGACCGGTGCCCGTGTCAATCTACCTTTCTCTCCTGACACTGAGGCATCCAAATAAACATTTCGCCCTTCTGAGTTAGCCGGTTTAAAGGTAATGCGATTTTAGAAAAGCACTCTACAAATCGCCGATAGTACCCGGCCAAACCCAGAAAACTGCGAATCTCAGTAACCGTGGTAGGTGTCGGCCAATCCAAAACCGAAGCTACCTTCTTTGGGTTGATAGCAATCCCCGAAGCGGTAATGATATGCCCCAAGAAGGCAACCTCCCGAAGCCAAAACTCACACTTCTTGAGTTTTGCATAGAGCCCATGCTCTCTTAAAGTCTGTAAAATAATCCTCAGATAATCCATATGATCCTCATCGGTACGCGAGTAAATCAAGATGTCATCAATAAAGACCACCACAAACTGATCCAAGTAAGGTCTAAATACTCTGTTCATCATATCCATGAATGCTGTCGGTGCATTTGTAAGTCCAAAAGGCATGACAGTAAATTCATAATGACCATACCGGGTTCTAAATGCAGTTTTAGAAACATCCGCCCCCTTTACCCTAAGTTGATGATATCCAGATTGCAAGTCAATTTTCGAGAAAACAGTAACACCTTGCAATTGATCAAATAAATCATCAATTCGGGGTAAAGGATACTTGTTCTTAATAGTCACTTTATTCAACTCCCGGTAATCTATGCACAAACTCAAACTGCCATCCTTTTTTCTTACAAATAAAACCGGAGCTCCCCAAGGCGGAACACTTGGCCTCACAAAACCCTTGGCCAACAAGTCTTCCAACTATGCCTTGAACTCTTTCAACTCCGCAAAAGCCATGCGATACAGTGTCTTGGAAATAGGTTGAGTGCCGGGAGCCAACTCAATAGTAAACTCAATCTCCCTCTCAGGTGGCATCCCGGGCAACTCCTCCGGAAAGACATCTTGAAACTCGCTCACCACGGGTATATCCAATGCTGACAGTGTAGGTCGGATGATCAAATCCACTGAAGCCAAATAAGCCAAACAACCACCCTGAATCAAATTCCTTGCCGGCGAAGCTGAGATGACAGTTACAAAGTACGTGCTCTTACATGCCTGGAAAACAAGTCCGGGGTGTCCAGGTTATTGCAACCGTACCTCCCTTCGCTCACAATCAATAACCGCAAAGTGACGGGTCAACCAATCTATGCCCAGAACCACATCTGTCACGCCCCGGGGTCGGAACTGCGACCCGGACTCGCCAACAGATCCGCCATCTGTATGAAAATCTCCGCACAGACGAAGCGTCTAACCTGCAAATCAGATATATAGCTAAACATGTATCAGAGCTATAAAAATAAAATAAGTAGCTACAAAATCCCAACACTGAACTATTGAAGTAATACATCCAAAATAATGGTCATCTCCTAGACAAAAATATAATACATGATACATCAAACCTCTCAAACTGTTCAGTACGCAAATAAATCTCTCAGACAGGATACCTCTACCTCTGACTCTCAAAATAAAACTGGTAAGGAGCTACTCGGCCACGCCCTTACCTCGATCTGCTGCCTCCGCCCGAACCGGTGCCGGAACAGCTACCTCAGGAAAACCTGTCACCACAGCGGGTGTTAGAACTACTGCAGAAGGTAGTTCCCAGTGGGTACCATCACCAAGATCCACGGTATGCTCACTAAGTCTACTGGAGGCAAGACAATAGGTATACAGATAGATAATATGAAAGCTGAAATGGAACTACAGCTAACATGCCTCAAGTATCATGCTCAAAGGAAAAACTCAACTAAGAACATGCAATGCATCCACTCGCTCACGAGGTGCTCACATCAACCCAATCTCACTGACTACCAAATCTGGTCCAGTCAAGCCTGCGCCTCCTAGTGTATCAACTAGGGCCCCTAGTGTATCAACTAGGGTGTCCAATCGGACTATCATAATATCACGCAAAGCAGCCTCATCAGGCGCATGCAGCCTCATCAGGCGCATCATCATCATTGCATCCGGAGCGGCTCTCGAGGGGAGCTACCTCACCGAGGAATAAGCGTGTCTCATCTAGCTCAAATAGCGGCATCTGCAGGCTTTAAGCTACGATCGAACAGATCGAAAACTCGAAATGCCAACTAACCCATAAACAGGTCGGAGAACTCTCCACGACTCAATCTGATAGTGCATACAAACCCCCAAGACACTAGGAAACCCATCCACTGAGTCAATAGAAATCCCCTCGGCCCCCAGGCGCGAGAGTTCATGCATCCTGAACCTATCCAACCCCTCTGGGTGATCACAATGTTTAAAACTATTTTTGAAACCACTTTTTATATTAAAACGGATTCAATGATTTTAAAACAGTTCAGATGCAGTTCGGAAGTCAACTAATCATGCAATCTAGTGTCAAACAGTCTCAAGATCATACAGATGATAAATGGGGTTCAGGTCTGTCATTCAAAAATAATCTAGACATCTATCAGATTATACTAGCTATACAAATAGCTAAACTAGGCATGCTAACATGCTTTCAACAGAATTAGAAGGCATTCCATAAAGTTTGGAAGAAATCCAACCCACCTTGATGTGCGCATTAGTCCTTAGTCCAAACAAGCTGAAATTTAACAGGTGCGATCCTCAGGTTCTCACGATTCCAACGCACCAAAAATCGACCGAAAATTCCACCCGGTCGCTGAGATATAAGTCGAACATCGTGGTAAGCTCAAATCACTCAAAATAATAATTTTATCGCATCTGTCCACAAAACAGGAAATTACCTCCTGCGAGATGCCCTCCAAAAATTCCAAGAAAAATACGACAGCGATCCTCGCGAAGTATAGATAGAAATCAAGTCCTTAAACATCAAATTCCGCCTCTCGTAGGCCGAGAAATTGCAAGATTACTCCTCTGCTGTCCAGAACATACAACAGCAAAAAGGGGGTCTAAAGATGCTGCACGCACTCCTATAAAAACTCAAAACAGAGCAAAGTGATGAATAACAAAATCAAAGATCTACCTATCGTGGAAACGTCGCGGCAAAAATCGGCAAAAAAGACCAAGAACTCAGCTCGGGGGAGTCCGTGGACGAAGAGTCGACGAAATCGTTCGATATCGAAACAGCGTCGAAGCTCGCGAGATCGGGGAGGAAAAATATCAAACGGCCTCCAAAATTCTCCAAAACCCCAAAAAGTGTAGAGGACTCGAAGTAGAAACTCGCTGTTGAAAACGGCACTCAAAAAGGATCTCAGAAAGTCCAGAAATAAAGCTCTCAATGGCTTATTTATAGCCAAAAATCCACACTATTAATTGGGTTGTCGTATTTGGGCCCAGAATCGGGGCGCCTGATACTTACTGTAGCCGCCCGAAACGACGAGATGCTACCACGTGTCCCGCCCGAATCCGCCAGATCGTGCCACGTATCCCGCCGCCCCACGTTCCGCTCGCCTCGCGCACATGGGCGGTGTGCTCCCGCCAATGGCACAGTGCCACGTGTCCCCACGTGGTTCACGCGACGCACACGCCCGGTCTACGCACCGGGTCTTCCGGATCTTGTCGGCCAATGATACGACGCCACGTGTCACAGCCGCCGCCGCCTCATTTGACGCCGTCCAACCAATAGGGTGCTGCCACGTGGCATCACTAATTCTCGGTGCTCCCGGTGCGCGCGCCTGCTCGTGGACCCTCTGCCCGCGCCGCGCCTGCCCGTGCTGCCTGCGGTTGCGTTCCGCCGCTGCGCCGCCGCGCTCCGCCTTGCTCCGCCGCCTGCCGGTCGCCGCCGGCCGCCGAAATCACTGTTCCGGTCGTGAACAGTAACTTCACTGTTCCAAATTTCGAAAAATGCAAGTAAATAGCCCATTTTCATCGTTTTCGCGCGCCGAGTCCAAATCCACTGTCCATTTCATCAAATTCTCTTTCTAAATTTTGCCCCTGCAAAAGCAAACTTGATTCGATTTTCGCACCGGTTCCAAATCTGGAATCTGATTCATGAACAACCAACTCTGTCGCACAACATAGGCCTCCAGAAGCCACTGCTCGCCATGCAAAACCATCCCAGAGATCCGGATCTTCACAACATCAAACACTCGAATCGGGATAACCACAAGATCAATCGGATACACACGGTCGTCCATAACCACCGGGCCCGAAGGTACGAAAGTATTGGCCTCCAACGGAGGCCTTGGAGTCAACACGGTTAACACACAAAGAAGGGCCATTTCCTCCAAAGATAAGAACAGGCGAAGGTACGAGAAATATATGAATGGGATGCACCGGTATCGAAAAGTGTCCTGGCACAAATGCCAAAAATAGTAGTCATACCTGCAACCACATCCGCCGGTGGCTCCGTACCTGAAGGTGCCATGGAGTAGATCCTACCTCCCGCCTGTGGTTGCTGCACTTGTGGCTGTGGTACCATCTCCTCCCGTCGAGGAGTCTGAGGGCGTCCTGCCTGCCCTGTGGATGGCCTCCCACGGCCCTGTCGCTGCGGTGGTGGTGTCGATGCTGCTGACTGAACAAGTCTAAATATGTCTCCTCTCAATCCATCAACAAAGAGATGAGCCTTATGAGACTCGTCCCGAATCACAAAGGGAACGCAGTTAGCCAATCTCACAAACTCCCTTTGATATTCCATCATAAACCGGCTACCCTGCTTGATTGTCTTTAAATCATCCTCAAGCTTTTGTTTAACGCTATCCGAGAAGAAGGCTCCAAACAACATCTCCCTGAAGGTAGACCACGAAGAAAAGGAAGTGCCGCTAGAAGGTCGCACAGTCTTCCACCAAATCCGGGCTGTGCCCTCCAAAAAGTGAACTACTAGAGAAACCCGCTCGTCCTCCTCCATGATGAGATCCTCAAATAGCTTCTCCATAGTGTCCACCCACTTCTCCACTACCCATGGATCAGTGGTGTCACGCCCCGGGGTCGAAACTGCGACCCGGGCTCGCTAACAGATCCGCCGCCTATACGGTGCATCCCGTATAGACGAAGCGTCTAACCTGCAAAAGAAAGATGCTATACTAAACAGATATCAGAGCTGGAAGTAAAAGCTGAAATAAATAAAATAATTACAAGTCCACTTGATACAATCCAAATCCTCACCAAAATACAGAAGTCTCTCTTAGCAATAAAGGAAAGTACAACTCTATCCCTCGCTACAAGTCTCTCAAACAAGAACTCTCAAAATAATAAGGGTACATCTACTCTCTGGACGACAACTGGTAGGGATCTAGCTCGTGACTCCCTCACCTCGATCTGAAGAAGCAGCAACTGGAGCAACAGGAACAGGAGCAGACGTCCCTGGAGAAAAAGACACCACGACGGGTGTCAGAACTACATCCCACAGTAGTTCTCAGTGGGTGCCGTCAACAAGCCCAACGGTCTGCCCACTAAGTCTACTAGAGGCATGCTGTAACGAATGAAATACTAAAGAAAAGAGCTGAAAATGAATAACTCTACAGCTACTATGCCCCTATCAAGATGCTCAAAAAGTGGAACATACGATAACATGATGCATCTACTATCCCTCAACTCAGATCACCCAATCTACCTGACTGCCTCCTCGGGTCCAGTCAAACCTGCGCCTACCTACTGCCGCACATCCTCAACATGACGGGTCTACCGTAGGTATGTCCGTAGCTGCCAAAACTGGCTCAGCCAGAGGGACGGCGTCGACAAGTTGCGATAGAAGAGCTCAATCTCACGCCGGTACAACAACCCGGTATATAGCTCAATCTCAACGCCGGTACAACAACCCGGTCCAAGTATCACTCTCAAAGCCGGTACAACAATCCGGTCCAAGTATCACTC
This sequence comes from Tillandsia fasciculata, assembly GCA_029168755.2. Lineage (NCBI taxonomy): Eukaryota > Viridiplantae > Streptophyta > Magnoliopsida > Poales > Bromeliaceae > Tillandsia > Tillandsia fasciculata. Next base: position 11,279,392 of record CM054937.1, on the reverse strand, counting down.
TCAATGCCGGTACAACAACCCGGTCCAAGTATCACTCTCAATGCCGGTACAACAACCCGGTCCAAGTATCAATCTCAAAGCCGGTACAACAATCCGGTCTCGCCTACTCCGGAGTGGCACTCGAAGGGCGCGACCCCACCGAGCAAAGTATCCGTGCATCTCTGTCGAGCTCAAATGTGGCTCATGCAGGCTAAGATCCAAATCCTCGATCAAGAAGATCGGCTAAAACCAACAAAACACTGTCTCAACAGGTCAAACAGGCCGAACATCGCATCTACTGCGAACCACTGCCTCAACAGGCCAAAATGTCCCACATACAGACTCACTGACAGGATAAACTCCACAACTGACACAATAAAAGGTCCGGAAACCCCGAAAGACTAGAACCTACAACCCAAATCAAACAAGAACAGGCTCTAGGCATAGCCTTTCGTTGTTCTCGTCCCAAGAAGATGGCAGACCTTTAACCCAGACCACTCGAATCATCTCGGGTGGTTAATTTATAGGAAAAATGTGACATTTCTTACTGAAAGCCATTTGATCTGGAAGAAATCCATATTTAATGATTTTTAGTTCTTTTTAGGAAAACAGTTGAAAACAAGTTTTATATCCAAACCTCGAAGAGCTAATACCTTCGTCCAATCAAACAAGAACAGACTCAGGCGACCCTACGATGCTTGGAAGAAAATATTTGGTAGACTAAAATCATATGTGTATCCAAAAAAGGTTCTGGGTTTAAGGTCCTGCTAACACTAATATACCGCTGCTACTAACACAGCGGTGACCAATGAAACAAGAAAATAAAACACCTCGGGACCACCGTCTACCCAAACGGCTACCGCCACAGATGGTCGATGAACAACAACTATCAGACTCCACTCTGCTCCCAAGCACGAGTGTAAAATGCATCCCACACTAAAGGAAATCCCGACCACTCAGCCCACTACCCGGGCGAGTAAAACACTATGTCCAGGAAGGAATAAGAAGTGTGGATGTCTACATCAGAAATAACCTAGCCCAAGTTGGAGTTTTCTACAGTCTGGCTGAATATGCTGCATATGATGGGGGTGCTAGGTCAAGTTCCAAGATAACCATAATTTTACAGTTACTAGGAAATAAGAGATCGCATGATCATCAAAACTCTAGAATTATCAGCTATCACATTCTAGCATGCTACACAAGAATATCACTATCATGCATTGTCCTACTATAGCAGATTTAATGAACATTCCATCAATCTTGGAGACAGGGCCACCCACCTGAAGAGCCGAACTGTTCAAGGTTCCACAGCTGAAAATACCCAGAAACCCAAATCTCCAACTCCAACGGGTCCAGCAATACCCGCAAACTCTCCAGGGTACAACACAAGGCTAACAGTTACACTTAATTCCACAAATTAATCAAATAAACACACCCTAAAATTCAGCCTCAAAGATGCTAAATTTTCACCTGCATAAAGTGCTCTAAAAATTCCAATAAAAATATCACAGCGAGCGTCGCGTCGAGACCCTTCTGAACGGGTACCTCACGTCAATTCCAAGCCCCGTAGCCAAGTTACAAATTCCAACAGTACAGGTGCGCAAACACTCACAACGATATAACTGTAATACTTTGCCCACAGTAAAAGAGGAACAGTATACCTTCGGGCAAGTATCAGAAAAATCCCGAAAAAATACGATGGATACATCCTCGCGACGAGTAGATGCAAAAAGTTGGTGCAGGCTCGTCTTGATCCGACGCTCGAGTGCGGAGATAAAATTTCGACAAGGGGATGCTGTCCAAAAACCTCCAACAGAAAAAGGGGGTTCAAAACTCCTCGGGATCCGTGCTAAAAACCCCAAGTGAGACGAAGCGATCAATACGGAAATCGAAGGCGTACCCCTCATGATTCCAACGCCGTGAAAATTCGTCCAAAATACTGTCGGGGAAGC
>CM054937.1:11167811-11277361 GCA_029168755.2 Tillandsia fasciculata | reverse complement strand
CTTTTTGCTACATACTTTCCCGACTGCGCCAAACAGCAAATATAGGAAGATTTCAAGAATCTTAGGCAGGGAAGTCGCTACGTGCAGGAGTATGAGTGCGAGTTCTCCCGTATCGTCAGCTGCCTACTTTCCGTTGTGCGCGGTGAATGGGATAAGGCGCGGGGCCTTCGACCAAGCATTTATTCGAAGGTCCAGCTGCTGAACATTGCGACTTATAGAGAGCTAGTGGATAGATCTCGTCTGGTGGAGCGGGGTGAGACGGTGGTGCGCCGAGAGCGCGAGGCACTCGAGAAAAACAAGGAAAAGAAGAAGAAAAGACTCCAAGTTGGCTCTGGAGGTCAGGCCAACTATCAGCGGCCCCCTAAGCACCCGCGACAGCAGCACCACTCTCGGGGGTTTCGACAGCCCACGACCCTCGAGAGGTGTGTTATATGTGGTGGACGCATCGACCGGCGCAGTGCGAGGAGCATGACGGGAGGTGCTTCAAGTGTGGTCGGCCGGGCCACAGGGCTTCGGAGTGCCATAGGGGCATGCATCCAGCCCCGGCTACTGCGATGATTCGGGTGCCCCGAGGTAGCACCAAAGGGCTGTACCGGCCTTACCTAGCGTACAACCAGCTGCACCACATCAGCCATCGAGTGGGCGGGTTTTTGCCACTCAGGTGGTGGAGAAGGAGCCGGCCTTAGACGACATCGTGGCAAATATAAGTTCTATCAATGATACTCGATGCAGGGCATTGTTCGATACAGGTGCATCGCATTCATTCATAAGTGCATCCTTTGCCATGACACACAGTCTAGATGTACTCCAGTCAGTCTAGATGTACTCCAGTCCACGAATGCTGCGATGGTACAAGTGCCAGAGCATTCATTTGAGGTCACGGAGTATTGTCCCGCCTGTCCCGTGCGGATAGGCAACGGCGTTATGAAGGTGGACTTTATGGTCCTGAGGCGTTTGGGGGATTTTGATGCAGTATTGGGAATGGACTGGCTCTCGAAATATTACGCCACTATCGATTGCGAGAGCCGAGTTATCACCTTTCGGGAACTGGAACAAAAGGAATTCGTCTTCAAGGCATGTAGAAGCTCATTATTTGCCTTGACGGTTTCCGCGTCCCGAGCTAAAAAGTTGATCAACCGGGGATGTGTGGCCTATTTGGCCACCATTGTAGAAGAGCACAAAGAGGAACCAAAGGTGGAAAGTATTCCAGTGGCGCAGGAGTACCTCGATGTATTCCCTGCGGGATTGTCGGGCATGCCGAAGGATCGGGAGATCGAGTCCATTATAGACTTGGTTCCCGGGACGGCTCCAGTTTCTAAAGCACCCTATAGAATGGACCCGGCTGAGTTGAAGGAGCTTAAGGCTCAGTTACAGAACTTGCTGGACAAGGGCTTCATTAGGCCTAGTGTGTCTCCTTGGGGAGCTCCAGTCTTGTTCGTAAAGAAAAAGGACAGGTCATTGCGGCTGTGTGTGGATTGAACTCAATAAGTTGACGATCAAGAACCGATATCCATTGCCAAGGATCGATAATCTGTCGATCAGTTGCAGGGTTCCCGAGTATTCTCAAAGATTGATCTTCAATCGAGATACCACCGGTTAAAGATAAAGCCGGAAGATGTGCATAAACGACTTTCAGGACACGATATGGACACTATAAGTTCACGGTACTGCCGTTTGGGTTAACCAATGCCCTGGCAACATTAATGGATTTAATGAATCCCGTCTTCCAACCATTCCTGGACCGATTTGTTGTGGTCTTTATTGATGACATCTTGGTCTACTCCCGGAGTGATGTTGAGCACGAGGATCACCTTCGACAGGTTTTGCAAGTGCTTCGGGAGCGGGGCCTATTCGCGAAGTTGAAAAAATACAAATTTTGGCTTCGGGAAGTGGCTTTCCTCGGACATGTGATTTCCGAGGCAGGGATATCGGTGGACCCCAAGAAAACTAAAGCAATTAGAGATTGGCCCCGACCAATCAACGTTACCGAAGTCCGCATTTTTGTCGGGCTTGCGGGGTATATTATAGACGGTTCGTGGAGGTGTTCTCCAAAATTACCGCTCCACTTACCGGTCTCACGATAAAGGGGGCTAAGTTCGTTTGGAGTGATGAATGTGAGAAGAGCTTCCAATTGCTCAAGGACAAGTTGACATCAGCTCCAATCCTCGCTTTACCTACAATGGGGAAAAGTTTTGTGGTGTTTACTGATGCTTCGGGCTGTGGTTTGGGGCGTGAGCTTATGCAAGAAGGGAAGGTTATAGCTTATGCCTCCCGATAGTTGAAGAGCTATGAAAATACTACACCACTCACGACCTCGAGCTTGCCGCAGTGGTTTTCGCACTGAAGCTATGGCAGCATTACTTGTAAGGCAAGCATTGTGAGATCTACACGGATCACAAAAGCCTTAAGTATCTATTTACTTAGAAGGAATTGAATCTGAGGCAGCGTCGGTGGCTTGAGCTACTAAAGGACTACAACGTTAGTATCCTATACCACCCGGGAAAAGCAAATGTGGTGACCGACGCTTCGAGCAGAAAGTCCGTGGAAAACCTCGCCATGATCATCACCGATCAGTTCCCGTTGCAAACAGAAATGCTTGGATTAGAAGTTGTGGCTTCCGACGCACCCGCGACACTGATGACGCTTAGAGTGCAACCCACCTTATTAGAGAAAATCAAAGAAAAGCAAGCTACTGATGAGAAGCTTCAAAATGTGCGGTATGACATTGAGGGCGGGCGCGCGGTGGATTTCAGTGTGGACTCAGAGGGAGTCTTGAAATTTCGGGGTCGGTTGTGTGTGCCTAGCGACAAGGAGATTCGCGATGAAATCCTCTAAGAAACACACCGATCGTCGTATACAATCCAGCCCGATAGCACCAAAATGTACAAGGATTTGAGGACGCATTTCTGGTGGCCGGGCATGAAGAAAGATGTTGGGCGCTAGTGTGCCAATAGGTTAAAGCTGAGCATAGACTTCCAGCGGACAAACTTCAAAGCCTACCAGTACCCATATGGAAGTAGGAAAATATCGCAATGGACTTTATCGTGGGCTTGCGTAGATCTCAAGTGGGCCATGACGCGATATAGGTGGTACTGGATCGACTAACTAAAGCGGCACATTTTTTTGCCAATCCACACCACGTGGTCGAGGAACAAGTTAGCGCAGTTGTATATTGACGAGATTATGCGCCTTCACGGAGTGCCCGTTTCTATTGTGTCGGATCGGAATCCCCGATTCGTCTCACAGTTTTGGAAGAGTTCTCACGGGACTCTGGGGACACGCCTGGACTTCACCACAGCATATCATCCTCAGAGTAATGGGCAATCTGAGAGGACCAATCAAATCCTCGAGGATATGTTAAGGGCGTGTGTATTGGATTATGGCGCTGGATGACAACAGTATTTGCCTTTGGCTGAATTCGCCTACAACAACAGCTACCAAGCCAGTATCGGGATGGCACCCTTCGAAGCATTGTATGGCAGGAAATGTTGATCTCCGTTACGATGGAGTGAGGTCAGTGAAAGATTAACCTTGGGCCCAGATGTTTTGTAGGAGGCCAAGGAGAAAGTAAGAATTGCGCGTCAACGATTAGTGACAACGCAAAGCCGGCAAAAGAGTTATGCCGATAAAAAGCGACGCGACTTGGAATTCAATGTCGGGGACCATGTATTTTTTAAGGCGTCTCCTACAAATCGCGTAGTGCGATTTGGAATGCAAGAAAAGCGAAACCCTCGTTTTATTGGCCCGTATGAGGTATTGGAGCGAGTTGGCCCGGTGGCTTACAAAGTACATTGCCTCCGGAATTGGCGGGAGTACACAATGTGTTCTATGTATCTCAACTCCGCCAGTATGTGCACGACCCAGATCATGTGATCGACTACCCACCGCTGAATCTACGGGAAGACTTGAGTTATGATGAGTACCCGTGGAAAATCGTCGATAGACAGGAGAAGAAGTTGAGAAACCGTTCAAACCATACGTGAAGGTGCTTGGACAAACCACAGTGAGCGAGAGGCCACTTGGGAGCCCGAAAGCATGATGCGGGAGCGGCATCCTCACCTTTTCGAAGAATGAGCGAAAGGTATGCAAGTTTTAGTTTCGCGGACGAAACTCCTATAAGAAGGGAGGGATGTAGTGTACCTGCTTTCGCGAAATAGCAAAGTACGATTGAATTGCTCCGAACAAGTCACGAATGTTATTAAGAATGAGTTTGCAGTGTTTTTGTTCGAAACAAAAGCCTTCGGATCAAAATTGGGTCGAGGAAGCGAGGTTGTGAAGCTCAAAATCTATAAACTTCAGATTTTTGGATGCAGTACCGGAACCCCAAGCTGGTACCGGAACCCTATAGAAAGCTGAGGAATCCAACTCTCGGGTTGGAAGAAATCTGAAAATTTTCTAAGTATTGGAGTACTGGAACCTGTTCTTGAGTACCGATACTCCATACAAAGTTGGAAACCCAGCCCTCAGGTTGGACAGGATTCGAAAAATTTTCTAAGTGCTGGAGTACCGAAACTAGCCATAGCGTACCGGTACTCCATGCAAAGTAGAGAAACCGAACTCTCGGGTTGGTGACCCAAGCTTTGGCAGTACCAGAACTAGAACCCGGATACCGAAACTAGAGCCCGCGTATCGATACCCCAGCCTGTGTACCGGCACACCAACCTCCTAACAGCAAGTGCAGAGTTTGTGAACCATGGTTAGGTGGGGGCTTAACCATGGGTTAAGTGGAGTTTAAACCCACTCCCATTTCATAGAGAATACACCACCCCCCCTTCTCCTCTTTCTCATTCTCCTCCCCTCTTCTTCTCTTTCTCTCTCTAAAGGTGGAAAAAAGGAAACCCTTGTTTGGGTTTTTGGAAAATTTGATCTATTGGAGAGCAAGAAAGCTTCCAAAGGAGGCTTGGGAAGGAAGAAGAACCATCTTCTCCACGTTTTAGAGCTAAAACCTAAGATAAGTCTCTTAGGGTTTAATAAGGTTCAAAATTTTATGGGTTTAAGAGAGATGAGATAGTCTATTATGTAATCTAATCCCCTTTTTAGGGTATTTTTTGAAGATTTGGGGGATCAAACCCTACTTCTTCCACAAGAGAACTTGAGGTGGGGGATCCTTCCGGAAAAGGGTGATCTCTCCTCTTTTCCTTTACTTTTGAATCTAGAAGTATGATAGTAAGAGTAGGATTTTGATGGATTCATAGTATTGATCAATTAGGGTTTAACCCTAAGAGATGATTATGTTAAAACCCAGTATAGGTTTCTCTTGCATCAGTATGTGCGGTAGTTGACTTAAGAGAAAACCTAGGTTAAATGGGTCAAGATGTGTGGCATGAAACCTAGGAAATAACTCTAGGTCAAATGAGTGGCATCAACTTAGGGATAAACCTAAGGATGAACGATAGAGCTTCAACATAGAGTTCGTAAACTCTAAGGTTAGAGTGGATTGGCTGAGGTTGGTGTGTTATGGCAATTAGGAACCCTAGAATCATGGACTTAGGGCAAAGTTGCGTTTGAGCAAACTTGAATAACTCCAACCTAAACGGTGGTCCAAGAGACATCATGTCTATCCTAGAGTTAATAACTTATGGTTAAAGATGAATGAAAAAGGATAAAGGCTAAAGTCAAAGGAAAATGAATATCATGGCTAACCTAGAGACAATGACCTAGGGTAAAAGATGAAAGAAAGAGGCAAAAGCTAAAAGCTAAAGAAGCCAAGAGTAAAAGAGAACAAAAAAATGATTATAGCACCTTCGAATGTTGAGACTCGCATTGGGAGTGTGAGAGCGATAGCTGTCTCCCCGAGCATGAGCCTTTTGGCAGGCGAGGTACTTCCGAATGGTATACAGAGCACCTACGGTTAGCATGAGCCTTTTGGCAAGCGAGGTACTTCCGAATGGTATACAAAGCACCTACGGTGCTAGTAGCGCCTTTGGATCGTCTCGTCTTTTTAGTAGCAAGACTATTAGGGCACGAACCCATTGGACGAGGTCTTTCCAAAGGGATAAAAAATTGAACTAAAGTAAAGCCAAATGAATATGTAGAGTGGCCAAGGTGGCCGGGTTATTGCAACCCCTGCATAGCGGCACAGAGGCTGAGTTATGGCATAGTAGCATACCATCTGAGCACAATTAGTGCAGCATCGATTTTATATCAGCATGCTAGTTTAGCAGTTTTCCCATATCGTATATTATCTTGCTACTATTGCTTCCATTGGACCAAGTGGTGTAGAACATGTTTTCTCGGTGGTTGAACCCACTGCGAACTATTCGTTGTTCTCACTGTGACACCCCTGAAATTTGGATTTATCCTATATATAAATGATGTAATAAGACTAAATCTCTTAACCCGGCTATAGCATTTTGGGTGGTAGTTAGGCCCAAGAGGTTAAGAGAGTTAAGCGTGCTAGAGCTAGAGTAGTTCTAGGATGGGTGACCTCTTGGGGAGTTGGGGTGTCACAACTCATACCCTTTGGTGACCATTTTTACAGATCCAGGTAGCGCCGGCGAGGCACGAGATAGGGGCAAGAGCCCAGCAGTGTAGCGACCTAGCAAGTCTAGCGTCGTCAGCACCCCTTTTTGGTTACTCTGAGTGAACTTGTATGTGAGGAAAAAGATGTAAAATTTTAATACTTGTTTAAACACCTGTTGAGAGAAAAATGTATTAACCTTATAATTGTGGTTCACTCATGCATTTATCTTCCACTTAGCATGTTAAACTTTTTTTTTAATGACTGGAAGTTTTAGTTGCTAGTTTTTATACTCTGATATTACTCTTCGTCATACACTTGTTTGTATTGATATAGATGTTACTGTTCCTTTCGGATATAGAGAGGCCATGCCCGATTCACGGGTCTGTTGGCGTGCCCGAACTGACCAAATTGACGGTCTCGGGGCGTGACATTTACACCCCCTGAAATGAGACCACACTTTTTTTGCAATCTACAGCTTTTCTAGAATAGACTTACTTTTCTGCATCTACAGCTTTCATAGTAGTTTACTTGTAGCCAAGGAATTAAGTATCCACCCGTGCCTTACGATACGGGGCGACACGTATCGTGCCACCAATTAGAGGGCACCGTACAAGGAGGTCTCTCTTGGTCTCCCTGTGCCGCAATACTCTATGAGTATCGAACGAGACAGAGCGATACCCAAAGGGTATCGTGGCACGTGCCGCTGCGTACCCACATAGACGCATAATTTTTTATTTATTTTTTTATTTCGACCATTTTTTGTTTTGGGTTTCTTGCATAGACTTTTTATCCCTTTCTCATCTCATCTCATTCTTCTCTTCACTTCTACCTTTTCTTCTCTTCTGCGCTCTTTTTTATTTTCTCTCACATCTCTTTCTCTATTTTTTTCCTTTCTATCTTTTCTTCTCCTTTTTTCTGATAAATTTTTTCTTTAATTTTTTCTTTTATTCTCTTATTATTCTTTGATCATTTCGATCTTAAAAGAAAAGGTAAAGAAATAGCAAAATCGAAGATTTACTTATTAGTTAAGTCAAAAAAATTACAATTTAAATTTTTTTTGCATACATTTGGAATATATTAACTTGTAAAAAAAAAAATTTGTGAAGAAATATAAAATTATACAAATTTTTATTAACAATTTACAAAAATCTGAAAACATATCAGCTTGATTTAGTCATTATATGATCCATTTTAAATTTTCTTGGATGGATTTAGCATTTTGTGCGAGATTTAAGATATTCTTAACTTTCAAAAATTTATTATTGGATTTAGAAACATAAAAATTCTAATAAAATCAAAAACTAAATAGAAATAATTGATATTTAAGTTTGCATAATGTATATATCATATGATTTATTGTTAAATTTTCATAAATAGATCTCACAAGTTTTCTTATTTAAATTTAAGAAAAAGTAATATTTTTGGATGAATCTTGCAAATTTTGCATAAAAATTTTAAGAAAATAATAATTTTCTCCGATTTATATTTTATAATTTTTAAAATTCAATAAAAATAAAAGATAAATCAAAAAAATCTTACAAGTTAATCAAATTTTATTATAAACTATCTTAGTTTACTCATCGTATGGTTTATTATTAATTTTTCAAGAAAAGATTTAACAATTTTTTAAAAAAAAATAGAAAAATCATTTTTTTTTCAATTTTTTCGTAAATATTTTTAAAAATTTTGAAAATGAAAAGAAACAATTAGCACACTAGCGGTCCTATTCTAGTTTAGTCTAGCCATCATAGTCCTTCAACGAATCAATATGAATGGATCTTACAAATTTTTATAAATTTTTTTAAAAAAAATTATCTCTATGAGCTATTATTGTATTTTACTTCACATATGAAGAAGCTGCTACTATATTAAACTATTAACTAGAAAGTTAGTAAGTTATTATTGACATTAGATCAAGACAAATCAATACATAGCAAAAATTTATAATTATTACTCAAAAACTTTTAAAATAATATTATAAAGCCTTATTTGATAAAAAAAAAAAAACTAAAATAAGGCTGCCAAAGTATGCCATAAGGAGATTGTGCGTGCCTGTCGGCACGTAAGCGTGCCATGTGTTGGTACCAAGGATTTAAGTATCCATCGGCACGGGTCGTATCCACTGTGCCGTACCGTGCCAACAAGATACCGGCACGATACAGCTCCGTGCCGATGGCACAGTTCAAAATCATTTTTTCTTAAAATTACTAAGTAATTTTCTCAATAAAGTTCAAAATATTAGATAAAAAAACATAATAAGCAATTAAAAAAATTTGTTGCTAAAGAAAATAAATATTTTATGCCACTATGTGTCGGCACGCATGTATTTTTTGTGACCGACACTCATCGGCACGGCTCGGCACGCACCGTGCCGGCAAGTTTTCGGCACAACCCCGTGCCACGGCACTTAAATCCTTGGTTGGTACGCAAGCGTGCCTGTGTCGTACCGTGCCAGACAACGGCCGGCACACCCCTGTGCCACGGCACTTTGATCCTTGCTTGTAGCTCAAGTTTCCCCGGTTCTCAATATAATTGATTCGGCTCCTTAAGTTGAGTCTTTGATAAAGCCGAGTCTACTTATTCTCGATTTTCTTCGAATCATTTGATTAGAATACGATTGAGCAGATAACTCATTAGCCGAATCGCTTGATCTTTAAAAATATGGCGCATTCGAGGGTCAATCCAGAGAATGATCCATCTCAAGAAGACAAGTTAGACCTTGATCGCGGGACTCAATTTAGGACACCTTCTATCTAGACAATTTTTGGCACTCCTGTTGGGACTATCAAGTATATATCCTCCTTTTCATATTACAATGTCTAGCGACCAATCGCTTCACCTACGAAGCAGGAATGTTCCCAGAACAATTAGGAATAAGCCAGTCGATGGCGTCACAGGCTCAAGTGCCTAATCGGTGCCACCATCTTCAGTTGTTGAAAGTAGCGAATATTCGGCCCCGCAAGAGCCGAATCTAGCTCAAACACTCACACAAATGACGCGAGTTTTGAATAGTCTTGACCAGAGTACTCAACAGGGTATTACTCGCTTAGATGTGGTGTTGGCCGCGGTCATGGCCTCAAATGAGAAATAGCTCGGATCGGACCTGACCCGCAACAAGCAAATAGCCGGAAGATCTCAGGGGCCCCCAAACTTAAATCAGCCTAGGGGGCAAAATATATATCAGGCGAATCCCCCGGCTATTAATCCTGCGGCTCAGGTAGTGTTGGCGCAGTACCTTATGGTTGTGACTACAGTAAATATGTCGCAGCAACAGTTAGGCATGTAAATGGATACGGATACCCGTATTTTATCCGAATCTGAACCCGAACGGTGCAGATTTAACCTGATGTAAATGGATATAAATTTGGATATGGATATATGACAAAAAAGTCCGACGAATTCGAATTCGGATATGGATATTAAAAAAAACCGAACCCGAACCCGAAATCAAACACGAACCCGAACCCGAATAAATTTTATATGATATGATATATAAAAAATTTTAGGCCATTAGATCTCAATCTAAGGGCTAAGAGAGATCCTTATACTTTATAACCCAAACCCTAAATAACAAAAGAAGAGATGGTCTCTATCTTTGCTCTTTTCCTCTCTCCCCACACTCCACTCCCTACTCCCCACTCCTAGAGGTATTTTTCTCCACAACTCAAGAAGACAAGAACCAATTACAAATTCAAAATCTAGAAGAGAAAAAGGTCAGATTTTTTTTATATATGAGTTCTTTTTTTTCATGTCTATTTGTTTTTTTTTATTTTTTTAAACTTTAATCTCTTAGTTTGGGTACAAGAACTAGGGGGGATAAGGGGGATATCCCCCCCTTTGTATCCAAACAACAAAAAGTTGCTTGGAACAGCTGTTCCACCTAATCCATCAGTTGTTCCACCTGCAGTTTTTTTTAAAAAAAAAAAAAATTAATTAATTTTATTTTAAATTATAAGTTATTTAAATTTATAAAATTTAAAATTTATTTCATTATTTTATAAAAATTTAATTCCCTCTATTCTTTTTATTCCTCTTTAATTTACCAAACACAATTTTCTTTATACCCGGTATAACTCTTATACCCACCCAAACATAAATTAACATTAGTTCCTGCTAATATCATAACTTATACCTATCCCAGGTATAACAAAATTTTTCTTATACCCGAACCAAACGCAGCCTTTTAACTCTTAACTCCTAGTCTTATGGGTTGTTAAATAATAAAAAAAAAATTAAAAAAAAAAATAGATTTTTTTTATTTTATATGGCATGAATGTTTAATGTTGTACTTGAATATGTATTTAAAAATTTAGATTTTAGTGTAATATGCTTTCAAATTTGTTAAATATTATTTTTGGATTTGGAATTGAATTTTCGGGTTCGGATTTTCGGGTTCGGGTTCGGGTTCGGGTTCGGGTTTTTAAAAATCTGCCCCGAATCTGACCCGTTGACATCCCTAGCAACGGTTAGTGCCTTTTCAACTGAGACCTGAGCCCGAGTTTATCAGCCCATGTGGGATAGGCCGAGACCTGAGCCCGAGTTTATCGAGATGACTAAGACCAAGATCGAAACCCTCGGTCGTCAATAAGTAAATGAGCTCAGCATTCAGCCTTGGCCAAGACCATGGAAGAGACGCGAGATTTTAAAGAATCATCTCAGAATGGTTAAGACACCGGCATACGTGTCAGCGAATCAGCAGTTTACTGCGAGGGGATCGGCCAGGTGGTATAGGCTAGTCATGACAAAAACCCAGAAACACCGGCAACAACGGATTCTATCCGAGATGCGGCAACACTGGGAAAAAGGGAAGGGAAAGAGGCTGAATACGTGGAAACAGCCTAAGCAGAAGCTTTTCTCGCAGCCTATGAAAAATGATGCCGAGGCAGGTAGCTCCAACACCTTGCCTTGGTTAAAGTCTGGTTCGATCGGCTGCCGAGAAGCCAACGAAGAAAGACTTCCAAAAGGAGCCGAAAGAAAGAATTTCTTCTTTGGAGGCCATCGCCAAACGCGAACAATGGCCAGCCAAAAAGAGGAAAGTTAAACCGGAGGAGTCTCCAACTGATGGAAAGGAAAAGGGATCTGATGAGAAGAAACCCCGAACCGAAAAAAAACTCGACAAAGGAGAATTCAGCTAAAGTAAATATGGTTTATACTCTACTGATCTCTTTTCAGGCGAAAGTCGCAATATGAAGAAGAGCTTAGCATAGCCCAGTTCCAGCTTGAAGACAAGGTCAAGGCCAACCAAGCGGTGTTCAGCAAACCGTCGGCCTTGCAAGCAAGATTTGTGAGGCCTTTATACATCAAGGCCCTAATCGAAGGTCGAACTGTATACCGAGTCATGGTCGATGGAGGGGCCATAGTGAATGTGATGCCCACTTCTTTCTTTAATAAGTTGGGCAAGGATATGGACGAATTAAAGCCGACCAACACCACAATGACCGATTTTACAAAAAATGGTCAACAAGTAAGAGGGGTTCTCACCACCGAGCTAACAGTGAGATCAAAGACCCTTCGAACGGCTTTCTTTGTAGTGGACGCCAATAGTCACTACAATTTACTACTCGAGCATGACTGGGTACGCGCCAATGAGTGTATACCTTCAACCTGCCATAGGAAATTCCTATAACAAGTTAGGAAGAAGATTAAAGAGATTGCGGTCGAGGAAAGTCTGCAAATTGTAAGCATCAGTATGGAGAGTATCGGCCATGTGGATTGGGCTGAAACTGACTCGGATCAAATCTCTTTCGTCCGAGTGACAGAGGACGGAGTATAGCTGATACTCCGTAATGAAATAGAGGTCCTAGCGACAAACGAAAGACCGCCACTGTGACTCAAATGGAAAACAAAGAGCCAAGAGCCAATATCCTGAAGGAACCTCGGAAAGAAGAGCCGGCCAAGGGGGCCGGCATACTAGGAAGTTTGGCTATTAAAGCCGATGAAAGTAATTCGACTCAGGAAGTCGAAGGAAACAAAACACGCGAAATCAAGAGTTCGACTAGGAATGACAAGCCCAAACAAAAAATCACCGAGTTTGAAGAATCGCCAATCAAGACAGGCAAAGAGGTTTAGGATCCTCTAATGGATTTAGGATCAGACTGCAACAAGCGACCGACCTTTATCAGCACCAAGCTTTCAGCTGAGCATCAAAAGGATTTTGTAAATATCCTAAAGCGATACAAGAATTGTTTCACCTAGAGTTACAACGAGATGCCAGAACTAAACCGAAAGATTGTAGAATATAGACTACCGATTAAAAAGGGATTTAGGCCTTTTAAGCAACTAGCTCATAGGTTTGAGTCGAGTGTTGTACTGCAAATTAAGAATGAAATTGAAAATCTTGTAAGGGTCGGATTTATTAGAGCAGCTCGTTATATTGACTGGTTATCTAATATAGTTCTGGTACGAAAGAAGAATGGCAAACTCAAGAGTTTGCATTGATTTCAGGAACTTGAATATAGCTACCCCTAAGGATGAATATCCTATGCCAATATCCGATATATTGGTGGATGCCGTAGCTGGACTTGAAATTTTGTCTTTCATGAATAGTCACACTGGCTATAACCAGATATTCATAACCGAAGATGTTATTCCAAAAACGACTATTAGATGCCCAAGTTCAATCGAAATTTTGAGCGGGTAGTGATGCCTTTCGGCTTAAAAAATACCCAAGCAACCAACCAAAGGGCAATGAATTTTATTTTCCATGACTTAATCGGCGAAAAAGTTCAAGTGTATATTGACGGACATTATCGTCAAATCAAAATCTCAAGTCAATCATTGAGCCGACCTAGAACGAGCCTTCGAAGGGATGAGGAAATACAAATTGAAAATGAATCCTTTGAAGTGCGCGTTTGGTGTATCGGCTGGTAATTTTCTTGGATTCTTGGTCCATCAAAGAGGAATCAAAATTGATAGAAACAAAGCGAAGGCGATTATTGAATTACCTCCGCCAAAAACCAAGAAGGAATTACAAAGTTTATTGGAAAAAATAAACTATATGAGACGATTCATATCAAATTTAGTCGATAGAATAGAAGTATTCACTTCATTATTTCGGCTGAAAAATCAAGAGGAATTAATATGGACTGAAGAACATCAGAAGTCGTTTAACGATATCAAAAGATATCTCATAAAGCCTCCAGTTCTAATTCCACCCCGACATGGTCAGCCACTAAAATTGCGTGTCGGCTGCCGAGGAGAATTTAGGATGCTTGTTAGTTCAAGAAAATGAACTAAAAGAAAAACAAGCAGTTTACTACCTGACTAGGCGATTACTAGAAACCGAAAAATGATATTCGGCAATAAAAATATTATGTCTAGCATTATATTACGCTTGCACAAAACTCAGATATTACATGTTGCCTATTGAGTTTTCGATTATTTGTAAGAACGATTTAATCAAGCACATGTTGTCAAAACCAGTGCTGAGGAAAAGAATAGGGCAATGGGTACTTGCATTGTTTGAATTCTCTCTAAATTATGTGCCGAACAAAGCTATCAAGGGTCCGGGTAGAGCCAATTTTCTAGCTGATCATCTATGTGTTGAGGTCGAGGAACCGATTTTAGACTGTCGGTCTTCAACCATGGACGATACACTTCGACGGATCTAGAACGGAAGAATAGGCAGAGGTAGAATTGGTGATACAGTCACCCAAAGGTAGAAGTCTACAATTCGCCTTCGAATTGGATTTCGATTATTCTAACAACCAGGCCGAGTACAAAGCACTAATCATCGGCCTTGAAATATTAAAAGATTTAGGTGCACAAAGTGTAAGAGCAATCAAAGATTCCCAAATTGTTGTGAAAAAAGTAATGGGAGAATACCAATGCAAGAGTTCTAATCTTCAGGATTACCTAAGATGATAGAATTACCTAGTGAATTCAAAGATGTGGAACTAGTACACCTATCAAGAGATGAAAATGAAAAAGCAAATGAATTGGCTCGATCGGCTTCAGGATATAAAGAGCAAGGTTTTAAGTATCCATCGGCACGGACCGTATCTACCGTGTCGTACCGTGCCAACAAGATACCGGCACGATACAGTTCCCGTGCCGATGACACAGTTCAAAACCCTTTTTTTTTAAATTACTAAGTAATTTTTTTAATAAAGTTCAAAATATTTGATAAAGATACATAATAAGCAATTAAAAAATTGTGTTGCTAAAGAAATTAAATATTTCATGCCATTATGTGTCGGCACGCATGTATTTTTTGTGACCGGCACTCATCAGCACGGCTCGGTACGCACCGTGCCGGCAAGTTTTCGGCACGACCCCGTGCCACGGCACTTAAATCCTTGATAAAGAGTAGATAGGTTCAAGCCCGGTAGAAATTCAAAGAAGAATTCTACCATCATTGTATGTGCGAGAGTCGATGATGGTTGCACTAATCACAACTGCTACTGATTAGAGACAACCTATAATAGAATATTTAAACAATCCAAATAGCTAAGCTGTAGAGAGCTAAAAAAGACACTTGGTTATTGTCTTCTTGAAGGACAATTATATAAAAGAATGGCTAATGAAGTGCTATTGAAATGCTTAGGAACCAAAGAATCTATGTTGGTCATGGGTGAGGTTCATGAAGGCCTTTGTGGAGTAGCCGGTAGAAAATTAACATGGACAATTCAGCATTTAGGTTATTATTGGCCAAACATGCATTTAATTATGCAAGAAGTTGTCCAGAATGTCAATTTCATGCACCGGTTCAAAGAGTACCAGCAGCAGAAATGCACGCTATTCTTAAACCATGGCTATTTAAAGGATGGGCCATGGATTTAATAACAGAAATTCAGCCGAGTTTATCAATTGATCATAAGTTTTTAATAGTGGTCGTGGATTATTTCACCAAATGGGTAGAAGACCTACGCGACAGGTCACTCAGAAAGACATAATTAACTTTATAGAGGATTCCTGATACATTGCTTTAAAATTCCAGATACCATCACAACCGATCAAGGAACATTGTTTACCGAAGAACAATTCACAAGATTTTTAGAGTCAAAACGAATCGAACTTTTAAATTCGTCTCTATATTATACTCAGGCCAATGGACAGGCCGAGACGATGAATAAAATTATCATAAACTTGGTGAAACAGCATATTGGGAGACACCCAAGAAAATGGGATGAATAACTCTCCGAAGTACTATGGGCATGCTAAACATCCATCAAGACTACAAATGGAGTAACTCCATTTCGGCTAGTATACGGGCATGAAGTTGTATTACCTGCCGAAATTATGATCCCGTCCTTAAGAGTTGAGAATCAAGAAAAATTATTTGCTGAGTAATATAAACCCTAAATGGACGAAGAATTGGATGAAGTAAATGAAGTTCGGTTGAAAACGCTGTATCACATGAAAGCGTATCAGAGTCGAATCATGAAAGCATATAACAAAACAGTGAAGCTTTAGTCCTTTAATGTTGGAGACTTAGTGTTGAAATTAGTATTACCAATTGAAAAAAGGAGCCGATTGAATGGAAAATTGTCTCCAAATTGAGAAGGACCATTTCAAATTTTCCAAATTACAAGAGAAAATGCCTATTGTCTACAAACTTTGGAAGTATCGAAAAAAGATAAGCCGATCAATGAAATTTATTTGAAAAAATATTATTCTTCCTCATAGGAAAAATGAATGAGGAGAGAATACAAAAAATACATTTACAAGAAGAATAAAAAATACAAAAGCTGAATCAAACTAAACCAAATGATAAAAATACAAAAGCTGAATCAAACTAAACCAAACGATTAAGAAAGTCCGCAAGGCTTTTCCATTCAATCTCCAACAAAGTTTGAGCTTCTGCAACTGTTCTTCTTCTTCGCTTCATAGAGGAATGAATTTTCTGGAGATTAGAAAATTCGTCATAAGCCTCCTTTCCTACTACTATTTTGGCCTCATAATCCTCCTGAGCAATCACAAGTTGTTCGATAGCAGCGGCCAAAGCTTGATCAACTTCGGCTAACTTTTGCCTCATGCAATTACTCTCTTGCCGAAAAGCTTCAATTCAATTATTAATGACATCCTTATCCTCATAAGAATCAGTAATGGGGCCAGCCAGATCAAGGGCCTTTCCATTATTAGTATTAAAAGAAAAAAAAAAAAGTCACGAAAATTATTTTCGGCAAGAAGAGTGTGTTGCCAAGAAATAAAAGATTTAAGATGAACCATAAGAGCTGCAACAAAGCGCTGCTCTAACGGAGAAGAAGATAACTGCCCAGTTGGAGTCACGAGATCATCAAGAAGACTCTCCAACCTTTTGAGTTTGCTTGAATCTTGGGCCAAGACAAGCAAACCTTCAGCAAGAATCTGAAGGCACTACTCCATCTTTATTCTGACATCGGCTGATGACTCTGGAGAAGAAGTATCATCAGCACCAACCAAAGGACTTAGAGAGGCAATCACCTGAGGAGCGATAGTCATACCATCTTTTTCTTTTGTGCCTTCTTCTTTTGTTTTTCCTCTAATTTCTTTTTTTTTTCCTTCCTATTCTCTTCTTATTTTTTCTTCCTCTGTTTTCTTCTTTTTCTCAGCCCACTTCTTCTTTTCTTTCTTTTGTTTCTTCTTAAGTTTATGGGCTTCCCATTAGCCCAATTTTCTCTGCGAAGTAATTCTTCTTGAGTTTTCATGCCGACTTCTGCCTCGGCGATTCCCGCCGGAGTTTTACTTGGAAGCCCAAATTCTTTCTTGATTTGGAGGCTATCAACTTCTTAACACTGATACTGAGCCATCATTTCCTATAAAGTAATTTGAGGACTTCCTTCTAGTATTGACTCAAAAGGCCGAATATTTTCTTCGGCCAAAGTGGGAAGAAAGGAAGAAAGAACAACTTTCTTTTGAACTTCCTCAGCTAAGATTGCGAAGGAGCAGCAGCTTCTTGACGCTGATGTTCTTGAATCATCAAGTCCACCATTCCTTGAGCCTCTTGAAGCTCTTCCGCATGAATTTCCTCCTCTTATGTGGTGCAAGAAGCACGAAAAGTTAATGTTTTGTGCTTTTTGTGAGCCGAAAGAGGAACCTATTTCTTGGCCTGACGCTTAGTAGGTGGCCGAGAAGGATTTCATGATGACCGTTCTCTAATCCGAAGCGGCTGAAAGATGAGTACGGGCTACTCAAATAAGAGAAAGAAAGAAATGACAAAAGAAACTTACTCTTGAAACTCTAAAAGAGCGATCCTCGTCAGATTCATCGCCCGATGCTTCGGGAAAGTCAGCTACGGTTTCTTTACCTTTAGATAAGACAACTGAAATAAAACTAGAGAATTATGGAAAAGAACCGAAGGAAGAAAAGAAAGCTAGAAAGTAGTAGTATCTTCAGTTGTAAGTACTCGGTAGAGAATCTAAAGTGAGCATAAATTTTCGAATGCAGTTCTTGGGACCAAGTGCAAATAAAACCTTGTTGAAATCATCCCAGAAACGAGTATATAATTTCTCAAATAGTTCCTTCAAAGATAGCTGAAAGGCGACAGGGAAAAGTCCCAGGAACTTTTCTCTGTAATACGATCTACCTCGGCCACTCATTTGGCAACAAGGCGAGTCCGATAGGGATTACTGATGAAAAACCTCGACGGAGCAGGAAGTGCTTGAATTAAACCAAATTACCAAGTTACAAAATGAGTACAATAGACCTCGATGCTCAGCAAAAAATTAGATCGGCTCTTCAAGCCGACATGTAAATCTCTGGCCGCCGAAAAAGCATACCAAATCTCAATATGCTAAAGGAATTCGGGGGAATCCTGCTGGTTCTGGATATGTTCAAATCTCTTCGTGAACCAAGCAGGACCAGCTCACCGTTCTCCCAATGGCGACCATCAAACAACAGGAAGACCTTCTTCGGCATAAAAAACTCAAAAGTAGATCCAAAATATCTATAGGCTGACCCAAAGTATATGGAATCGAGCAACCAAGAGCTGACCCACGAACCTCTTCATAAACTTGGAGTAGGCGAGGTCTATCTTTGTGTCTAAGAGAGCATCAAACTCGGCAGCCCCTGCAGGATTAAAAGCCAGAGAAAGAACAATACCATGCGGACGAAGACCAGTAATCGCCGCAACATCAAAAAGGGACGCTGGAGACCAAAAGCTTAAAGCCGCTGCCAGAAGGAGATTGTCGGCATGCGGGAGTGTCACGCCCCGAGACCCGCCAATTTGGTCGGTTCGGGCACGCGGACAGACTGCCGAACGGGCAGAATTTTTCATGTCCGCCCAAGGCGTCACAAACAGTACAAATCAAGATGTTCCCACACGGAACCAATTTCATACAAGGATTGCGAAAGATTAGTACAAAAAAAATAGACAACTAGCTATTACACACGTTCGTCATAGACGTACATATTTACATTTTTCTTACATTTTTCTCTTTTCTTTATACAACATAAATATTATTACAATTTAATTCCTTTACATTTTTCCGATGCTGGCTACTCATTGACAGAGGGTACTTCTAGCTGGGTCTCAACCTGGTGGGGTGCTATCTACTGCACTACGCCCTCGCCCACGCTACCGCGCCGCTCGAGAAAGAACCTATAAAACACGAGGGTGAGAACTAAAAGAAGTTCCCAGTGGGTTCGGCCCCGACCTGGACGCCTCTCCCACTAGATCTAATTAAAGCATAAGTAGATAGATAAGGAAATCTGTAAACTACTATACTATGCAGATAAAAAGAAACACTACTCTATGCCTTGCCAATATGCATTAATGCTTAACTCGACACAACCTACTGTCTCATGACCCAATCATCGTGCTCGTCTCTCGTCAGACCAAACTCACATCACTAAGCCCAGATGAACTATCACCACTCTAGGGGTCGTGTGCTGGGGAATATATCACAACTCCATAACTATGACACTCCGGAGTACACTGCTGAGGAGGAGTGACCTCCTCGAGCCGAAACAGACTATATGAGTATGATCCTGTCCTCCGATCTAAAGGACGCACCAAACCACGACGGCGCTAACATGGGGAAACTATCAACCCTAGCGTCCATCTCCTCCATGACTCTATACAATAACAATGTAACCGATCTATAGGACTCACCCTATCACAATGACACTACTCTGGGGAATCAACCATCCCTAGTATCTAATTCAACCGAGGGTTCTGTACAATACTAATGCAGCTATCACTCTACATAACAGATGCCACTCTATCTATGTCGTCATCACTAGGTTCTGTTCAACCCTAAGTTGTCACCTAGTTTTCATCACTTGTTTTTTAGGTTCCACACTAATCTTTTAATGCAATACTAGGGTTTTTGTTCTTGAACTGACCCAATTCTCATGCATTCCACTTCTTGGATTATTGGCCCATGTCACCTAATCCGGACTTAGAAGCACGCTAGGAATTGCGATCACTCACCCAACACTAACCCTACATGCATCAAATGCCTCATGTACATATAGGATACAATATAGGAATTTAGACATAGAAAGACATCATCCAATTCGAAAAAAAAACCACCCACCTGAAATTGCCTCCAATTGCTCATAGACACTTGCAATCGGACCCCCGTGGGGATTCGCTTACCATGGAGCACTAGCAAATGATACCGCGATGTTTTCGGCCCGCATCGCAAAATCGCTCGCCTACGCTCGTCGTTCTTCTAATCAAAGTTGCCTGGGATTCCTCTCTAACCTTCAATTAGAGAAAAGACCAATCAATTTGGGTCGAAAACCTCAAAATCCATGAAAATCCTAAATGCCATAGATCCTCTTTTACTTGAAATTTCTCCGAAATACGCAAAGAATCTACAATTAAACTAGCGTAGAAACATCTAAGGGACGCAAGGATACTAATTTTAAAAAATTTACTAAAATCCGAGCTTGAAAGGGCTGCGAAGCTCGCTGAGCTCCTACGCGTGCCGATAGCTCGATCCAACACCTCCACGCAACTCCCAAGGTCAAACTCCACCGGGGCGTCGAGTTTCGGCGAAGAAAAGAGAGAGACGAGAGAAAACGAGAGGGAGGGATAATTCCTCCCTCTCTCTCTCTGTGCATGCGTACGTGCATACAGAGGAAAAAGAAAAAAGAGAGAGAAAGAAAGAAGGAGAGGAGGGTCCCTTTTAAGAAACCCCACCCCTCTCTCAAGTGAAATGATGAAAATGCATTTTACTGAGCATTTCTACTGCACAAGGTCCGGACCCTCCCACAAGGTTCGAACCCCAAAGGCCCAACTCCAAATTTCACAAGGAAGGTCCGAACCCTGCCTTCAAGGTCCGGACCCTAAACCCCCAAGACCCAGATTTGCCTCTTCGAAAAATTTTCAAATTTACTCCTTAGGATCCCAACACTCTCCTAATTGTTCCAAAACCCTCGGAACCAAGGATTAAAGTACCGTGGCACGGGGGTGTGCCGGCCGTTGCCTGACACGATGCGGCACAGGCACGCTTGCGTGCCGACATATGGCACGCTTGCGTGCCGACGGGCACGCACAACCACCTAGTGATACGCTTTGGCACAGTCTTATTTTAGTTTTTTCTGTCCAATAAGGCTTTAAAATGTTATTTTAAAAATTTTAAAGTAATATTTATAAATTTTGGCTATGTATTAATTTGTCTTCAACTAATGTCAATAATAGCTTACTAACTTACTAGTTAATAGCTTAATATAGTAGTAGTCTTCTTTATAGGTGAAGTTAAATACAACTAGAGCTCATAGAGAAAATTATTTTTTCTTTAAATTTTTATAAAAATTTGCAAGATCCATTTGTATTGATTCGATGAAAAATCATATAATAACTAAACTAAACTAGAATGAAACCTAAAGTGCACTGATAGTTTCTTTTCATTTTCAAATTTTTATAAAATATTTATAAAAAATTAAAGAAATTTATTTTTTCTAAAAGTTTTAAAAAAATTATAAAATCTGTCCATGAAAATTTAATAATAAACCATACTATGAATAAATTAAGCAATAATAAAAATTGGCTAACTTTTAAATTTTTTTTTTTATCTTTTATTTTTTAGAATTTTAAAAATTATAAAATATAAATCCGAGAAAATTAATTTTTAAAAAAAATTTATGAAAAATTTGTAAGTTCAGCCAAGAAAATTAATTTTTCTTAAATTTAAATAAAAAAACTTGTGCAATTTATTTATGAAAATTTAACATTAAACCATATGACATATACATTAAACAAATTCAAATATCAATTGCTTCTATTTAGTTTTCGATTTTATTATAAGTCTTATATTTCTAAATCTAATAATAAAAGTTTCAAAGTTAAGAATATCTTAAATCTCGCACAAAATACTAAATCCGTACAAAAAAAATAAAAATGGACCATATAATGATTAAATCAAGTGGATATATTTTCAGATTTTTGTAAATTGTTAATAAAATTTTTTATAATTTCATATTTCTTTACAAAAGAAACTTTACAAGTTAAATATATTCTAAATGTATGGAAAAAAAAATGTAGTAAATTTCTTGACTTACCTAATAAGTAGATCTTCGATTTTACTATTTCTTTACTTTTTCTTTTAAGATCAAAGTGATCAAAAAATAATAAGAGATTGAAAGGAAAAAGAAAAAAAAAATTTATGAGAAAAAAGGGAAAAAAAGAATAGAAAGGAAAAAAATAGAGTAAGAGATGTAAGAGGAAAGAAAAGAAAGCGCACAATAGAAGAAAAGGTAGAAGTGAAAAGAAGAAAATAGTTGAGAGAGGGATAAAGGTCTGTACAAGAAACCAAAAAATACAAAAGGTTGAAGTAAAAAAAAAAAAAAAAAAAAAAAAAAAAAAATACTCTGTGCCTGTGTGGGCACGCAGCGGCACGTACCGTGATACTCTCTGGGTATCGCTCTGTCTCGTTCGATACTCAAAGAGTATCGCGGCACAGGAGGGCCAAGAGAGACCCCCCTGTACCGTCCCGCCTAATTGGTGGCACGATACGTATCGCTCCGTGCCGTAAGGCATGCCGTAAGGCACGGATGGATACTTAATTCCTTGCTCAGAACCCAATTCGAACTTATCCAAAGTTATCTCTTGACTATTTTCAGTCACCAGTTCCAGACCCAATATTCTTTTTTCATTTTCACGTCGAACCTGCACCGAAAACACTCCACTAGCTTGAAACTTCACCAAGACCAAAAGAATAGTCCTTCAAGCCTGTTTTCACCAGAACTCTGCAATTTGCAAAAGTCCGAATCATTACAGGGAGAGTTCTTGAAAGTTGAATGGCTTAATAAATCTCGATTTCTCGCCATAACCCACCAAAAATTCCTTGCACACGATTTAACCAAGCAAAGTAAGTATCCGGAGCCATAGGTCAAGTACGAAGACTTTTTCTTGGGGACCTTAAAGGAACCCAAGATTGTAGATGAATGGAATCGGCTAACAATGGAATTTCGTCCATGAAAAAGAAAAAATATCTTCATCTGGACTCGTGGTGAAAACAGGACCCACGATAAAACGATGTGAATTTAACTCATATGGCTTCAAGAAACGGAAGTCAATCTCAGAAGACCAAGAAGAAATCCAAGAGGAGACCATTGTAGCGAAGGAAACGACAAGCCGAAAGGAAGCTTGGAATCCATAAGAAGGTGAAGAGTATTCAAAGTAAGATGAGAATTCTTGTGCCGTCAAAGGTTTTAAAAGAATTCAAAAGATAACGGCCGCATTTATGACGAAATGACCAAATAAAACAAAACGGCATGATTAATCAAAGCCGTCGATTGAGAACATTAAATGCGAAATGACCAAAAGGTGCAGCCCCGTCGAGTAAAGTATTTAATACAAAATGATGGCCAATTGTAGCCATTAATTAAGCGCCGATAGTCAGCCAAACATTCATTCGAAAGATAATCCGGGGGGCGGCATTGTTGGTGCACAAATAATTGCACCATGAGATAGACACCTCGGCCCACTAAGGAACCAAAGAAAAAATAGCACGTGGTGCACTAGAAGCCGAGAACAAAGAGCCAGAAGACAGAGACTTCAGGCAAGAACAATTGAGACGTGGGCATAATCCGCGCAGTCATGATTACATAAGCGTAACCTATGCGATTGTAACTATAGCACTCTTAATATGAACCAACCAATAAACGTAGGCTAACAGTAGATTACTATAAATAGTGATTTCTAAACCTGTAATCGGGGTCTTACACCCTTGAAACAATACCACACTTATTTTTCTGCAATCTACAGCTTTCCAAAAATAAACTTACTATCCTGCATCTACAGTTTTCATAGGAGTAGTTTACTTATAACTCAAGTTTCCCCAGTTCTCGATATAATTGATTCGGCTCCTTAAGCCGAGTCTTTGATAAAACCAAGTCTACTTATTCCCGGTTTTCTTTGGATCATTTGAACAGAACCCAATTGAGTCGATCCCTCCTCAGCCGAATCGCTTGATTCTTAAAAATGTGGCACATTCGAGGGTCAATCCAGAGACCGATCCAGATCTTGATCGCGGGAC
Source organism: Tillandsia fasciculata (assembly GCA_029168755.2). Taxonomy (NCBI): domain Eukaryota; kingdom Viridiplantae; phylum Streptophyta; class Magnoliopsida; order Poales; family Bromeliaceae; genus Tillandsia; species Tillandsia fasciculata. The sequence continues at coordinate 11,253,487 of CM054937.1, read as the reverse complement.
TCGATCCAGGTCACCTCTAATCCGGTTTCTATCCGGACAGTACCCAAGGTCCCATGTTTGAATCCTAGTTGCTTCACATTCCTAGCTAAGTTCATTTCTATAAAAATGATCAAAGCAGGTAGCATGCTACTTTCTCTCAAAAAAAAATAATAAATAAATATTTTTGTTGAATTTCATTGGTCAAACTAAAATACAGCCAAACTAAACTACAACCAAATAGAAAATAGCCTCAATATATCACTTTACAAAGGCAACATTCACTTCATAACAATTGCAGTAGATATTGTGTGCAAAACTTTTATACGGCTTTAAATCTTCTCTAATAATAATCCCAATCCATGCCAATCGACATGTACCAAGCCAACGGCACACCATCATTAGCATGCTCATTGTATCTAAGAACATTCACAATCTTGGTTAATTATGAAAAATTGGAGCCAGCCACGTAGGGATCTTAGTACAGTAACCTTTGTAGTTACCAAGAAGGCAAGTACAAAATATGGCGTGGTACACAGTATAGGTCCACATATGAGAAAATAGTACTCAATTATTTAGCAATGATGTACGTGAAGTCAAAGATTTAAGCGTCGTGGCACGGATCGCGCAGAAAACTTGCCGACACGGTGCGTACCGGGTCATAATGAGTGCCGATCACAAAAAATACATGTGTGTCGACAAATAATGACATGAAATATTTATTTTCTATCGCAACAAAATTTTCTAATTTCTTATTATGACTCTTTATAAAATTTTTTTGAACTTCATTGAGAAAATTACTTAGTAATTTAAAGAAAAAAGTGTTTTTAACTTTGCTATCGACACGGAGACTGTATCGTGCTGGTATCTTGTCAGCACAATACGGCACTGTGGATACAGCCGGTGCCGAAGGGTACTTAAATTCTTGGGTGGAGCACAATTAGCTAGATCGTTAATAACAACGGTGGTTCACTTCAAAGCGTTAAGCACATCAACATACATTAAAAAAAGAATCCATATTTTACCATTTTTTTCTTGTTAAAGAATATGAAACGACCTTTATTTCTCCAAAAGCTTAAACTACCAAGGAACAGTGTTTTTATATTTTATACTCAACACTACCTCTCATATCTAGGCTCAAAACTTTATAATAGGCTCAAGACTTGGACTTAGTTAAATGTGAAGAAATTAAATAAAGCTAGGAACCGGAGGGAAATGTGAAACAATCGTTGTTTCCCCAAAAGTTTAAACTATCGAAGAACAATGTTTTTATTTTTATACCCAACAGTTACTATATAGTCTCTCTCTCTCTCTCATTAAGGTTGGATTAGGTACTAATGTGGACTCAACCCCTTTCCAGACTTATGTGCATCATCGACAACACAAACCGAGTATCTGGCTCGATGGTGCGATCGCGCTGTGATTTGAGATGTTGGACACGACTCAAGTTCAATTCGATTTCGCATGGTTCTGGATAGGTTTAGATATTTTGGTTCTTATTTTGTCTGGGATAATTTGTGATATTTTTCTGTTTTAGATTTTCTTAGATTTTGCTAAATATTGTTGTTCTAGATAAGAACGTTTTGTCGGATTGTTTTGAGTTTGTTAGTAAGGAATTCTTTAAATAAGGCCTTGCCATCTGTACGAGGCATGCAATATTATTACAAAATTCCCCTTTTGTTGCCATGCATTCTCTCATATTTTCCTTTGCTATATAGCATCGCCCAGAGTGTCTACGCAGGTAGTGAGTCATTTACCATTATCTGCTTTCTTTTCTCTTCGATTCGTTGTTCGAGCAAGAAACAAAGGAGAGAAGCTTAGCAAATCATTTTCCTTAATAGGTCCAAACATGAAAAAATGCAGTCCATTTAGCTTCCTTTGAGGCAGACATCACAAAGAAACAACAAAAGAAAAAAGACCTTGACAGCAGCTTCTTCACAACGTGAAGTAGTGACCCCTTAACGGGTCCAACCTCTGACAGACCAGCCAAGGGGTTGCTCGAAGCTGCGCACACTTAACGTGTGTTTCCTCACGCAACCACAGGGAGGCTCTATTGGTTGCCTAACCTCCGTCGTCACTTCAACTTGTGCAATTGCCTCTCCTACGCTCCTACGCTCCTACGCCTTCAATAATGACATCACTTACCTCTAAAGCCATCATCTGCTGCCAGAGTAGTGACTCGAAGCATCTTTCTCCAGCAATTCATGTTGGGATCCGTCATCGCCATCTATCCTGTGGCAACATCTTTCTTAACCTTTATTCCTTCGTCCCTCTTTTTTTTTTTCTTGTTTCCCCTCTACTACGACTATTCCACTCTTTTCCACATATGGTGTTCCGGCACATTGGATTGATCGATAGGAATTTTAACACCTTAGCTAATTATGCTTGCAGATTCCTCAATGTTATAAGTCCCCATCTCCGTTTTCTATTTTAACTTCAATCTGTTGTTGGTTTTTATGGCACCGTTTTATGATTCTTGTTCTGATTTTTTTTTTCCATTTTTCTCCGCCTTCGGTCCAAGTCATACTATGATTGCTGCATATAGACAGCATTAAAAGGTTCTCATAAATTGGGTTTGCATTCAAATGGTGATATTTGATTTTGCATAAATTGCACTAATGGATTTCTAAACCCTTCCCCTACACCAGATACTCTCTTAAACTCCAAAACAACTCTTTTTTCAAAGGGTTTTTCATACTATATATTTTGTAAAACACATAACATTTGGAGAACTTAGCGAATTAGATATAGACAATTTAAGGTTTTTTCTATATTCTCGATTCAACTACTTTTTACAATGTTGACCACAAACCCACCATGAAACAGATGCGCGACAAAATCACAGTTCGGAGAAGGGGTGTCTACAATTCTACTAATATGTGTTGGTTCCCCTCATGAATTTATATGAATTATTAAATTGATTTTGGCAAAAGAATAGTCTCAAAATTTTTGGCCTATTTTCCCTAATAATTTCTAAATATGAAAAACAGAAGAATTTAGAAGTGAAGACATCATGGTGAAAATTTGGTCAAAACTCTAAAAACAAAACAATGTTCCGATTTCAAAGAGTGGCATTCGAAAACTAGGTTTCGAAGACAATTGAAACTGTAACACCTAGATTTCGGATATAAAACATCTTCGTGGATCTTTTATATAACTATGTCTTGTATTCTTACCTCCGTGAAATGTGATGCTCTAATATTCCAACATCGAATAGGCAAGGAGTTATGAATGAGAATACAAGGACCAAGTGCATTAGTAATAATAACCGGAACACAAGCATTTTGGGCTAATGGTTTAGCACCAGACGAGATATTAGAGCTAGTGGGATGCGTCATTACATTTAATATCAAAGGCGATTTGCCAGCCAAAATTGTGAGAAAAGTATCACATCACACTGATGATCTTGGGCTAAGGAAAAGGACCTAATGAGGATGTCACAGTTAAAAAATGAGAGTCCGCAACGCTCCAATAGTCCCACATCAAATGGGCAAGGAGCTACAAATGAGAATTTAAGGACCAAGCGCTCTAGTAATAATAATTAGGCTTAATTTTGGGCTGGTAGTTTAAGACCCGATGAGTTATCAGAGCTAGTAGGCTGGGTCGTAACATGATAGAGGGCATTATTAAAAATAGCTCTATTCTTTGTAAGAGTAACACGAAACATATCCTAAATACACATAAAAATATTGCGAAATGAACTTTGACCCTAACTATCCAGCAAGGATTAAAGTGCCGTGGCACAGGGGTGTGTCGGTCGTTGCCTGGCACGATACGGCATAGGCACGCTTGCATGCCGACACATGGCACGCTTGCGTGTCGACGGGCACGCACAACCTCCTAGTGGCATGCTTTGGCACGATCTTATTTTAGTTTTTTCTATCCAATTAGATTTTAGAATGTTATTTTAAAAGTATTAGAAGAATATTTATAAATTTTGGCTATGTATTGATTTGTCTTGATCTAATGTCAATAATAAATTTTAGTCTTCTTTATAGGTCTTCTTTATAAATTTTAGCTTAATATAGTAGTAGTATTCTTTATAGGTCTCATAGAGAAAATTATATTTTTTTTAAATTTTAATAAAAAATTGTAAGATCTATTCATATTGATTCGATGAAAGATCATATAATGACTGAACTAAACTAGAATGAGACCCCAAGTGCACTGATAGCAAGGATTTAAGTATCCATCGGCACGGGCCGTATCTACCGTGCCGTACCGTGCCAACAAGATACCGGCACAATACAGCTCCCGTGCCGATGGCACAATTCAAAACCTTTTTTTTCTTAAAATTACTAAGTAATTTTCTTAATAAAGTTCAAAATATTTGATAAAGATACATAATAAGCAATTAAAAAATTTTGTTGCTAAAGAAATTAAATATTTCATGCCATTATGTGTCGGCACGCATGTATTTTTTGTGACCGGCACTCATCGGCACGACTCGGCACGCACCGTGCCGTACCGTGCCGGCAAGTTTTCGGCACGACCCCGTGCCACGGCACTTAAATCCTTGACTGATAGTTTATTTTCATTTTCAAATTTTTATAAAATATTTATGAAAAATTAAAGAAATTTATTTTTTCTAAAAATTTTAAAAAAATTATAAAATCTGTCCATAAAAATTTAATAATAAACCATACAATGAATAAATTAAGCAATAATAAAAATAGATTAACTTTTTAAAAAATTTTGAATCTTTTATTTTTTAGAATTTTAAAAATTATAAAATATAAATCCGAGAAAATTAATTTTTTTAAAATTTTTATGAAAAATTTGCAAGTTCATCCAAGAAAATTAATTTTTCTTAAATTTAAATAAGAAAACTTGTGCAATTTATTTATAAAAATTTAACACTAAACCATATGACATATACATTAAGCAAATTTAAATATCAATTGCTTCTATTTAGTTTTCGATTTTATTAGAATTCTTATATTTCTAAATCTAATAATAAAATTTTCAAAGTTAAGAATATCTTAAATCTCACACAAAATACTAAATCCGTACAAAAAAATTAAAAATATACCATATAATGATTAAATCAAGTGAATATATTTTCAGATTTTTGTAAATTGCTAATAAAAATTTGTATAATTTCATATTTATTTACAAAAGAAACTTTACAAGTTAAATATATTCTAAATGCATGGGAAAAAAAGTTAAGCTGTAAATTTCTTGACTTACCGAATAAGTAGATCTTCGATTTTACTATTTCTTTACTTTTTCTTTTAAAATCGAAGTAATCAAAAAATAATAAGGAATTGAAAGTAAAAAAAAAAAATATGAGAAAAAAAAGGAAGAAAAAAATAAAAAGGAAAAAAATAGAGAAAAATATGTGAGAGGAAAGAAAAGAAAGCGCAGAATAGAAGAAAAGGTAGAAGTGAAAAGAAGAAAATAAATGAGAGGGATAAAGGTCTATGCAAGAAACCAAAAAATACAAAAGGTTGAAGTAAAAAAAAAAAAATTAAAAACAATCTGCGCCAGTGTGGGCACGCAACGGCACGTACCGTGATACTCTCTGGATATCGCTTTGTCTCGTTCGATACTCAGAGGGTATCGCGGCACAGGAGGGCCAAGAGAGACCCTTCCTGTACCGTGCCACCTAATTCGTGGCACAATATGTAGTGTCCACGGTTTTCGTTCGGTATCACTTTCGGTATTCACGGTATTTTTTCTCATATTTTCGATATGCCTTTTTGGTCGGATTTTAATTTCATTGTGTAGGGCTTGAAAAATGAAAAATGGTGGTGCGATCGGCTCTAAATTTCGGTAAGCGGAGATTCCGATATGATTTTTCTAAGTTTAATATAAGAGAGGATTTAGAACACTCATTTCGGCTTTTGGGTGCTTGGAAATCCGTAACAACGTACGATGAGATTTTCGAATGATTTGAAATGCAAATCGAGGGAGAAACGGTTAAATGCTGATGTGGAGGCCTATCCTTATTTTAGGCTAAGTGGGCTCTACCTTCAACCCAAAACTGTTTTTTTTTTTATAACACTGGCATCTTTAGTCGCTTTCCATTCCTACACCTCGCTTTCTTCCTCTCTCTTCATCTTCACTTCTTTTTTTTTTTGGATTGGTAAATGATAAATTTTTTTTGTGCACATTTTGTATTTTAAATTTTAATTTTTTAATTTCTACCCGCCGCATAGCACAGGAGTCTACACTAGTTAACATTTATATCACAATTTTTGAAATAAATTTTTTGTAGTAAAAAAAATTGTCAATTAAATTGTTAAATTTTTTGGATAATGTACAATTGAAAATAGAAAAAGCCATGTGAGACCAAGAAAAAAAAGTGGAAATAAACAACAAATGCTAATTCTTTTCTGTTAGAGATAAATTAATTTAGATTTAAATATTAATTATAGTATAATCCTAATTTAAGTAGATTTGGGTTTATCTTGGGTGGAGTTTATATATATCTCCAATGAAGAGAGTATATATATATATATATATATATATATATATATATATATATATATATATAAAAGTACGTATGATCTTGAGGATGATCGTACGATACAAAAAGAGAGAAAAGAGAGAAGTTTTCTAGGTTTATAGAAGACGAGAGAAGGGTGAGAGAGATTCAGGAGGAGAGCTCGGGTTGAAGCTACTCTATTGCAGAAGAAAAGAGGAGTCGGTGTAATTCTTTTCTTGGTTAATGAATCTTATTTCACCCGTATATTTTCTTGTATTGGTTTTCTTTTCTTTGTGGTTGTACTAGATCAGTTATGTTGAGGACGGATTTATGGTAAAAACCCGATTTAACGTTTCCGCTGCGGAATCCCAACTCTATGCGGTACCGGAGCAGATTGCGGTGCCGGAGCGGGTTGCGAATTCACAAAATCTGGAACCGGGGCGAGTACCGGATTTCTCAACAGTTGGTAACAGCGCAGATGGCTAGAAATTCTTAGATTATCTAACATAATGTAGTGCGGCAGATTTGGTGGCTCTTGTTGATATGATAAGCTCACAGAGGATAAGTCACGATGATGTACCATAGTAATATAGTGTAGAACAACATGGCCTTAGGGGTTGTGTAAAGAGGTGGCTTAGGCACAAAGGCTCAAATGGGCGGGTTTGTAGTGACAGAGTTGGTTGGACTTGGTTCACATGTGAAAACGGAGACTTTAAGAATTCACATATGCATAGAGTCTCACATAGAATAAGCTAATGGGCCCAAGCATACAGGTGTAGAAGTTTCAAAAAACATGTTACATGCATGGGCTTTTTTGGGCCTTGGGATAGACTGAAATTCCCTAACATTCTATCCTCCCCAATTGAACTTTCATTCTTCTTACGGTACTCATTCAAGCACTTCATGGAGTCTATGCTGTTTAAAAAACAGTGCGCCATAAGAACAAATCATCCACTTTCATTGCACTTGCTTTAGATGCATCAAATATTCATCTTCATCCTATGTATGTCTTTGATTATGTTATCTTTTTCTGTGTATTTACTAAACCACAATAAATAATGACACTTGAATAAAACAGAGTGTAAGAATATTCATTGTTTGCATCCTATATGCAATGAGGAAAGTTTGCATAGTTTAACAAAAAAAAAAAATTAAAAAAAGGAAAAAAAATACCTGCTTCCGTAGCCTTGACCTTCTAGCTGACTCTCTATTAGATTGCTTTCGTCTTTCCCTCTTAAGTTCACGCTCATCCTGCCAAAAGAAGAATAGTAAAAGACATAGAGCATGGTACAATGAAAAGGTAGAATAAATAGCAAAATTTTTAGATGTGACCAAGTTGAATAAATATTTTCTAAAAAAAAATCAAAATCAAATTATTTGCAACAGGCAATACTAAAAGCATAATATATGATGTCGCTCATTATCATCAAAGCACTACTTAACAGTACCAATTGATGTTCAGACATGACACCATCTCGTCCCACCATGGCCGATGCAAGGGTCACTTCATTGGAATTGGCATTCACAGGATAGGTTGCAGGATGAGAAGTATTCCAAATATCCATGCCTATATTCAAATTAGTGGAAGAATTAGGTAGAGCTGATCTTCCAGGTGCTGAAACCGGAAGCTTTGTGACAGATCTTCCCCTCGCATTATAAGATGACTGAGCAATAGTATTATTATAATGGGCAATAGTGGCAGTTTGAGAAGTTTCTCCTGATAAAGACCGACCAAAAAATGACACAATGCACAGAATGGAAGTGAAAAAGGCAAAAAGAGGAAGCATTGCAATGCTCTTCGAAAACAAGACAAAAAGAAAAAAAGAAAGCATTCCAGGACCTACCATCTGCAGCCACCCCACGATATTTTCTCTTTTTAGTTGTGGTCGATTCCTGACAGCAGTAAAAAATACTTTAACCTCCTTAAAATAAGTCATAACAAACCACACAACATAAAACAACTTCAATATCAATAAGGAAATTTCATAATAAGAAGAGGTATTCCGGGCTAGAGTCTACAGATATGGGCAGATCATAAATATGGATACTATTTGAATAAGATAGATGGATCAAAAAAAAGGGCAAATCCAAATTTCACCAAGGAACAAATCAACTAAGTCTATCACACACCTTTTGCTCATCATTGTCCTCACTTGTATCAGATGAACCCTCGCTTCCGGCTTCGCTACTAAACAATATATTTCACAGCATCATCGTCAACAAGAGGAACAATTCCAAAAAAGAACAAACAAGAAGAGTACCTATATCAAAATATAAAGCACACCTCCTTGAATCATTGTCGGCAGAGGCAGATGTTCCTTTCCCGCCATCCTCTGACTTCTCCGGAGAAACTCTGGCATTTCCAGAACTCCCTTTGCTTGCAGATTCCTTGTTTTTCCCCTCAATTGGTCTCCCCTCAACTTCGCCAACTGGATATGGCATGTTCTGCAGAAGAGAAATAGCTCCCGGTTCAAAAAACTATAACAAATAAACAAACCATTAAAATCAGAAGCGACGAGGGAAGAAGGAGAAGCCGCCACCACTTACCACACCCATCGAAGGGTGAGCATACAATGGACCAGGATGATACATGGGAGAGATCGGGATGTGCGTGCCGTACGGCGACACCATCTGCACAACTCCCGCAAAACTCAAAGAATTAAATAACAAGATTTTGGTAACATCCAAATAAAGAAACTGTGTATCTTCACTCATACCTGGGGAGGCCAGACTGCATAGGAATGGTGAGAAGCACCTGGGGGAAAGAAAGCATGCGCTGAGACAGCTGATGCAGCCCCTCCATTGTTGTAGTATGCTTGCAGCGAGGTCGCCCACTCCGAAGAAGCTCCATATGCCATCAATGCAGGAGCTACTGCAGTAGTGCTGGCAGCAACAGCGGCAGCAGCGACGCCGGTGGAAGCAGTCATAGTAGTACCACCTGCAGCACTAGTTTCTAGTAAAGGTTTATTTTGCTCCTCAGCAGCAGCCATCATCCAATAATTCAGTTATACTCTCTTAATTCTCAGCCTGCATTCAAAGAAAGAATGAAAACAATTAGTATAGATGTCATGCCCCGAACCCAAGGCAAAACAAATGTCGCATACCTACAATTAATTAATTGCAAATATGCAAGGCGACAAAACTTGTAGATATCAAGCAACAATATCCTATCTCAAGATTAAGTTAAACAATCTTACATACTTGAAACCCCAAAAAAGACATCAATAAATAAAGTTAACCACAAAACTAAAATCTACTAACAACAATTTCACGAGTACTTAATTACTTAAATTCACCAAAAATACACAACAATTCTAAACGGGCAAATATTCTCTATTTCTATCAAATATTAACTTTTAAAACTAACTAACATACCTAAATGTATTAACCAAAGTTCACAAATAAATAACATTCTCTCAAGGATTAAAATGCCGGGGCACAAGTGTGTGCTGGCCGTTGCCTAGCACGATACAGTACAGGAACGCTTGCATGTCGACACATGGCACACTTGCATGCCAATGGGCACGCACAACCTCCTAGTGGCACACTTTGGTACGGTCTTATTTTAGTTTTTTTTGTCCAATAAGACTTTATAATGTTATTTTAAAAGTTTTAGAGTAATAATTATAAATTTTGGTTATATATTGATTTGTCTTGATCTAATGTCAATAATAACTTACTAACTTACTAGTCAATAGCTTAATATAGTAGTAGTCTTCTTTATATGTGAAATAAAATACAACTACAGCTCATAGTGAAAATTATTTTTTCTTTAAATTTTATAAAAATTTGTAATATCCATTCGTATTAATTCAATAAAGGACTGTATGATGAATAGACTAAACTAGAATGGGATCCAAAATGCACCGATACTTCATTTTCATTTTCAATTTTTTTAAAAATATTTATGAAAAAATTAAAGAAAATTATTTTTTCTAAAAATTTTTAAAAAAAATTGTAAAATATGTCCATAAAAATTTAATAATAAACCATACGATAAATAAATTAAGCAATAATAAAAATGGATTAACTTTTAAATTTTTTTGATTTATCTTTATTTTTTTTAGAATTTAAAAAATTATAAAATATAAATCGGAGAAAATTATTTTTTAAAAAAGAATTATGCAAAATTTGCAAGTTCATCCAAGAAAATTACTTTTTCTTAAATTTAAATAAGAAACCTTGTGAAATCTATTTATGAAAATTTAACAATAAACTATATGACATATACATTAAGCAAATTTAAATATCAATTGTTTCTATTTAGTTTTCAATTTTATTAGAATTTTCAAGTTTTTAAATCTAATAATAAAGCAAGGTTCGAAGTGCCGTGGCACGGGGGCGTGCCGCTCGCCGCCTGGCACGGTACGGTACCGGCACGCCCCCGTGCCGACACGTGGCACGCTTGTGTGCCGATGGATACGCATGATCTCCCAGTGGCACGCTCTGGCACGGTTTTTTTTATTTTTTTTGTTCCCAATAAGCTCTTATAATATTGTTTTGAACTGTTTAGTCAAAAAATTATGAATATTGACTATATATAGCTTACTACACTTACCAATTGACATACTGATAATTATTTTTAATATATAAAGTACAATTATATCTCATAGAGAATAGAAATAACAATATAATAAATAAATTCTAAATAGAAATAACTATATCTCATAGAGAATAAAAATAACTATATCTCATAGAGAATAAAAATTATGAATATTGACTATATATAGCTTACTACACTCACTAATTAACATACTTGTTAGTTGTTACTCAAAATCAGAATCGCCTCGATATTATGATTCAGGTTCGCCGACAGCTTCGCAGTGCGACTTCGAAATTTTGTGGATGTCTGTGGTGGAAGCGAAGGTTAGGCCCGAGCCCGAAGCCCACCACTGACATCGGACGGGGGCGGGGGGCGGAGCCCCCCGCGGTACGGATCCGATCCGCTAAGGAAAAACCCTAATATAATTACTATGCATATATAATTACTATGCATTACTGTACACATGTGACTAAAAAAAAAAAAAAAAAAAAAAAAAAAAAAAAAAAAAAAAAAAAAAAAAAAAAACACCTAACTATGCCTGTTTTAAAAAATACACAAAAAAATCTAAAGAAAAAACAAAAAAAAAAAAAAAAAAAAAAAAAATGGGCCGTGCCGGCCGGCACGGCCCGCGATACCCCACAGGGTATCGCTCCGTCTCGAGCGATACCTGGGGTATCGCTCGAGACCGGGGGGGGGGGTGCGAGACCCCCCCTGTACCGTGCCCCTCATGGAGGGGCACGGTACGTGCCGCCCGTGCCGGCCCGGCACGGGCGGCACTTCATTCCATGTAATAAAGTTTTCAAAGTGAAGAATATCTTAAATCTCGCACAGAATGCTAAATTCATCCAAGGAAATTAAAATTGGACCATATAATGACTAAATCAAGTGGATATATTTTCATATTTTTGTAAATTGTTAATAAAAATTTGCATAACTTCATATTTCTTCACAAAAGAAACTTTACAAGTTAAATATATTCTAAATGTATGGAAAAAAATTTAAGTTGTAAATTTCTTGACTTGTCTAATAAGTGGATCTTCGATTTTACTATTTCTTTACTTTTTAAAAAAAAAATCGAAATGATCAAAGAATAATAAGAGATTGAAAAGAAAAATTAAAGAACAAATTATGAGAAAAAAAAATAGAAAAAAATAGAAAGGAAAAAAATAGGGAAAGATACGTGAGAGGAAAGAAAAAAGAGCACAGAATAGAAGAAAAGGTAGAAGTGAAAAGAAGAAAAGAGATGAGAGAGGGATAAAAGTCTATGAGAGAAATCAAAAAAGTCGAAGTAAAAACACTATATGCCTGTGTGGGCACGCAGCGGCACGTACTGTGATACCCTCTAGGTATCGCTCCTTGATACTCAGAGGGTATCACAGCACAGGGGAACCAAGAGAGACCCCCCCTGTACCGTGCCACCTAATTGGTGGCACGATAAGTATCGTCCCGTGCCGTAAGGCACGGACAGATACTTAATTCCTTGCATTCTCTGCATCTAGCGATCACTCAATCCCATCCCCCACAAACTGATTGGACTCAATATCTGAGTAAGCAACCATACACCGCATTAATCGAACTAAGCATGCAAAATAAAAAAAAAAAATCTAAATATTCAAATATAAATTTTTTGTACTGAAAATGTACTAATAATGACTCAGTATTCACGAAGATTTCACGTCTATTTTCAAAAGTTCAAACTTAAACATATTTTACTAAATTGAACTAAGAGAAATTGAATTTTGACAAAACATTTTTATTCCAAAAGTTAAAATTGTAAAACAAAAGACTCTCGTAACGAGCAACCCGTTGGCAAAGGTCCAACCACACATCAAAGGCACCTAAAGACACGATCAGAAAGTGAAATCACCCCAAGGTGTATCTAAATAGAGCCTGAAGGTGCGTTACAAAATAGCACCCGAAGGCGCATCACAAAATTGCACTCAAAGCGCGTCGCACTCAAAGGTGTATCACAAAATCGAAGCTAGCTTCGATCACAAAATTCATGTCGACACGGCCAACATAAGTATAACAAAATACCAAGAGATATTACTACTTTAAGATTACTTACTTAGTCAATAATTTAAAAGGAAACAAATTATCGACTACTGAATTTTTATCAAATAAGCACACATTTTTTTAGAATTTACACAGTAGACAGAGCAAAGCTTTTTACTTTTCTTTCAATGATTTCTAATATACATAAGCACGCTTAACCCTTATTTTGAAAACACCGAAAAAGAAGAATTTATGTTGCCATAACATATTTCTATAATTTTATCGAAAATAAACTAATGAGTATTAGGTCACTTACCTTCAAATGATCCAAATATCATCAAAAGCCAAGTATCAATCTAATCAACAAAACCTAAAGTAAAAAAACAAAATATCATTACAAGCACAAAATCATGAAAATAAACCATCAAAAGCTTACTAGGTTCCGATTGAGTTTCTAAAAAGAAGTCCAACCCATCTAACATAGAACTAATTACTTTCGTAATAAGCATGGTTGTAGGAAACTAATACCCAACCAACCTAATTCGGGTAGGCTCATGTAGAATACTAGCACTTAGGATTTGAGTTCCCATAGGCACGGCCCGCCATATCGTGCCAACAAGATATCAGCACGATACGGCCCCCATACCGATAGCACGACTGAAAATCCTCTTTTTTTTAAATTAGTAAGTAATTTTCTCAATAAAGTTCAAAAGATTCAATAAAGATACATAATAAGGAATTAGAATATTTTGTTGCTAAAGAAAAATAAATATCTCACACCATTATGTATCAGCACACATGTTTTTTTTCATTTTTTTTGTAACCAGCACGCATTAGTAAAGCACGGCACAGCACGCACCGTGTTATACCTTGTCCGCAAGTTTTCGGCACGACCCCGTACGACGACAATTGAATCCTTGATTAGCACAAGTCTAAAATAGTTGCTAAGAGGCCAATCTTATCCAACAAAAAAAAAAAAAAAAAAAAGAGGAGAGAGAGATTTTAACCAAAATAAGTTGAGAAATCTCAACTATCAATGAAAAAAGAAGAGTTCTATGAACTATGTTGTTCAAAAAGAATAATGTAACATGAATGAGTTCCATAAAATTTAAACGAAGGTCCAATTGCTCGAGAAGATGATTTTCAGATGCCAACACACATGTTTACTACTTGTTATATAATAAGGTTAAAATTGGAAGCAAAAATTATATTTGCCTTACCCTAGTCATTCTGTCGAACACTTGGTGGGCATTTCGAATCACATAGAGAATATAAAGAATCCGCACAATGGAATCTCCGGGGTATACAAGGATTTAAGCAATATCAAAATTTCTAATGGTTCAAGATCAATACTTAATAAAAAAAATTCATATTTTAATACTTTATGTCTAAACCTATCAAAAGAGAAACATCTAAATAATTCATATACCCATCAATAAAGAGAAGATTAATTTCAAAAAAATAAAATAAAAAAAAAAGAGACGAGATGAACAGGGTAAGAAACCTTTCAAAAATGATGAAGAAACGACGGCGATCGAGGTGCCGTCGACGACGAACCAAACACTGTCGACGACGATCGAGAAGGGAGGCGGCGGCTAAGAACGGCGATGGCGACGTCGGAGCACGAGGGATCGAGAGGCCGCCGCGGGAGCGTGCGTGCGAGCGTGCGAGAATAAGAGAGTGAGAGCACGTGCGTGCACGCGAGAGAGGTACGGCTGAGAGACAGAGCGTGGTCGGTTGGGAACTACGCACAAGAGAGAGAAATAGGAATTTCTTATATATTAATAATATAATAATTAGGGTTAAGGGCCTTTTGCACATCACTCCTAAAATTTATTAAATTAGAAAAATATTACATGTACACCCCCAATATGGGATATACTGTCACGTCCCGAGATCGAAAATACAATCCGCACTCGCAAACAGATTCACCACCCATACGAAAAGTCCAGCATAAACGAAACGTCTAACCTATAAAAGATAGTGCTAACAACTATACATGTATCAGAATTGGAAAATAAATTGCTGAAATATAAAATACAACTCCACAAAATAGTACATGTTAGGTACTCACAATACATAAATCTCTCAAAATAAAAACCCTCAAGTACAATATACATAATAAATCAAATCCACCGACAGTACTAAAATCACCAAAAAGAGGTACAACTACTCTATCTATGAACAGATAGGGATCTAGCTCGCGACTCTCTTATCTCGATTTGAAGAAGCAGCAACTGGAGGAGCAGGAACGGGAGAAGATGCCCCTGAAAAATTGTCACCAATGAGGGTGTGAGAACTACATTCAACAGTAGTTCTCAGTTGGTACCATCTCCAAGACCAACGGTCTGCCCACTAAGTCTACTAGAGACATAAGATAACGATACAATAAAACTGTGTAAGAAAAGCTGAAAATAACTCTACAGCTATCATGCCTCTATCTAGAATGCTCAATGGGTGATACAGATAAAAGTAATGCATCTACTCGACATCAATATGCTCAGTCAACCCAATCTCACTTACTGCCACAAAGGGTCCAATCAAACCTGCGCTTACCCACTACCACACATCCCCACTGGGACAGAATTTACGTGGGCAGTCCGACACGAACTGCGTCGACAAGCTGTGAAAGATAAGTAACAGACCTAACTCCGGAGCGGCACTCGAGGGGAGCGACCCTAACGAGGAAAGTATTCGCGCATCTCCGTCGAGCTCGTTTTGGCTAATGCTGACTATAGTCTAAATCCACGATCAGTCAGATCGGCAAATACAAACTCACAAAACTGACTCACTGGCTGGAGGTACTCAACAGCCGGGACCCACCGTCGATATAGACGGGTCCCAAATCTTGCACTGATCTACCACAGCTACCAGACTCCACTCGGCCCCCAGGCACGAGTGCAACATGCATGTCACGCCCCGGGGTCAAAACTGTACCCCGGGCTCGCCAACAGATCCGCCGTCCCTACAGGAAGCCCTGTAGAGGCGTAGCGTTTAACCTGCAAAAATAGAACAATTGTACTAATAGATATCAGAGCTGTAAAAGTAAACTAGCTATGAACAGAAAGTAGTACAGTCACTCATAAAATATACAAAATATCCTCACCAGAATACAGAAGTCTCTCCAAAGAAACAAAAAAGTACAACTCGATACCTCACTACATAATCTCTCAAACATGACACAACCAAAATATAAGGGTACCTCTATAACACACTGAAGCTGAAGGGGGAAGGGATCTATCTCGCGACTCCCTTACCTCGGTCTGGAAGAGCTGGATCAGCAACTGGTGCAACAGGAACTGGAGCTGAAGTCCCTGGGGAAAAGACACCACGACGGGTGTGAGAACTACCTCCCACAGTAGTTCTCAGTGGGTGCCGCCAACAAGCCCGACGGCCTGCCCACTAAGTCTACTAAAGGCAAAAGAAAGCAAATGCAGTGCTGAAGAGAAAAGAACTGGAAGATAAACTCTACAGCTACTACGCCCCTATCTAGATGCTAAAAAAAACGGGACAGATGAAAATATGATGCATCTGCTCAGAAGAACTCAATCCTCAACAACCGGTACACCAACCTGGTAAATAGCTCAATCACAACGCCGGTACTACAACCCGATAAATAGCTCAATCTCAACGCCGGTACTACAACCCGGTCTCGCCTACTCCGGAGTGGCACTCGAGGGGAGCGACCCGCTCGAGTCAAATAACTGCGCAACACTGTCGAGCACAAATGTGGCACATGCAGACTATGATCCAATCACTGTCTCACTCACTGGCGAAAAATCCACACTGTCACTATGACCATGTCCCAAAGATCCCAGATCCACTATCACTATCACTATCACAGTCATAATACAAACTGGTCTACAGACTGCTACAGACGCCACTCGGTCCCCAGACGCGAGTGCAAATGCAATCCCCAGCTAATAAACCTCCCAGCCCACGACTCGTGGAGAATCACTATGCTCAGAATGACGAGAGTACAAGTACTGTGGGGAAGCTAAGGTGACGAACAAATCTGCATACATGTTCACATTTACTGTAGTCTAACTGTGCATGAATAATTAATTAACTGTCAAATAAGCTAAGTTGAGTTTTCATGTTGCAAAACTTACCAAGAAGTCGTCAGATATAGCAGCTAGCTACAGTGGTTTCAACATACAGTTTGCACAGATTATTTAACTCATATACTAACATGCATACTAATATACTTGTAGAATTAGAGTGCAGTCCATAGATATTGCAAGCAGGATCACCCACCTGAACACGCTAACTGTCCGGGACGGTACAGATATGATACCCAGAAATCGACAATTCTCCCAGTCCACAGAGCAAAGAGCACAAGAATGGTGCTCTAAAAGTCCTGGGTACAACAACAATTCACAATTTACAAACAATTCACACAAAAATCCACATTCAGAATTCTGCATGCACAGTTCCTGTTCACACGAAAATTTCACCTGAAAATACTACTTAGTAAATTCCAATAAAAATATCACGACGATCCTCGCGAAGTGTAGATGTCGATAGGCTCTTGAATCGTCGAAATCCGATGTCCGGATGAGGAGATAAAAATCTGCGAAGTGAGTGCTGTCCAGGAATCTCACAGCAAAACAGCGGCTCAGTAATGCCTCGAAAACCGTGCCAAAAACCCAAATCTAGACAAAACACTCAACACGGAAGTCGAAGATATACCTCTCGTGAATCCAACGCCGCAAAAATCGCCAAAAAGACTGTCGGGGTAGCTCTGTGGAATTTTTAGACCGAAATGCGGCGATAACGGGCCTCCAACAGAAATTCGTCGCTCCGCACTACGAGGAAGAAAACACAGTCGTCGCGGCTTCCAGAAAATCTGAAACTTGGCCGGAAGATTGGTAAGAGGGAGAGGAAGAAATCTTGTAAAAGGCTCACGAGCTAATTCCCACGGGAAAGGCACCAAAAATTCGGCCCAAGGGGGCCTATTTATAGGCTCCAAGGAAACAGCCCAAAAAAACCCACCTTTATTGGGCTCGGGCCCAACTTTCGGGCGCCCGAAATATTTCGGGCTGCTACAGTAACGGGCCCGGCCCGTTACTGTGCGCGCCCGAAATCTCCTCGGGCCGCCACGTGGCCCAGCTCGGCTCACCGTACCCGGCGCACGCGCGCCAGCGAACCACAGCCTGCCACGTGCCCCGGCAGGACGACGTGCACCGCTGCACTCACCCAATCACGGGGCGCCACGTGGCGCCCCCACGTCGCTCCGGTCAACGCCCCTGCCGCACGACGTGCGCGGCCGCGCTGCCGCCGGCTCCGGGTCGGGCACGCGCCCCGAGGCAACCGCCTCAACCACCACAGCCGCGTGGACCGAGTGCACCAGGACCCGCCAACCACACAACGCCACGTGTCCCACGGTTCACCGTGCACCTGCGCCGAAAAACCGTGGACCGCGCCTGCTAAGCCAGCCACTCACAAGATGCCACGTGTCGCCACCGTACGGTGCACGCCTCCGCGGTGGACCGCGCACCTGCCCGCGCGCCCGCGCGCCTTCCCGCGCCGCTCGCCGCCTGCCCGAGGCCGCCGCCGCCGCGCTCCGCCGTCCGCCGGCCGCCGCCGGCGCCTCTCCTGCCGCCGGAACAGTAAACCGAGCCTCGATTTCCGTGTTTTCGCGTCCGGGCTCCGAAAAATTCAAGTAAATAGTCCATTTCGCTCGTTTTCGCGCGCTGAATCCAAATCCGAGGTCCGTTCGGCCAAATTCCACTTCTAAAATTTTCCAAAATTTCTCGGAAAAGTAAACTTGAT
Source organism: Tillandsia fasciculata (assembly GCA_029168755.2). Lineage (NCBI taxonomy): Eukaryota > Viridiplantae > Streptophyta > Magnoliopsida > Poales > Bromeliaceae > Tillandsia > Tillandsia fasciculata. Next base: position 11,234,768 of record CM054937.1, on the reverse strand, counting down.
CCAATTTCCGTTCCAGGTCACATTCTTGGCTCCAATAAGCGCGCAAACACCTCACACACCCAAAATGGACTTCCGGAAAAGAAAACAAGCTCCAATTTCACCATAAACTCAAATCTGGGGCCCGACACGCACACACGCACTCCCTGAAACCTCCAAACCAACAATAAACCCTAAAGTGGGGATTCGGGTCCTCACATCCTCCCCCACTAAAAGAAAGTTTCGTCCTCGAAACAAACACGGCTCAAAAGGGAGTCCCCAAGCCCAAAGGTAAGCCTCTAACAACATAAACTCCAACTCCCCAGACGCTACAAACTCTCCCCAAAGCGAGTCCAACCGCTAGGTAAAGCTCACGAATTCCCAAACACAGGGGACGAGGTAGATCAGCCAACTCTACGCGTCCAAACTATTCGAATTACGCCGCAAAACTTATCAGAAAAAGAAAGGGCCCCACCAGTAGGAAGGTCATCAACCCCCAGCTCTCCAATTTAGAAAACAACTAAAATTAGCGAAAAGTTCGAAAGTTCCGAGAGACCAGTGCCCTCACCTTAATCGAACAAGAACAGGTTCGGGCACCGTCCCCATTACTTGAGTAGTCTTTCGAATCTTTCATCATGTTCGCAAATTTCAGCACAAGAGCGAGAAAAGAGGGAGAGAAGTGTTGATGCTGTTCCTGCTGTGGCAACAAAACGGAAGCTACGGTCTATCCGTGCCCCTAAAAAGGAAAACACCACTCTATCCAAGACCCCTAGAGACAACCCTCTAGTCCTAGGCGTCACCTATACTCGACAAGTCGCATCTAACCCAAAGCCGCTGAAGCCACTGCTGCAGGAAGGATGCCTCGGTAGCCAATGGAAATGATCTCCTGTCGTCCAACTCGCGGAAAGGCCACTGTTCTCTATTCGCAATCAAATGTTGCACGATACCGCACCAACTGGTCCATCCCAAGTGCTCAATCTGAGTCGGGGAACTGCAACTGAACCATCACAATAATTGGCGTACCTCTCAAAGTTTCAGCTGTTCTGATCACGCCCCAAAATTCGCCTCTGCTGGAAGATACTGGAATGAATCCAAACACTAATGCAAGTCGCAAACTTCCTATCCCTTAATTATGCATAGATGCACATGCCCTGATATCATGCAGATGGATGTCGTGGTCCCAAAAACTCACTCAGCTTGCATTAAATTAAAAACCATACCATGCAGGGATGCAAAAGCTCTACTGATGAATAAATGAGATGCACCGGTATCAAAAGAAGCCCGAGCACGGAGTGCTGAGATCAGAATAATACCTGCAATGACCTGCTCTGCTGCTGTAACGTCCTCGACCTGAGCGGCATAAACTCGACCGCTCGGCGCCGGGGGACGTCGCTCTGGCTGTCAGGAAGAAGATGAGGCAACATCTGGCCTGCTGTAGGCCGCAGAAGGATCGGCTGGCTGGTAAGGAACGGACGGTGCTGGTGCTGATGAAGGAGCTGGATGGCCGGCTCTAGGGCACACACTCGCAAAGTGACCGGCCTGCCCGCAGCGAAAACAATGGCCTTGTCTCTGCGGGCACAGAGTCGGTAGGTGTGAGCCTCCACAGATAATACACCGATCTGGGCGCTGCTGCTGAGAAGTCTGCTGTGAGAACTGCTGCTGTCGTGGGGGTCGACGCTGCTGCTGTATCTGGCGAGATGCCCCTGATCTCTGATGTCCCTGGTACCCCCGGCCCTGTGAGTGGGAACGTGGAGGTCCCGGGGGTCCCTGCCTGCTAGACTGCCCCTCCTCCGGAGAAGCCGGGCGCTTCGCCCCAGAAGTCGCTACAGGGGCCGGAGATACCTCATCCATCACGGCCTCTCCACACTCCACGAACAAAGCCTGCTCCATCGAGGCCTCCAAGGTCTGCAGTCGGCGGGAGCGGACAAACTGGTAAATGTCTCGGCGAAGTCCTCTCTCAAACATATAAACGCGATGGCTCTCATCTCTAGCCACATGAGGCACACATGGCAATAGCTGGTTGAATTCCGCTATGTACATGTGCACAGGCCTATCTCCCTGGCGGAGATTCTTCAACTGCTCTTCCAGTCGCTGTCGGACACTCTCCGGAAAGAAGGCTCCCAGCAACATGCTACGAAACTCGGTCCAGGAAAGAAGCTGCGTCCCAGGTGGACCAGCTGGTCGCACACGCCGCCACCACGCCTCGGCGTTGCTCTCCAGAAAATGGGTAGCCAGAATAACCCGATACCTCTCATCCACAAATAAGCTCTCGAAGTGGCGCTCCATGGTGGTAATCCAAGTCTCGGCTGCCCACGGCTCAGCACTCATGCCCGAAAAGCGGGGCGGATCGAACCGCCGAAATCTCATCAGCAAATCTACAACCTCCCGCTGCTCTGTCTCAGTCAACGATCCGTCGCCCCGGCCGGTGGCCTACTCGAAACCGGCTCAGCAGGAATCGCCGGTGCAGGCTGCACCACAGGGGGTGCCACAACAGGGGAAGAAGGCACCGGCGAAGCCTCAGGGGGTGCCACTGCCGGCTGTGCTCTCTGCTCCAATAATGAGCGTCAGCCGCGCCACTGCCTCCTCCTGGCGTCGGGTCGCCTCAGCCAACTGTGCCATCTGGGCACGGAGCTCCTGAATCTCAGCCTGTGGTCCTCGCCCCGAGTCCTCCTGCTCGGGCTCAGAGGACGAAGGCTGCGAGCGCGTCACCATCGAACGTCGAGGAGGCATCCCACCTGAGGGACAAAAACAAACAATCAAAACCAGAGGCAACACTCGACCCCAATCTAGCGAAAGTCAAAGGCATGTCCCTCTTCCCGAAGCACTATGTTGTCTGCAGCCAACATAGTTGCCACAGAAGGAAGGCATGTCTATCACTCATCCCTATCCACTCGGGAGAGTTAGATACCCAATCCAGACTTTCGCTAAAAATCTCGGCTCTCACGTGGGTCATCCTAGGGTTTAACCATAAGCCTAGGGTTCCTAAGTCCTCAAGACCTACACCCTAAGCTCTGATACCACTCTAATCTGTCACGCCCCGGGGTCAAAACTGTACCCCGGGCTCGCCAACAGATCCGCCGTCCCTACAGGAAGCCCTGTAGAGGCGTAGCGTCTAACCTGCAAAAATAGAACAATTACACTAACAGATATCAGAGCTGTAAAAGAAACTAACTATGAACAGAAAGTAGTACAGTCACTCATAAATATACAAAAATCCTCACCAGAATACAGAAGTCTCTCCAAAGAAACAAAAAAGTACAACTCGATACCTCACTACATAATCTCTCAAACATGACACAACCAAAATATAAGGGTACCTCTATAACACACTGAAGCTGAAGGGGAAGGGATCTATCTCGCGACTCCCTTACCTCGGTCTGGAAGAGCTGGATCAGCAACTGGCACCGCAGGAACTGGAGCTGAAGTCCCTGGGGAAAAGACACCACGACGGGTGTGAGAACTACCTCCCACAGTAGTTCTCAGTGGGTGCCGCCAACAAGCCCGACGGCCTGCCCACTAAGTCTACTAGAGGCAAAAGTAACAAATGCAATGCTAAGAGAAAAGCTGGAAATAAACATCTACTGCTACTATGCCCCTATCTAAATGCTCAAAAAAAAAAAAAACTGGACAGATGAAAATATGATGCATCTGCTCAGAAGAATCAATCCTCAACAACCGGTACACCAACCCGGCAAATAGCTCAATCACAACGCCGGTACTACAACCCGATAAATAGCTCAATCTCAACGCCGGTACTACAACCCGGTCTCGCCTACTCCGGAGTGGCACTGGAGGGGAGCGACCCGTTCGAGTCAAATAACTGCACAACACTGTCGAGCACAAATGTGGCACATGCAGACTATGATCCAATCACTGTCTCACTCACTGGCGAAAAATCCACACTGTCACAAATGTGCATACATGTTCACATTTACTGTAGTCTAACTGTGCATGAATAATTAATTAACTGTCAAATAAGCTAAGTTGAGTTTTCATGTTGCAAAACTTACCAAGAAGTCGTCAGATATAGCAGCTAGCTACAGTGGTTTCAACATACAGTTTGCACAGATTATTTAACTCACATACTAACATGCATACTAATATACTTGTAGAATTAGAGTGTAGTCCATAGATATTGCAAGCAGGATCACCCACCTAAACACGCTAACTGTCCGGGACGGTACAGATATGATACCCAGAAATCGACAATTCTCCCAGTCCACATAGCAAAGAGCACAAGAATGGTGCTCTAAAAGTCCTGGGTACAACAACAATTCACAATTTACAAACAATTCACACAAAAATCCACATTCAGAAATCTGCATGCACAGTTCCTGTTCACACGAAAATTTCACCTGAAAATACTCCTCAGTAAATTCCAATAAAAATATCACGACGATCCTCGCGAAGTGTAGATGTCGATAGGCTCTTGAATCGTCGAAATCCGATGTCCGGATGAGGAGATAAAAATCTCTGAAGTGAGTGCTGTCCAGGAATCTCACAGCAAAACAGCGGCTCAGTAATGCCTCGAAAACCATGCCAAAAACCCAAATCTAGACAAAACACTCAACACGGAAGTCGAAGATATACCTCTCGTGAATCCAACACTGCAAAAATCGCCAAAAAAGACTGTCGAGGTAGCTCTGTGGAATTTTTAGACCGAAATGCGGCGATAACGGGCCTCCAACAGAAATTCGTCGCTCCGCACTACGAGGAAGAAAACACAGTCGTCGCGGCTTCCAGAAAATCTGAAACTTGGCCGGAAGATTGGTAAGAGGGAGAGGAAGAAATCTTGTAAAAGGCTCACTAGCTAATTCCAACGGGAAAGGCACCAAAAATTCGGCCCAAGGGGGCCTATTTATAGGCTCCAAGGAAACAGCCCAAAAAAACCCACCTTTATTGGGCTCGGGCCCAACTTTCGGGCGCCCGAAATATTTCGGGCTGCTACAGTAACGGGCCCGGCCCGTTACTGTGCGCGCCCGAAATCTCCTTGGGCCGCCACGTGGCCCAGTTCGGCTCACCGTACCCGGCGCACGCGCGCCAGCGAACCACAGCCTGCCACGTGCCCCGGCAGGACGATGTGCACCGCTGCACTCACCCAATCACGGGGCGCCACGTGGCGCCCCCACGTCGGTCCCGTCAACGCCCCTGCCGCGCGACGTGCGCGGCCGCACCGCCGCCGGCTCCGGGTCGGGCACGCGCCCCGAGGCAACCGCCTCAACCACCACAGCCGCGTGGACCGAGTGCACCAGGACCCGCCAACCACACAACGCCACGTGTCCCACGGTTCACCGTGCACCTGCGCCGAAAAACCGTGGACCGCGCCTGCTAAGCCAGCCACTCACAAGATGCCACGTGTCGCCACCGTACGGTGCACGCCTCCGCGGTGGACCGCGCACCTGCCCGCGCGCCTGCCCGCGCCGCTCGCCGCCTGCCCGCGCAGCTCCGCCGCCTGCCCGAGGCCGCCGCCGCCGCGCTCCGCCGTCCGCCGGCCGCCGCCGGCGCCTCTCCGACCGCCGGAACAGTAAACCGAGCCTCGATTTTCGTGTTTTCGCGTCCGGGCTCCGAAAAATTCAAGTAAATAGTCCATTTCGCTCGTTTTCGCGCGCTGAATCCAAATCCGAGGTCCGTTCGGCCAAATTCCACTTCTAAAATTTTTCAAAATTTCTCGGAAAAGTAAACTTGATCCAATTTTCGTTCCAGGTCACATTCTTGGCTCCAATAAGCGCGCAAACACCTCACACACCCAAAATGGACTTTCGGAAAAGAAAACAAGCTCCAATTTCACCATAAACTCAAATCTGGGGCCCGACACGCACACACGCACTCCCTGAAACCTCCAAACCAACAGTAAACCCTAAAGTGGGGATTCGGGTCCTCACAATGCATCCCACAACATCCCGACCACTCGGCCCACTACCCGGGCGAGGAAAATTCAGTCCAGTAAAAGATAAATATAGTGTGTGGGAATGTCTAAAGCATAAAGAAACTAGCCCAAGTTAGAGTTCTCTACTAGTCTGGTTTACACATGCAACATATGATGGGGTGCTAGTCAAGGTTCCAAAATTCCATTATCATAAATAAGGATTAATCAATAATTTTATCAAAAATGTTTGCAACTCAAACAACATGAAGTAACATTATCCTCCAACATGTTCTCAATCAAACTAGTGGGTGCACTATAGTGCACCGGCTCTGCGAAATAGCGAAGTGCGGTGAAATCGCCCGTAACGTGTTTAAAATGTGAATACGGATGAGTTTGGAGTGTTTCAATGCGAAGCAAAAGCCTTCGGATCGAAAAGTGACTTGACGGCGCGCAAATTTGATGCTTCAGACTTGTGAAGCTTCAGGTGGCATTGAGTATCAGAACGCTTTAATGGGTACCGGAACCAATTAATGGAAACCAGACAGCAAGCTCTCGGGTTGGAAAACAGCAGAAAATATTCTAAGTCCCTGGGTACCGGTACCAAAGGTTGGGTACCGGTACCCTATATTAAACTGGACAAACCGAGCTCGGCTTGGAGTAAGAGAGCTTGGGTATCGATACCAAGGATTGGGTACCGGTATCCTACACTAAACAGGGCAAAATCCAGCCTCAGTCAGGAATGAAAATATGTCTAGGTACCGGTACCCAGCTCCCAGAATTCTAGGGCAGTGAGATAATTTTTCTTTTTAAGTGGGGGCAACATGGTAATTTCACCCATGCCTGCTACCCAATTACCCCCTAACATAGGAAAAACTCTCTCCCTCTCTCTCTCTTCCCATTTGAGCCCACTCTCTCTCTCTCTCTCTCTCTCTCTCTCTCTCTCTCTCTTTCTTTTTCTTTCTCTCTGTTCGAACCAGAGAAAGAAAAAGAAAAGAAGGAAAAATAAGGAAGAATAAGAAGTAGAGGTGGAGGAGTGGCCTTTGGAGGTTGAGGGCTGCGGGATTGATCTCTTTGGAGCATAGAGACTTCAAGGAGAACCTCATAGGAGCTTTTCAATAGGAGTTTGGAGTCCATTCCTCTTCATCTTTTGGTCAAGAAATTCTCAAAAGAGGTAAGTATAAGTTAGGGTTTCATCTTAAGGTTTCTTTTTGGCTTCAAATGAGATGCAAATCATCTCTCATGGAGTTTTTCTCCATTTTTAGAGCTTTTTTTTGGAAGATAGTGATCAGCCACCTCCTATTGCAGGAGCATTATAAGAGGTGGGGAATTCTATTCGAAAAATGGTGATCTCTTCCCTTTTCCTTTGCTTTCAATATTAGAAGCATGTTAATAGACCCTTAGTGTCATAAGATTTTGAATGTGATTATAAGAGGGTCTAGTAAAGGTGAATGAATGTTTAAAAGCTTAATGTTAATAGGCCATTAGAGCCTCATATGTAGAAATGAGATTAAAGGAATGGTATAATTGACCTAATGCATGTGATTAGATTTAGGGTTATTGAATGTTATGAGCTAATGTTAAGAATTATATTGGGCAATGGTTATATTGACCTAGGAGAAACCTAGTGTAAAGTTTGGAACGAGTGGCATTAACCTTAGGATTGAACTTGTGGCATATATCTAAGGGTTAATCTAAGGTTATGGAATAGAGTATTTAACTTAGAATTAAGAATCGAAAGAAAGGTGTATGTTGTTTGAGGCTAAAGAATAAACAAATGTTAACCCTAGATATTGGTATTAGGGTGTTTGGGCAAAATGGATAATCACCTTAACTTCAATGTGAGTTAATGAATGAAAGAGGAATGCTTACAAGTCCAAGAGACTTGCTCGTTTTCTTTTAGTGTAGGATTTGTTGGAATTAGAGGGCGGCGGAAACTTACAAACTGGATAGCCAACATATCCAGGAACTGGAATTGGATCAACTAGCTTGTTTTACCAGCCTTCTTGGATCGTCCTTGTCTTCTTGGTAATTCTTGACTCTCCACGAATCTCCTGGTTGCAGACCGGATACGCAGATCGGATCGGATGCGAAGAGGGCTACCAGAGTCCTCTTCTATGTCCACACTCCAAAACCCCGGGAACGAAGGTGGAAACCCAGAGAGAACGTAGAGAGAGAATGAGGAAGAAGAAAATATCTTTTTCTTCTTGTGTATCGTACGTTCTGTATCCCCGTATAGGGGAAGGGTTTCTATTTATAGACTATTAGGACCCTTTAGGATATCCTTTTTCTCACGTAGAGATAAACAGAATATGGTTAGGATACAGGTTAAGATATGTTTCTTAACCTATAAGAAACATATCCTTATCTTTAACCCATAAGGATAAATCCTATCCTTATCCTTAACCTATAAGGATAAATCCCGATCCTATCCTTAACACAAAAGGATAAATCCTAATCCAAATCTCATATGGATTGAGTCAAAAATAGAACCGGCCAATGTGGACACACCACATGGCTACAGGATGCATATTGCACTCATGCTTGGGGGCCGAGTAGAGTCTGGTAGCTGTTGCTACTCTTGTACTGATGTCGGGAGCCATTTGAGTTAACGGTGGTCCCGGATTGTCGAGTTTTCTCTGATTTAGTTGTCATCACTGTGTTCGTGGCAGTAGTGTACTGGTAATAGCAGGACCCTTGAACCCAGACTGTTTTGGACACACACATGATTTCAGTAAACCTATGTTTTCCTTCCGAATTTCGAAGGGTCGCCGAAGCCTGTTCTTGTTTGATTGGTTGAAGACATTAGCCATTCGGGGTTTGGAAAATAAAACTTATTTTAACTGATTTTCTTAAAGAACTAAAATTTATTAAATTGGACTTCTCAAATCAAGAATGGTTTTCGGTAATAACTGTCATCTTTTCTTGTAAACTTCCTCACCCGAGAGGGTTTGAGTGATCTGGGCTCAAGGGGTTGTTTTCATATTTTGGGACAAAAGCTACGGGAGTTGTGCCTAGAACCCGTTCTCGCTGGAATTAGGTTCTAGGTGCTAGTCTCCCGAAACTTTCGGACCCTGATTGGTTCCCTTCGGATTATTTACCCAAGGGAGCTGATTTCCTGAACTGTAAGGGGTCGAGAACTTCGAAGCTGAGCCTGAAGTCTGTTCTTGTTTGATTGGGGTTCTAGGCACCGGCCTATCGGGATTCTTGGACCCTTATGGTGTCGATCAGTTCTTTTTCATCTGTGAGTTGGGTGTTCTGTTTTGGGAGCCGTTTGAGGTTGACGGTGGTCCCGTGCTGTGGATTGTCTCCAGCTGATGTTGTTAGTGTTGAGTTGTTGTTTTCGATCCGATTGATCGTGGATTTGGACTATAACCTACATGAGCTATATTGAGCTTAACAGAGATGCGCGGATACTTCCTCAGTAGGGTCGCTCCCCTCGAGTGCCGCTCTTGAGCTGGGCCAATTACTTTGCTATCGCGACTTGTCGACGCAGTCCGTGTGGGACGCCCTACGTAAGTCCAGTCCTCCGTGGATGTAATGGGAGTAGGTGGGCGTAGGTTTGACTGGACCCTATGTGGCAGTCACTGTGATTGGGTTGATTGAGTATATTGGGTTAGAGTCGATGCATCATTTTTATCTGTATCACCCATTGAGCATTGTAGGTAGAGGCATGATAGCTGTAGATATCTTTCCAGCTTATCTTTTCATTATTTCAGTTTCCTGTTATCTTATGCTTCTAGTAGACTTAGTGGGCAGACCATTGGTCTTGGAGGCAGTACCCACTGAGAACTACGTGACGGTGTAGTTCTCACACCCTCTGTTTGTGACATATTTTCCAGAGGCATCTACCCCTGTTCCTACTCCTGTTGCTGCACCTGCTGATCAAGATAAGGGAATCGCGAGCTAGTTCCCTACCCGTCCTTAGAGTGTAGCTGTACCCTTTTTTGGAGCTTTGTAGTATAGTCTGTTGGATTATTGTAGATAGTTACTTTTGAGAGTTTTATTTTGAGAGACTTATGCATTGTGAGGATTAGAGTGTACTATTTTGGAGTTGTATTCTTATATTTCAGTAGTTTACTTTCTAACTCTGATATCTGTGTAGTTGTAGTATTATCTTTTGCAGGTTAGACGCTTCGTCTATGCGGGGCTTCCCGTATGGGCGGCGGATCTATTAGCGAGCCCGAGTCGCAGTTTCGACTCCGGGGCGTGACAGGATGCATGATACTTGAATAGATTGTGATGTGGATTGTGATGTGACATGGATGCAGGAACACTTGAACGCTGTGATGGCATTGGGATGATGAACTTTTAGTCTTTCATTCTTATTTTGTGATGGTTGTATGTGGAATGTGAAGATCTTTTGAAAAGCTAAAACAATTGCGAAAAGGATTTTTAAATGAAAGTGTCGGGTAGGCACTATTTTAAAACCTTGTGACTTTATCCTTTCAACTTGGAGTATGCCGAGTGGGCGATTTTCCTTCGAATGATGTAAAAGTTTAATTGATCCCTAATCCGAATGTGTGTATGTTAAACTGGTGATGATTGGTGATTGTATGTGTTGCGACGTCGTGCATATACAAGAGAAACTATGTCCGTGTTTTTAGAGTGATCTTGTGTATGTGGTGAATCTGGGCACGTGCCGGGGTAAAGGCTTTTAGAGAAAAAAAAAAGTGGGCTGTTTTCCTCTTTCAAACCACTCCCGGGGCGTGACAACTCAACAACCGGGACCACCGTCAACCCAACAGCTCCCAAAACAGGACATCAAACTCAACACGCTAAAACTCACTGGCTGGAGATACTCAACAGCTGACAATGACAACAAAGGGTCCGAAAACTCCGAGAAACTAATACCTACAACCCCAATTAAACAAGAACAGGCTCTAGGCATAGCCTCCCATTGTTCTCGACCCAAGGAAGAAGATAGCCCTTAGAATCCAGATCATTCGAACCCTCTCGGGCGAGGAAGTTTAGAGGAAAAGATGATATTTATTATTGAAAACTGTTTTCACTTGAACCCTCTCAGGGTGAGAACAAAAAGTAGCTCATTTTTAGAAAACATCTTGATTTGAGAAAATCCATTTTAATAAGTTTTAATTCTTTAGAAAATCAGTTAAAAATAAGTTTTATTTTTCAAACCCCGAAGGGCTAATGACTTCGCCCAATCAAATAAGAACAGACTCCGGTGACCCTTCGACATTTGAAAGAAAAATATTGGTTTACTGAAATCATGTGTGTCCAAAAAGATTCTGGGTTCAAGTTCTTGCTATCACAAGCACACTACTGCCACGAACTCGGTGGTGACAATAGATCGGAGAAAACTCGACGACCCGGAACCACCGTTTACCCAAATGGCTCCCGACACTATTACAAGACTAGCCACAACTACCAAACTCCACTCGACCACCAGGCACGAGCGCGACATGCATCCTACATTAAAAAAAAATCCCGACCACTCGGCCCACTACCCGAGCGAGAAAAACTCTATGTCCAGGGAATAAGAATGTAAAGTGTGAGGATGTCTAAAGTATAAAAGAACATAGCCCAAGTGAGGGTTTTCTACTAGTTTGGTTAAAACATGTAAACATATGACGGGGTGCTAGGTCAAAGTTCCAATATATCATTGTTAAGAACATTGATTAAGCTACTAACAAGATCATACAAGGTTGCTATACATACAACAGGAAGTGAGCATTTCATTCAACATAATCTTAATCAAACTAGCATGTAGAACATAATCAAACAAGCTCTCAAACAACAAGGGTGAACATTTCCATTATGAAGCTCTCAATCCTAAAGCATGGTTCATCTCAACATGTGGCTCTTAATCATAAAGCATGGATAACTTACCATGTCTCAATCATATAACATGGATCGTATCAACATATAGCCCTCAATCATATAATATGGATTATATCAACATATAGCTCTCAATCATATAGCATGGATCATTCCAACATATAGCCCTCAATCATATAGCATGGATTATATCAACATATAGTTCTCAATCATATAGCTTGGATCATTCCAACATATAGCTCTCAATCATATAGCATGAATCATTTCAACATATAACTCTCAATCAACAATATGGATGACTTTAACATGCAAACTCTCAATCCACAATAACATGTACAATTCATCATGTAAGCTTCAATCAACATAATTTAGACCATTTCTCATGCTTACGTCTCAAACATATAGGTTGTACATTAAATCATGCATGCATACTAACAAATAGAGTTAGAGGACTGCCCGCTAATTTTGGAGACCAAAACAACCCCCTGGAACTTGAGGATCCGATGCCTGATCCAGCTAAATTTCGACGTGTAGAATAGGTATAAACAATAAAACTCTAAAATCATTGCGTAAAAATAACCCAATGCGGAAAATAAAGAGAGTACGCAAGATTTTACGTAAAAAATTCCAATCCAGGAGTAAAAACACCACGGGACTGATCACACGAAAAAATTCACTAAGATTAAAACACGTACAAGGTGATATAATACAAATCTACGACTCAACCTTTTCCATACGCTCCGAGTAGATCTTCTCTGCGGTCCACAACGCGCCTCGATCACCCGATTTGCGTCCAACTTTGAATCCACAAAGTCCAACTTCGAATCCACGAAGTCCAATCGAATCCACGGTCATCACCAATATAGCACGTATCGATCACATGAACGCGCCTAACTCCGAATCCACGAAGTCGATACACCTTGAATCCACAAGACCTTCACGCGAATCCACGCGCCGATGTTTCTTCCGAAAATCATTGTTGTTTATTGGTGTTGGTGATTTTGAATACTTGGAAAATCATAAATAGACAAGAAAAACACCGTCTAAGTATTCATCAATTTGATTCATGTAAAAAAAAAAGAGTTGATAAACCCTAAGAATTAAATCGATAAATATAGAAGAAGAAACATAAAATAGAACGTGTTTTTCCTTTCTTCTCTATATGTGGATCTTTTTCGACTTACCCTAAAATAAAATCACTAGGGTCTATTTATAGGTTAGAAGCCTTTAGAAAGAGATAAGAATAAAAAACTGACAAAAATAGAATTTTCCCGTATCGCGGTCCGGACTGGATTCACGACGGTCCGTGTCACGCCCCAGGGTCGAAATTGCGACCCGGGCTCGCCAACAGATCCGCCGCCCATATGGGAAGCCCGGCATAGACAAAGCATCTAACCTGCAAAAGATAATACTACAACTATACAAATATCAGAGCTATAAAATAAACTATAGAAATAAAAGATACAGTTCAAAATGGTACAGTCTAATCCTCACAATACAAGAGTCTCTCGAAAATAAAAACTCTCAAAAGTAACTACATATAATAATCCAGCAGACTGTACTACCAAGTTCCAAAAGGGGGTACAGCTACACTCCAAGGACGGGTAGGGAACTAGCTCGAAAAGGGGGTACAGCTACACTCCAAGGACGGGTAGGGAACTAGCTCGCGACTTCCTTACCTCGATCAGCAGGTGCAGCAACTGGAGAAGGAACAGAAGTATATGCCTCGAAAAAATCTGTCGCCGACAGAGAGTGTGAGAACTGCATCCTATAGTAGTTCTCAGTGGGTACCGTCTCCAAGACCAACGGTGTGACGCCCCACTTCCCAGGGGGTCACCCATCCTAGAACTACTCTAGCTCTAACATGCTTAACTCTCATAACCTCTTGGATCTTGCTACCATCCAAAATGCTATAGCCGGGTTAAGAGATTTAGTCCTATTATATCATTTATATATAGGACTAATCCAAATTCCGGGGGTGTCATATTCTTCCCCCCTTTAAGCCCTGACGTCCACGTCAGGCTCAAGCACACTCACAAGCACCAGGCGATGTGAGACTCGTCTCGCTAGCCTTAGCCGACCTTGTGGGGAGCTGCACTCCACCAACAACGGTCATTAGACGGGGAGCCTCGCTCTACCCGCTATATAACCCTCACTCAGCCGAGACTCATCTCACATTTTCGGCTGGTGAATGGCTCTGATACCAACTGTGACGCCCCACTTCCCAGGGGGTCACCCATCCTAGAACTACTCTAGCTCTAGCACGCTTAACTCTCATAACCTCTTGGATCTTGCTACCATCCAAAATGCTATAGCCGGGTTAACTCTAATCTGTCAGAACCCGGGATCGAAACTGCGACCCGGGCCCGCCAACAGATCCGCCGCCCATACAGTGAACCCCGTATAGACGAAGTGTCTAACCTGCAAAAAAGAAGGATACTATAGCTATACAGATATCAGAGCTGAAAAGTAAACTACTGAAAAAAACTAAAATCCAATCACTGTACAACTGAAAATAAAGATACAATATCCATCTCCCAAAAATGATCATATACAAAATCCTCTAATACAAAAACTCAGAACTCTACAGAGAGGTAAACCGAAATGATACATTAGGTACAGGCTCTCAGTACAAGTCAGATCCTCACAATACAAATGTCTCTCAAATGTAAAAATAAATAAATCAACTGCTGATTGTACTAATAGATCTCCAATGAAAGGGTACCGCTACTGCTACTTTCCAAAGACAGGTAGGGATCTAGCTCGCGACTCCCTCGCCTCGATCAACAACAAAAGGATCAGCAACTGGAAAGTAGGTCCCTGGAGAAAAAATACACCACAGCGGGTGTGAGAACTACATCCCACAGTAGTTCTCAGTGGGTACCGCAACCAAACCCGACGGTCTGCCCACTAAGTCTACTAGAGGCATAAGATAACAGAAAACTGAAGAAAGGAAAGCTGAAAAATAACTCAACAGCTATCATGCCTCTATCTACTATGCTCAAAGGGTGATACAGATGAAAATGATGCATCGACTCAAACCCAGCATACTCAATCAACCCAATCATAGTGACTGCCAAATAGGGTCTAGTCAAACCTGCGCCCACCTACTGCCAGTTCATCCACGGAGAACTGGACTTACGTAGGGCGTCCGTGACTGCCAAAACTGGCCCAGCCAGAGGGACTACGTCCGTGACTGCCTAAAAAGGCCCAGCCAGCGGACAGCATCGACAAGTCGCGATAGTAAAGTAACAGGCCCAGCTCCGGAGTGGCACTCGAGGGGCGCGACCCCACCGAGGAAAGTATCAGCGTATCTCTATCGAGCTCAATATGGCTCATGCAGGCTATAGTCCAAATCCACGATCAACAAGATCGACAGTAACTAACATCACCTCTCTAACTCACTGGCTGGAAATACTCACAGCCGGGACCACCGTCAACCCAACGGCTCCCACAACAGAACACCAAACTCACAGATAACACAAAAAGGACCGACACCATAAGGGTTCGGAAACCCCGATAGGTCGGCGCCTAAAACCCCAATCAAACAAGAACAGACTCCAAGCTCCGCCTATCGAAGTTCCCGACCCCCTTACATTTTGGGAACACGACAACCTCGGTACAACATGCGGAAGACACCAACCAGGGTCCGAAAGTTCCGGGAGACCAACACCTACAACCCTATCAAACAAGAACAGGTTCCAGGCACGGTCCCCGTAGCTTTCGTCCCGAAAAAGGAACGGCCCCTAGAACCCAGATCACCAAACTCTCTCGGGTGAGGAAGTTGTAATAAAAAGATGACAGTTATTACTGAAAACTATTTTAATCTGAGAAACCCAATTTAATATATTTTAGTTCTTTAATAAAAATCAGTTCAAATAAGTTTTATTTTCCAAACCCCGAAGGGCTATTGCCTTCACCCAAATCAAACAAGAACAGGCTCCGGCGACCCGCTCGAAGTTTGGAAGGAAAACATTAGTTTACAGAAATTATATGTGCCAAAAAAATAGTCTGGGTTCTAGGTCCTGCTATCACTGGTATACTATTGCCACTAACACAGTGGCAACACATAAAACAAGGAAACAAGACATCCTGGGACCACCGTTTCACCCAAACGGCTCCCGCCACAGATAAAAGACCAACTATATCTACCATACTCTACTCTGCTCCCAAGCACGAGTGTAATATGCATCCCACACTAAAAAAAAATCCGACCACTCGGCCCACTATCCGGGCGAGGATAACACTATGTCCAGGAGTAGAGTAAAACATGTGGATGTCTAAAACATAAATAAACCTAGCCCAAGTGAGGGTTTTCTACTGGTCTGGTTACACATGCAACATATGACGGGGTGCTAGGTCAAGTTTCAATAATAGCAATTAATTTAACCAAAGCAGGATCAGGAAACATGAATCAACAGGATATCAACAATAACACAGGAAAGATGGCATCTCTCTCTCTAACATGCAATCTAATCCATCTCATGGCATGTATGTTCTCTATATAATAGAATTAGTAGATAGTCTATTATTTTTGGAGGCGAAGCAACCCACCTGAAAATGCTAATTGATCCAATGTCCAAAAAGGCTGAAATTGCACGGGGATAATCCTCGAATTCACCTGATTCCAACGGGTCCAAAAAAGCCCAAAAACTCCTCCTGGGTACAAAGATAAGGCCCAAACATTACAAACAATACAAAATTCCAAGTGTACAGCTTGCTGAAATTTCAGTCCCAAAGATGCAAAATTTCCACCTGTAAGATAAACTCCAAAAATTCCAATAAAAATATGATGACGATCCTCGCGAAGAGTAGATATCGATAGAGTCCTTAAATGTAGAATTCCGATAATCGAGTGCAGAGATAAAAATCCATCAAGCCTCCGCTGTCCAGAAAACCACCAGTAGGGAAGGGGGTTCAAAAATGTCTCGGGAACCGTGCCAAAAACTCAAAATAAGACGAAGAGATCAGTACAGAAATCGAAGGCGTACCTCTCGTGAATGCGTTTCCACAAAAATCGGCTCAAAATACTATCGGAGTAATCCAGGGTGCCTCGCGGACCGAAAAGTGACGGTGGAAGCCAAAACCCAAGAAACGTCGCAGTTCGCCGCGTCACAGAAAGTGCGGATGTCGAGGCCTCCAAAAAATTCTGAAAGTACCTCAGTAGATGGAGCACAAGATGAGGAACAAAATCTCTTAAGGTCACCTTCGCAAATGGGCTCGAGAAAGGGCCCGAAATCGCAGCCCAAGGGAAGCTTTTATAGTCTTCAAAGAACAATTGACAAAATTCCACCTATATCCCTACTTCCGGGCGCCCGAATAATTTCGGGCCGCTACAATGTCCGTGGACCACGCAAATCCAGGCCGTCGATCCAGCGCCCGTAATCACCAGGGAGCGCCACGTCACCTTCGAACAGCGGACAGCGAGTCCCGACACCCACTCCGCGCTGCATGGCACCGACCGCGCCTGCCCGCGCACGACGCGCGCCTGCCCCGCGCGTACGGCCACCTGCCCCGCACGTACGGCCACCTGCCCCGCACGTCGCCCACACCTGCTCGCCGTGCCGTGTGGACCACGCGTACGTGAGCTGGCCAGTCCGGAGTCGCCACGTGTCTCGCTCTGGTCCACCGTACACCCCGCGCACTCTCGTGGACTGCGCCTGCTGCGCCGCCCGCGGACGCCCCGCGCGGCACGAGGCCGCGCGGCGTGCGCCCGCGCGGCGGCTGCCGCCCGCGGGCGCCCCGCGCGGCACGAGGTCGCACTACGCGCGCCCGCGGGTGGCGCCCGTGCGGCGCCTACCCGCGCGGACGCCGCCACCCGCGGTCCGCTTGCGCGCCGCCCGCGGGTGGCGCCCCGCGCGACACAAGGCCGCGCGGCGAGCGCCACCGGCGGGCGGCGCCCCGCGTGGCCCAAGGTCGCGCGGCGGCGGCGCGGCAACGACGACGGCGACGGAGGCGACGACGACGACTCGAGAAAAAGACACGAAACCCCAAAAATACAATAAAACAAAATTCACTTACCGATTCCGATGGGGAAGACGATCCGATCGCACTCCCGTTTCCAACACGTTGATCAGGGTGTCGGGACTCCTCCGCCTTCTTCCTCTCTCTTCTCTTTTTCCTCTGGTTAGGGTTTCGTTCTTTTCTTTTCTTTCTCTTTCTCTCCGGCTAGGGTTTCTCTTTTGCGAAAAGTGAGATTTTTTCCTCTTCGTACGTATGAATAAATCCCACATTTAATATTTGTTAACGAATAATTAATTAATTAATTATATGGGATAATCCTATATTTCCTCGAAAAGCGTGCAGGATATTCTGCACGGATTCCGATGCGCGCTAAGTCACCGCAACCCTAAAAACCCTGTTTCGGGAGATCCCAAGGTCGGATTTCAGATCCGATCGCACCATCGGTCATCGTTTTTCGAGCCCTTTCACAGAAAAATACCCGTGTAGCACGACGGCCAACTTAAGAAAACTCGATAATTCAGCTTTCCTAAAAAGTACTTTATTAACAAGAGGGTAAAATATTACTTGAAAAGTCATGACATTACAATTTAATTTCTTTTTACCTCAAGCTTTTGTTTTTAAATTTCCAGAGTTTCTCTGCCTAGACTCCAACAGATTTGGACTCTTCCAAACTCAAGTTCTTTCGATTTCAAGTAAGTTTCTTTGATCAAAACTCGAATTTCTCACTGTTTTTGACTTGTTCTTTAAAACGTGAATAAAATTCATGACTCCAATTCGTTTTTGAATGGTTTTTGATCAAATTTCTTTTGAAATAAGAACTCTGGATAGATTAGTTTTGTTTATATGCCTTGTATTCTCTTGATTAACGGATTTTTGAGGTTCGATTTCTAAAAATTCGATTTTAGGGCATATTATGAGAATTTTTGAAAATTATGGAATTGATCTATTTTTTAAATTCTTTTTGCAAAACTAACTTGATTCCTAGTCTCTATACACGATAATGATTGTTTGGGTATAATTTTTCAAATTTTTGAAAATTAAATAATTTTTCGTGTTCTTGAGTTCTTGCTCGCAGGTTCTTCATTTTCTAACGCACTAGCAAAGATGGTTTTCGGATGGATTCTAGTGTTCATTGCAGCTATGGTAGGGACACGAGCGTCAATTAAAAAAGAGCAAGATAGAGCAAGTCAGGAAGAGACAAAGAATGTTCTTCAAAATGATTCAGAATCAGATGAAGAAGATTGGGATGAAATTTGTAGAGAAATACAACAGGTTGTTGATGAAGAAGACAGGTTTTACTTAAAGAACAAAAAGCTGATGAAGTCTTGCTCAACAACCAAGCAGTATACTAGGCGAAAGAATTCAAGGGGCAGTGGAATTCAGATTAATGAACCCCTCGCCAGAGCGCACTCTCTTCCTAGAGAATCTTCATGGAATGAAGGTCAAAATGCACCATCCGCGTCCACGCTACCTCCTTCGACCTCCAGGAAAAACACCACAGAAGATAATATATTGTCCTCCATCCAACAAGAACAGAGGAGATTGTCTGTAGAACAAGAAAGAATGTCCATTGACATACAACGTATCACTTCTGGACAACAACAGATGAAAAAAAAATGTTCAAAAATATCAAGAATACTTAAGGAAATTTTAAACAAATTGGACTGTAGCAGTTCTAACAGGTCTGATCTAGAATGACCATTTGCTTTACTGATCTTATCTTGGGTTCTTCTATTAGTCTAATTATCTTTTTATTTTGCAGGTTTTTAGTTTTAGTTCTTACACTTTTTGAGCTTTTTCACTTCCTTAATTTTTATAATTTTGGCTAACTTCAGTGACAAAAAGGGGGAGAGGGATATGAACAAACAATGGTTTGTACAATGGTTTGTGAGAACTTTGGACACTTTAAAACTTGGAAGGTAAGTATGACAACAACTTACAACTTTTGCTTTGTATTGTGAATGAATGCATGCCTCGACTAACTATTCGACTAACTATTTGGGCATGTAATATTACTAACAAGTTGTTTGATGACTAACATACTTATGACATTTGGAATTCAATGCTTAGATGATATGTGAATTGCTTTGATTGCTTATCTTCATACATATCTAATTTTGTAAATGTCATGGTGAGTATAAACTTCATCTCTCTGTTTGATTTTTGAATGTTAAATTCTTGAGGTATCTAACGATTTCTTTTGTCAAGAATTATTTCTTTTGCAGAGAGTACAAACGTCTAAGTTTAGAGTCTGTTTTAGGAGTTTATCTTATGTATTTATTTTTATTTGGATCATAATTGTAAATTTTTGTTGTATGGTGATAACAATAAAAATATCTTTTTGAATTTTCTTAAAGTGGAATTTTGTTTTGTCACGAAACTGCCAAAGGGGAAGATTGTTAAGGAATTTGTATTGGCGTATTTCGTGAAAGTGTTTAAGTCTTGAAGATTGAAGATGAAGATGTTTAGATCATATACCTCAACCTCAAGAAAGAAGAATTCAAAAGGATCAGGTACGTTTAACTAAATAATCTTGGTGATCCGAATACTTCTTATAGTGTAGAAACACTTGGATGAATTTTTAATTACATAAAAATAAAAAAACTAGACTGTTATATGTTCAGGATCCGGATCAGGATACTTCAGTCCGGACCCCGAACGTAGGTAAGTTCATGTGGAAATCTAGTCCGGACCTTCCCTGTTCAGTTCGGACCCCGAACGTGGATTCTGTAGAAATCGCATGAACAGTTTGGACCATGCATCTTTCAGTCCGGACCCCAAACACGATTTTTCAGGAATTCTCTGAAAAATAACGACAGCCCGGAACAAGCCAAATCCAGTCCGGACCGTCGTGCGGGAAAAAGTCTGTTAAGTCAGTTTTTGATTCTTATCTTCTTCCAAAGGTTTCTAACCTATAAATAAACCCTTTGATTCATCTTTTAGGGTTAATCCAGTACGACCGAAAATTAGAAAAATCCACATATAGAGAAGAAAGGAAAAGCTAGACCTATTCTATATTTCTTCATCTATATTGATTAATTTGATTCTACGATTTCAAACTCAGATTTTGGTGTAAACCAGAACCCGGGCTCGTCTACAGATTCGCCGTATACACAGGATTTTCCGTGTATACGAAGCGCTGGTAACCTGCTCAATATAAATGATATAATAGAAGAGCATAAACAGAGCTAAACTAGAACTAATACATCTCAGATAAAGCTGGAAAGTAAAAGTGCAGAAGTAAACTCTCAATAATACAAATATCTCTCCCAGCTCACTAATCAAATACAACCAGCTGGCCGAAGCCAGACCCAAAAGAAATGAAAAGTAGAGTATCTGAGAGTATCGGGGTACATCTAGTAACTGAACCGGTGCCTGGGTAGACTGCTATCTAGTCCGCAATCCTCTTACCTCGGTCCGCTGAGGAGGGGCCCGCAACTGCCGCAGACGACTCTGCAAAACAAAGGGGAAGAGAAAAAGAAAACAGTGGGGAGTGAGAACTACTATAGAACAGTAGCCTCCTCCTAGTGGGTAAACCTCAACTCCGACATGCCCACTAGGACTATAAGAGGCGGAAGAATGAAACAAAGGTGGTAAGCTGTAAATAGGACTGTTGATGATGAATAGAGCTACCACTACATGCCTCTAAGGTGCCAGCTGAAAGTATAGCTAAATGGATGCATCAGAATATAAATGCCTGCCTGTCTAGACCCAATCTATACCCCAGTAAGCACTGATACTGCCTGCTCTGCCTGCCAAATCGGGTATGCCAGCCTACGCATAACACCGATAGGGGATGAGAGTCTCAGAGACTCGAAGCCTGTAAATCGTGTTACGGAATTTGAGTTGGCGTATTTCGTGATTGTATTAAGTCTTGAAGATTGAAGATGAAGAAACTTCGGATCGTATACCTCAATCTCAAGAAAGAAGAATTCAAAAGGATCAGGTACGTTTAACTAAATAATTTTGATGATCCGAATACTTCTTATAGTGTAGAAACACCTGGAAGAGGTTTTAACTGCTTATTCATCAAAAACTGGACATGGGACATGTTCAGGATCTGGATCGTGGACTTTCAATCCGGATCCCGAAAGGTGTTCGTTCATACATTGCTGCAATCCGGATCACAGCTTGTACAATCCGGATCCCGAATGGGATGTTTTGTGAAAATGTATGAACGATCCGGATCGTGGATTATGATCCGGATCCCGAACAGGTGATTTTCTGGAAACTGCATTCTGTGCGTCTGCGATCCGGATCGTGGCTTATCCAATCCGGATCGCCGTCGGTAAAACTTTCCAGAAAAGTTTGTTTTTGATCCGAATATTCTTCCTAGGGTTTCTAACCTATAAATAGACCCTATGGTCATTTCTAGGGAATCCAAATAGAGCCGTCATTTTCAAATATCATTTTATACGGCCTTAGATCCACATATAGAGAAGAAAGGAAATCAATAGATCTATTCTATGTTTCTTCATCTATATTGATTAGTTTGATTCTAGGTTTTCATACTCACATCTTGAGTTGAATCAAACTAATGAATACTTAGATGGTATTTCCGATCTACTCTTGATCTAAGTATTCGGCGGATCATCACCACCCAAACAAACAACGATTTACCCCAAAATCGGCGCGTGGACTCGCGTGGCCTTGTGGATTCAAGGTGTTATCGCTCTCGTGGATTCGGAGCGAGGTGCGTTCGTGGATTCGAAGCGTACCATTGGGTGAAGACCGTGGATTCGGTTGGACGTCGTGGACTCGACGTTGGACGCTGTGGATTCAGCGTTGGGCGCGGATCGTGGATTCGAGAAGCGTCGTGGAGCGAGCGGGAAGATCTACTAGGAGCGTATGGTAAAAGGTTGAGTCGTCTGTGAGTACGTTATATCACCTTGTACGTGTGTTAATTCTAGTGGATTTCGCCGTGTTATCGGTCCCGTGGTTTTTTACTCCGGTTTGGAGTTTTTCCACGTAAAAATCTTGTGTGTTCTTTTATTTTTCCGCATTGGGTTTTATCGCACAATGATTTTTTGAGTGTTTATTGTTTACACCTATTCACCCCCCTCTAGGTGTTTTTTCCCCTATTTAGATCCTTATTAACCTAAACCCAACAAGTGGTATCAGAGCGGGAATAGGGTTGTAAACAATGGTTGAAGGTGGAAACATCAATCGACCCCCTTTCTTTGATGGAACAAATTATGCGTACTGGAAAGTACGGATGAAAGCTTTCTTAATTTCCATCGACGAAAGGGTGTGGCAATCAATTGAATTAGGATGGTCTAATCCAACTGAAATTTTAGATGATGTTCGCACCTTAAAACCTAGGTCGAAATGGACCAAGGAAGAGATAGACTTATCTTCTTACAATGGCAAAGGGATTAATGCTCTATTTAATGCTTTGTCACAAACTGAGTTCTCTCGCGTCTCGGCATGTGAGACTGCGAAAGAAATCTGGGATGTTCTTCAAGTTACGCATGAGGGAACTAACTTAGTGAAGATTCAGAAACTGCAAATGCTCACGAGCAAGTTTGACTCTATCTCTATGGCAGA
Source organism: Tillandsia fasciculata (assembly GCA_029168755.2). Taxonomy (NCBI): domain Eukaryota; kingdom Viridiplantae; phylum Streptophyta; class Magnoliopsida; order Poales; family Bromeliaceae; genus Tillandsia; species Tillandsia fasciculata. The sequence goes on along the minus strand of CM054937.1, from coordinate 11,211,619 downwards.
GAATGAATCCTTCACTGACTATTACACACGATTGCAAGACATCGTGAACTCATGTGCTAACTTGGGAGAGAAGATTCCAGAATTTAAAGTTGTAAGAAAAATTCTAAGAACTCTTCCTGAACGATTTCGCCCGAAGGTCGCAGCCATTGAAACAATTAAACACCCGGACGAAATGCGTGTAGAAGAATTAGTAGGTGCTTTACAAACTTATGAAATGACTTTTCCTACTAACTATTCTTCTGGAAAGGCATCCTCTTCTAAGTCTTCAGGTTACGCATTGAAATCAACTAAAGAAGAAGACGCGGATTCATCCTCCTCGGACGACGACGAGAACATTTCTATGGAGGACTTTGAGAAGCAGCTCGCTCTCTTGACAAGGAAGTTTCGCCGCAACTTTCGAAGGGGAAATTCAAGCAAAACTCATCCTTCGGAAAGTCGAAGAAAGGCAAGGGTCCTTCAAGTTACAAGTCAAGAAGCCAGGAGAACTTCTCAAAGGATAAGAAAAGTTCTGAGGGACAAGTTCAGTGTTTCAAATGTCGAGGCTACGGCCACATAGCAACGGAATGTCCCAACAAGAATCCGGCAAAGAAGAAGGCGATGCAAGTCGTTACTTGGGATGACAACTCCACGTCAAATGAGTCATCGTCAAGTGATGAAGAAGACAACGCGACAGCTTTCCACGCGTCCACTACATCTTCTCCCTTCATGTGCTTAATGGCAAGTACATCCGACTCACTGTCCAACTCCACTGTTGAAAAGATTGCAACGGACGATGAATCAGATGATTCGGAAGGTGAAGATTTTGTTTTAGCCTACCATAAGCTTTTGAGGGATTCAAAGAAACTGGCTAAGCAAAACAAGGGGTTGAAAGAGAGATTACAGGATCTTGAAGATGAAGTAAAAAGAGTAACCTCTATCTCAACCGATCTTGAAGTGGAAAGGGACAATCTGATTAAGACAAATGTTTCCCTTCAAGAGTCCAATGAGCATTTCGAGAAGAATTATATAGATATGGTGAACAAAGCGAATTACTTCTTGAAGCTCAACGGCGAGGCTCGACAGGAAAAATTGGAAATGACGGAGACCATACGCCAACTAAAGGATGACTTACAGAGATTTTCTTCTGGAAGGAGTAAGTTGGACAGACTTCTTGGTCTCGGTCAAAGAAATAAGTTCGGCCTCGGATACACTCAAACTGGAGACATTCCAAGTTCGAGTGGTACAGTATTTGTGCCTCAGTCGGTATCTCCTCCTCCGACACCGGTGTTCACGACAAGCAACGACAACGAACCTACTACATCTTCTTCGGAATCGACAAGATCCAAGGTATGTTTTCGTTGTGGCATTTCAGGGCACATAAGAAGAAATTGCAAGACTGGAGCCAAACGCACACCTCAAGCACATCTTGCAATGACTACCAAAAGGGCTATTCCTCGGAAACAACTGCAATCAAATGAAGGAAAAGAGCCTTGGTAGTACACCGCTCAAGACGACATCATCAAGGAGCAGCAATTCTTCAAGCAAGACGCTCTCACCTAGGAAATCAACTTCACGACCATTACCGACGCACTCCAAAAAGGTTTGGGTGCGCAAAGGTGAAATCTTTCCCTGTCTTGCTACCAATGTTTCCTTGCATGCATATGATAGTTCGTCTTGGTACCTGGATAGCGGGTGTTCCCGTCATATGACCGGCGATAAAAACTGTTTTCAAACATTTGAGAAAAACTCCGGAGGACTTGTTGTTTTCGGAGATGGTCGGTCTTCCAAAATTGTTGGAAAGGGAACGGTAGCTATTCCAGATGGCCCGGTTCTAGATAATGTGTTATTTGTTCATGGCCTTAAGACTAACCTCATAAGCATAAGTCAACTGTGTGATAGTGGTTATTCAGTTAATTTTTCATCTGATAAATGCACTGTAACTGACATGAACCATGCTTTCTTTTTAAAGGGGGTTAGATCAGAAAACAATTGTTATGTAGTTCCTTCTAAGATTTCTGAAAAATGTAACCTAGCATCTTTGAAAAATGAAACACTTTGGCATGAAAGGCTAGGTCACATAAACTTTAAGGAACTTGCTAGAATTTCAAATAAAGATGTGGTCAAGGGGGTTCCGAAACTTTCTTTTGAACAAAACCTTGTGTGTGGCGGTTGCCAAAAGGGAAAACAGTCTAGGACTGCACACAAGAATTTGAACCACATAGGTACAAAACGGCCTTTGGAACTTTTGCATATGGACTTAATGGGGCCAACTCGTCAACCATCTCTGGGAGGTAAATGGTATATTTTCTTGTTGGTTGATGATTTTTCTAGATATACTTGGGTAGCCTTTCTAAAAGAAAAAGCTGATACCTTTGATTCTTTTCTCGAAATCTGCAATCGTATTATGATTGAAAAGAATGAAAGGATTACTCGAGTTAGGAGTGATAGAGGTGGGGAATTCATAAATTCCAAATTCATTGATTTTTGCACTTCTAATGGCATTAAACATGAATTCTCCGCACCTTACACACCTCAACAAAATGGTGTAGTCGAGCGCAAAAACAGGGTCGTACAGGAAATGGCACGTGTTATGCTTCACAGCCGGAACTTACCTTTATATTTTTGGGCTGAAGCGGTGAACACTGCTGTTTATGTTATCAATCGCGTGTATTTGCGCCCGGGGACTTTGAATACACCATATGAACTTTGGTTTTGTAGAAAACCTAACATCAAATATTTTCGCATCTTTGGGAGTCGGTGTTTTATTTTACGTGATCGTGAAAATCTTGGAAAATTTGACTCTCGAAGTGACGAAGGGATTTTCTTAGGTTATTCTACAAACAGCAGAGCATATCGAGTTTTTAACTTAGAATCTAAGACGATCGTAGAATCGATAAATGTTAAGGTAGATGAAGCTTTTCATTTTGAATCTGAAAAATCTACCCTCGATATCTCTCTTGATGATGATACACCTGCTAATGCATCTTCTTCTAACAATTCTTTCGATAATAATGTTGATGCATCTAACGGTTCTTCAAGCTTATCTGATGTGCAGGAATCATCTCGTGTACCTCCGCCTACTCCTCTACCTCAAACGTTACGCATCTCCAAGGATCACCCTGAATCGAACATAATTGGAGATCCACAAGAAGGAGTTAGAACACGGAGACAATTGGTTTGCGGATTTGCATGCTATGTATCTCAAATCGAACCAAGGAATGTTGATGAAGCTCTCCAAGATGATTACTGGATTAAAGCAATGCAGGAAGAGCTCCATCAATTCGAGCGAAACAAAGTCTGGGAACTGACGAAGCCTCCGAAGCAACACAATGTGATAGGTACCAAATGGATCTTCAAGAACAAGAAAAACGAAGAAGGTACTATCATCAGGAACAAAGCAAGGTTAGTTGCTCAAGGCTATTCTCAAGTAGAAGGTATAGACTTTGATGAAACCTTCGCCCCTGTAGCTAGACTCGAGTCCATTCGTATATTGTTTGCGATCGCTTGTCATTTTAAAATCAGATTATTTCAAATGGACGTTAAGAGCGCCTTTTTAAATGGATTTTTAAATGAGGAAGTTTATGTAGCTCAACCGAAAGGTTTTGTGGATCATAAACTACCTAACCATGTTTTTCGTCTGAAAAAGGCTCTTTACGGTCTGAAACAAGCACCGCGAGCATGGTACGAAAGGTTGACAAAGCACCTTTTGGAAAAGGGCTACACTCGAGGGGGAGCTGACAGGACTCTCTTTGTGAAGCATTATCAAAACAATTTCATAGTTGCTCAAATCTATGTCGATGACATTGTTTTTGGAGCAACAAGAGATAATGATGCTTCTAAATTCGCGGAGACCATGGAAAGCGAATTTGAGATGTCCATGATGGGCGAATTGAATTATTTTCTTGGATTACAAGTTAAACAAAACGATGAAGGAATTCACTTGTGTCAATCCAAGTATGCACTGGAGTTGGTCAAAAAGTTTGATCTTGAAAATTCTAAGGATTTTCCGACTCCAATGGGAACTAGCCATAAGGGACTTGGAAGTGAATCACAAAGTGAGAATGTAGACGAGAAACTGTACCGCAGTATGATTGGAAGTCTACTATATCTCACGGCTAGTCGCCCGGATATATCCTTCAGTGTTGGGATTTGTGCGAGATATCAATCAGCACCGAAGGAGGTTCACCTGAAAGCGGTGAAACGGATCATCCGGTATATCAAAGGTACAATCAATTTCGGAATTTGGTATCCTATGGGAACGACTTTGGATATTGTTGGATACTCAGATGCCGATTGGGCTGGATCGGTGGATGACCGGAAAAGCACGAGTGGTGCATGCTTCTATCTTGGCCACTGCCTTGTTGCATGGCACAGTAAAAAGCAGAACTGCATAGCACTCTCGACTGCCGAAGCGGAGTACATTTCTGCAGGAAGTTGTTCAACCCAATTGATTTGGATGAAAAGCGTGTTGAGCGATTTCCGAATTTCAACATCTTCGGTAACCATTTTATGTGACAACACTAGTGCTATTAACATTTCTAAAAACCCTGTGTTGCACTCTAGAACAAAACATATTGAACTTAGATATCATTTTCTTAGAGAGCTAGTTGAATCAAACATTCTTCAACTGTCATATATTTCAACTGAGGATCAATTAGCTGACATCTTAACAAAACCTTTGGATCAAAAACGTTTTATTCACTTGCGTAAAGCAATTGGCATGCTTTCCTTGAAATAAACTCTTTTGAAACCTTTGCTTAGATTAGGTTTTGTTTTTGTTCTTGTTTTTGTTTTGTTCTTTATCTATGTTCTGTACATAGCACACTAATTGAGCATAAATCATAATTGACTTTAATTGCATCCTTTTATGCATTTAGAAATTTATTATGTTTTTGATGTCATAATATTTCAATGTTGCAATGATCATTTACGTTAATTAAACCATCTTTTAAGTGATCAAAGTCAATTTCTCTCTCAATGATCTCTTGGTATAGTCATTATCATATTTGATTGCTTAGTCGAGTATGAATTCGAGATCAATGGTTTGGTTGAATACTTTATATATTAAATAATTGATAGCCAATTGAGGGGGAGTCAATGAAATGTGAAATGCTCAAAAGATGTGGAAAGAGTTACATCCCAATGAGGAGTGTGAAAACTACCACCACATGGAGAAAATGAAAGAAAAAGATACTCCATGAATGAAAAGCAAATTTTTGTTTGAAAAATTGTTGATGAAATCATATTGAAATACTTGACTCAGTCGTATTTCATGGTTGGTATAAGGTGGGATTTTTGATAAAAGATGCTCAAAGAGCCACTCCTTCAACAGATTGTCTAGATATATTATCTAACTTATCTGGGATTTCAAACATCTATTGATCTTGGTACTTCATTTTCTTTACTGAAATTGATGATTTGATAAAGGCATTACACATAGGATCAGGATAGATGTAATTGAAGTTGTTCAACTTTAAGTGTTTTAACTTTCGTAAATTTTCGTTTCATTTTTGGATATTTTTGATAGATTTTGCATAATCTATTTCTTGTTGTATGAAACGATGTCATTTGTTTAAAGTTGACATGGTAAAGTGCTTACATACTTTTTCTGGATTTTATTGTATTTTTCTTAATTTTTCTGAAGAAAAAGGTGTAGCCGATCCGGATCGTGGCAAGTGATCCGGATCCCGAACGCAGGATTTTTCCTGCGGGTAGCCGATCCGGATCACATTCTCGGCCGATCCGGATCACGGCTAGGGTTCTATATAGAAACTTTCAGATTCGAGATTTCTTTACCCTAATTTCTGGTTTTCAAGCTTCTAGAGTTTCTCTCTCTAGATTTCTTGCTTCTTGGTGCTTCAAAACTCAAAGTTCTTCGGATTCAAGTAAGTTTTCATGATCAAAACTCGGTTTTTCACAGTTTTTATGTTTTTTCATCAAACGTGAGTTGAAAAGTTGGATTTTTTTCGTTTGTGAATGGTTTTTGATCAAATTTCTTTTGAAATAAGAACTCTGGGTCAATTAGTTTTGCTTTTATGCTGGGATTTCACTTGATTAACGAGTTTTTAGGCTTCGATTTCTAAAAATTCGGTTTTAGGGCATAAAAGAGGAATTTTTGTAAATCATGGATTGATCTATTTTTAAAATTCTTTTTGGAAAACTAATTTGATTCTTGGCTTCTCTACATGATTATGATTGTCTAGGTACAATGTTTTCAAATTTTTCAAAATTGACGATTTTTCATATGTTCTTGAGTTGGTTTTCACAGGACACTTTCTTAAACTCAAAGCACTAGAATCAATGGCATTCTCCTGGTTGATTCTGCTACTGGTCACGATGGTACTCACTCGACCAACCAACAAATTGAAGCGCGCCAAGAAAGTTCAACGAAAAGGAGAAGTGGAAGTTATAAGTGACACTGAACTTGAAAAGAACCCTGATGAAGTACACTGGGATATGCTGACTGATGATGATGATGATGAGGTATTGCCTTCAAAATCTAACCGAAAAGGGAAAGCACCAATGAATACTGGGAATGCTCCTATGTCTACTCCAATTATCTCTTTCAAACGGAAACGACTTGCTAGACGTTATGGATTAGACGAGACACTAACATTGATGCACCAATAGCTCCTGACTCTCCGCCACGTGTTGAAGAGGTAGTCGTTAATTCTGACCGTCTTCGAGCTTTTGAACGACGTGAATGCATCGGAGAACGTCATGTCAACATTGAAGCCCTTCGCAATCATTCACCAGAATTTGGAAGATTGATTGAACAAGCTTCTCTTCTTCAAGTCTGCCGTTTTCCTGAACTTCTCGGATATTGTTTGTATCGTGTGAGAACTTTCTACACGAATGCGAGACATCTTCAGGAGATGAAAATGGGTCTATGATTTTTATACAAATGTCCAAGGAATGAAGATTAAAATCACACCGCAGTTAATTGGTGAAGTTCTTGGAATGGAATCCAGCACATCGGGGATTAACTTTTTGAAAGGAAAAAGTTTGACAAAAGAATTGTGGCAAACTGTGATCGACAAGATTTGTCTGGAAGGAACCAAATCAGCTGATGGTAAGTGTAAGATCCAAGATCTACGACTGGAGTACCGATTTCTAAACTTCATCACGTGCTACAACATTTTGCCAACATGCAAACCAAGGTTGTGAGATGGGAGCGACTGCTATTCCTGTATCTCATAGGAATCCCTCTGAGGCTATTGGATTAAACATGAATATTCCCTATATAATTTGGAATAGAATGTCAAGGTACATTGTGCATCCTCATCCCCTTGAGCGACTTCCGTTTCCTCTAATCATCATGAGGATCTTACAAAATTCGGTATTGATGTAAGCTCAACATCATATCAGCACAGTTGTGGGATGATAGATGAATCAACAATTGTGAAGTCACTTCACAAGTTACCTCATGTTAATGGAAAGAAGCCTTCGGACGGCACCTCGGCCTCACCGTCTCAACAAGAAACTGGAAAGATGATGAAGCATCATTAACTTCGATCTTCAAATTGCAACAGCGGCTATCCATCAAACAGGAACAAATTTTGAAAGAACAACAAAGGATTGCAATGAACTTGAACTAACGACAGCAGCTCACATTACCATCACAAAGAAGATAAATTCAATGGACAAGCGGGTGCAAAAGATACTGTCTAACATGGGTTGCACAACTTCTGACGATTCAGATTCTGACGACTGACCGTTTTTGACTCTTTTCTTCTTCTTTCTGTGCAGGATTTAGTCTTTTTGATTTGTTTAGTTTAGTTCTCAGTTTGTGCATATTTTAGAACTTATTTTTTTGTTACTCTCCTTACATATTGTAGCTCATGCTACGTTTTGGCTTGTTTTGTGACAAAAAGGGGGAGAGAGTTAGAGAAAACAATGAACAATGATGAATGAACAATGATGAATATCGATGATATCAAGGTAAGTATGAATCTCAACTCAACTTTGGTTTTCTTTTGTGATTTGTGACATGCTTCTATACTAACTATTCGACTAACTATTTGGGCATGTAATATGACTAACAAGTTGATGTTGGACTAACATACTTTGACATTTGGTTTTCAACTGCTTAGAAGATATGTTGGTTTTAACTATGTTTCTTTCACATATCTGATTCTTTTAAATGTCATGATGAGATAAACTCTATCTCTGTACTTGGTTTTGTATGTTCCAATTCTTGAGGTATCTAACGATTTTGTTTGTCAAGAATGTTTTCTGTGTGCAGAGATTACAGATGTCTAAGTCTAGAGTCTGTCTTAGGAGTTTATCTCATGTTTTTAATTTCTGGAACTCTTTTGTAAATTTTTGTTGTATGGTGATAGCAACAAAAATATCTTTTTGAATTTTCTTTGTGGATTTGTGTTTTGTCACGAAACCGCCAAAGGGGGAGATTGTTACGGAATTTGAGTTGGCGTATTTCGTGAATGTATTAAGTCTTGAAGATTGAAGATGAAGAAACTTTGGATCATATACCTCAATCTCAAGAAAGAAGAATTCAAAAGGATCAGGTACGTTTAACTAAATAATTTTGATGATCCGAATACTTCTTATAGTGTAGAAACACCTGGAAGAGGTTTTAATTGCTTATTCATCAAAAACTGGACATGGGACATGTTCAGGATCCGGATCGTGGCTTTCAATCCGGATCCCGAAAGGTGTTCGTTCATACATTGCTGCAATCCGGATCACAGCTTGTACAATCCGGATCCCGAATGGGATGTTTTGTGAAAATGTATGAACGATCCGGATCGTGGATTATGATCCGGATCCCGAACAGGTGATTTTCTGGAAACTGCATTCTGTGCTTCTGCGATCCGGATCGTGGCTTATGCAATCCGGATCGCCGTCGGTAAAACTTTCCAGAAAAGTTTGTTTTTGATCCGAATATTCTTCCTAGGGTTTCTAACCTATAAATAGCCCTATATTCATTTCTAGGGCATCCAAATAGAGCCGTCATTTTCAAATATCATTTTATACGGCCTTAGATCCACATATAGAGAAGAAAGGAAATCAATAGATCTATTCTATGTTTCTTCATCTATATTGATTAGTTTGATTCTAGGTTTTCATACTCACATCTTGAGTAGAATCAAACTAATGAATACTTAGATGGTATTTCCGATCTACTCTTGATCTAAGTATTCGGCGGATCATCACCACCCAAACAAACAACGATTTACCCCAAAATCGGCGCGTGGACTCGCGTGGCCTTGTGGATTCAAGGTGTTATCGCTCTCGTGGATTCGGAGCGAGGTGCGTTCGTGGATTCGAAGCGTGCCATTGGGTGAAGACCGTGGATTCGGTTGGACGTCGTGGACTCGACGTTGGACGCTGTGGATTCAGCGTTGGGCGCGGATCGTGGATTCGAGAAGCGTCGTGGAGCGAGCGGAGAAGATCTACTAGGAGCGTATGGTAAAAGGTTGAGTCGTCTGTGAGTACGTTATATCACCTTGTACGTGTGTTAATTCTAGTGGATTTCGCCGTGTTATCGGTCCCGTGGTTTTTTACTCCGGTTTGGAGTTTTTCCACGTAAAAATCTTGTGTGTTCTTTTATTTTTCCGCATTGGGTTTTATCGCACAATGATTTTTTGAGTGTTTATTGTTTACACCTATTCACCCCCCTCTAGGTGTTTTTTCCCCTATTAGATCCTTATTAACCTAAACCCAACAATCGCACACTCCGGAGTGGCCACTCGAGGGAGCGACCCACACAAGTAAGTGCCTCAGTAACAATATCGAAAACAGCAGGACTGGATCATGACTCGATCAAAGTGGAAAACCCATCCACTAAGAAACCCAAATCCTCTCCCCAAAATCTGATGCAATAACCACTGTCCGGTCAACCGCCCAAAATCCGCGGTTGCCGCAATGCCCTGCCCTCACAGCCTGCCTGTCCCAAATCCCACACTGTCTGACTACACTATCCCAGCCCCTGCTCGAACCCGAGCGTACGATCCCCTAAATCTAGATAAAGGAGAGAAAATAAAAGCATGGTTTCTCCTAAGTCAGTCCAGCATAATAGTGTAGCAGAAGAAGGTGGCCTATCTAGATGTCCATACAAGCATGTAAAGTCCTTTATTAAAAACATGATTCAAGTATTCTAGTTCTCACAAGAAAAGGTATGCCGTTTACATAAACTTCCATTTTACAAGTTGCCCCAAGTTGGTTTAAGTATATGTATAAGAGGTCCTATCAAGTGTATGCAACATATCCATTTTTAGCAAGGCTCTTCCCGTGATTTTAGGCGACATATTATTTACAAGAATTAACCATTAATCCGTACTTAGTCCTTTTGAAGATGCAAGCCTTAACAGTAAGTCAAACTCTCAATTAACATGCTATGTTCACTTTTACCGGTTCGTTTAGCAATGAAACATATTAGCAACTCAAATAGGCCTAGTGGGGACATCACATGTCACGCCCCGGGTGTAAACCAGAACCCGGGCCCGTCTACAGATCCGCCGTGCACACGGTATTTCCCGCGTACACGAAGCGCCAAACCTGCTCAGATATATAAGAGATAATAATAAATGAGCAATAAAAACAGAGCTGAACTAAAACTAATACATCTCAGACTGAAGCTGGAAATAAAATACAATACATCAGTATAAATGATACATCAGTCTCTCCCAGCTCACAATAAATACATACAACCTGCTGGCAAAAGCCAGTGCCAAAAGTGAAAGTACAACCGTCTGAGGAAAACCTGGGTACACCAACAGTCCAGCTAACACGCTCATCCAGCCTCGAGATCTATCTACACAGCCGTCCTCTCTCCTCGACCCGCCACTGAAAGTCCAGTAGCACCCGCAGAAGACTCTGCAAAACAAGGAAGAAGAAAAAGAGGAAAGAAGAATGGGGGTGAGAACTACTAGTAAACCAGTAGCCTCCCCTAGTGGGTAAAACCTCAAACTCTGACGGACCCACTAGGTCTACCAGAGGCGAAAAGGAAAGAAGAGTGGTAAGAAATGAAACTGCTGAAAAAGGGAGATCTACCACTACCATGCCTCTAAAATGCAGTCCTAGACTGGAATAACCATAAGAAACAATAACCAACCATCCCAGATGAACCCAATCTGTACCGCCCTCATCATCGGGCAAGAAAGCCGCGCCGATGTGATAGCAAAACTCCTGCTGCCGCCCTCATCATCGGGCAAAAAGCCGCGCCGATGTGATAGCAAAACCGTCAATAACTGTCCGACCCCGGCCTCCGGAGGGGAACTCGAGGGGAGCGACCCACACGAGGAAAGCATCACCGGGCAATAACCGCGCCGGTGTAATAAAAGCATCACCGGGCAATAACCGCGCCGGTGTGATAAAAGCAGGACTGGATCACAACAATAAAGCCCCAGTGGAACACAACCCTCCACTAAAAGAAAACTGATTCCCAATCAGATGCAAAAGTAACCATTCGGTCAATCGCCCAAAATCCGCGATTGCCGCAATACCCCAAAATCCACGACCAGGTTTAACAACCGACCTCCGGTCAACCGCCCAATATCCGCGGTAGCCGGAATAACCCACAATCACAATCATGTCCCACATCCGACATCTGGTCAACCGCCTACTATCCGCGGTTGCCACAAAACCCCGTAGTCCATAATCATGCCCTATCACCGATGTCCTATAACCGACATCCGGTCAACCGCCCAATATCCGCGGTCGCCGCCAAAACCCATAATCCACAATCCAGGCCCCGGCTACACTAACCCAAACCCCTGCTCAAACCCGAGCAACAAGAACCACCTGACTAAGGAAAAGGAGAAAAGAAGCAAACAAGGTTTCTCCTAAGTCAAGTTCCAGCATGAAAGTGTAGCGATAAAAGATGGCCTATCTAGATGTCCATACAAGCATGCAAGTGTTCTCAAGGAAATAAAGGAAAAGGTGTCCAATAGTGGTTCCACATGTGTAACAATTAATAGCTCCGCATAGATATAACCATCATGCTAAAACATTATCCAACCACACATGTCTATAATCCATGTTCCATAATAAAGCATCACTATCCACCTATGCATGTCATAAAATCCTCAAATAGTACCAACCACTAACAGGATAATCAAATAGTCCAAAATAAATATTCCATTCCACATGCAAGGTTAAACGCTAACATAGCAACCCAATCCCCACACAGGCATGCATAACCCAACCCCGATTATGATTAATCAAGATGTCCAAGTAAAGGGGTCACTCTAATATTCCTAGTGAGCATGTCAAAATAGAGGTAAGCAACAACCACCCACCTGAAGTGCAACTGTCCCAATCCGTACAGCTGAAAATACCAAAAACTCCAAATCCTTGCTCCCACCATTTTAGCACACCCGTAATATTCCTGATACAATACAAAGCTCACTAATTACACTTAGGCTCCCAATTAATGCTCTTATACAACCTCGGATTCGAAACTGTTAAATTATCACCTGCAGAAAGTGCCCAGAAAATTCCAAGAAAAATATCACAGCGATCCTTGCGTCGCTAGCTTCGCAACGGTACCTTGCACGCCCAAATCAGAGTTCGGTAAGTCAAGATAAAAATCCGGCAAGGTGGTGATCCAAACAACAAACTGTGGAAAAAGACTGCGCACTGTACACTGAGAAAACAGTGATTTTCACCTCGAAATAAATCTCATAAATTCCAAGAAAAATACGAGCGCGTTCCTTGCGATCTGTAGATGAAAAAGTTGTATAAGCTCGTCTCCATCAGACGCTCGTGCGCGAAGATATGGCCAAAATACTCCGATGCTGTCCTCACATTCCTCACAGAAAAAGGGGGACCATTGTTACCTCGGGATCCGAGCCAAAGAAGCAAAATCAGAATGCGCGATCAAAATGAAAGATGAAGCCCTACCTGTCGTGAAGCCAACGGCGCAAAAATCACAGAAAAAGGAGCTCGGGGTAGGCCGGGGGAGCTAAAACACTGCTGCTGCGCCGAAGAAGAACACAGAAAACGCAACGTCGCGCCGCGCCGTAAAATCGAGATCTCGAAATCCGTGCCACCCGAAAATCTGAAACTTGGTAGGTGTAATCTCCTCTTGAAGGAGAAGAAATCTCCCTCTCACCTCCCCTTCGAGCTGAGGTCTCGAAGGGGTCGAAAATCCCCCTTGAAGAGCCCTCGGATGGGATTAATAGGAAAAACCAGAAAATCTTTTCAAATAATTCCCTCTGTGTCCCCAAAAATTTTCACTGCGCCCGGTGCACGTGAACCCGCCAATGGAGGCGCGCCACGTGGTCCCAACCACCGTGCACCGCCCGTGAACCGCGCACCCCGCACGTCGCGTACACCTGCTCCACCCCTTGCGTGGACCGGGAGCACAAAACCGAACCAATCACAAGCCGCCACGTGTCCTACCGTCGGTCCACCGTGCACCAACATTGATCCGTGGACCGGGTGCTGTGAGCCACCCAACAAGATCGTGCCACGTGGCACCCCGCTCGGTGCACGCCCGCCGCGTGGACCGGCCGCCTGCCCGCGCCCCCGCCGCGCCTGCCCGCGCCCTCAGCGCCTGCCCGCGGCCGCGCGCCGCCTGCCCGAGCGCCCTCCGCCGCCTTCCGCCGCTGCCCGCCGCCGCCGGCGATCGCCGGAGTTACTGTTCCGGCGGTGAACAGTAACCCTTGCACAAAATTCACAAGTGGGTAGTCCGTTTTGACCGTTTTCGCGCGCTGATTCCAAATCCGGCGTCCGTTTTGCCAAATTCAAATCCTAAAATTTGCCGGAGGCTCCCGGAAAGGTATTTTCAATCCGAATTTCGCGCCGAGCCCAATCTCAATATCCGGTTCGCGCGAAAACACCTCTAAGCATCCGACGGGGTCCCCCGATCACCCGCGTGATCCATTTTAAGTCCAAAGTCCAACACTAGTGTCCAATCGTGCCCCAAACACCTCCCGCACACCGCGTAGGCCTCCAATGGCCACCCCAACGCACCGCAACAGCTCTGCGGAGATCCAGGTCATCACATCCTCCCCCACTAAAAGAAAGTTTCGTCCTCGAAACTAAAGTCATTCCTCAACACGGAATCTCAACCGACAGGGGGGTAAATAACCAGTCATCCACCACTCAAGCTCCCAAAACTACCAAATACCTCATCCAGAGACGCGATGCAATCCTTGGGTCTCTAACCAGAACGAAACAAAGGAGAACACTCCAGAGGACCACGCCACCTCAACTAGGTACAGCTGGGCTAACTGCTCGGCCATCAGGTAATCTGCATCGGTACAAGCATCTGTCCCCGCTAAGGCCTCAGAAAATCCAACCACAAGTCCAACAACACCCAGCTCGAGCCAAGTACCTCGGTACTCCCGAGGCACCCGATATAAGTCCCCCAACTGGTCCCGTAACCTCTGATCTCTAATCTAAAACCGTCGGGATGTAAAAGCAATTCCCCAACTCTTCGGCATCAGCACACAGCCATAAGCAGTCAAGAGAACCAGATTGCAAATCAATCTTCGCGAAGATCCAATACCCTTGCAGCTGGTAAAACAAATCCTCCAAGCTTGACAGAAGGGTGCCAGCTCCCGATGATCACTTTATCAAATTCTTACGGGTCCTCACCAAGCCGAAGTGAACCGACCTTCCACAACTCGAATAGCACCGGCGCCCCCAGAGGTGCCACACTTGGCCTGACATAATTCCAAAACATCAAATCCTGGAGTTGGGTCCTCAACTCCCAAACTGGTGTCATGCCAAACAACTCCGATAGGAGAACAGCTAGGAACTCACAACCAAAAAGGTATCTCCAAGTCCTGGTGCCGCCGCAGATCCCTCAAACACACCAGCCAAAAGGCTACTCACCCACTACGAGACATCCGCCTCGCTCACAAAGTCAAAACCAAACAGGCGAAGATACTCTCAAGCAAACCAAGTACACCAACACCTCCGGGCCTGGCTCCCACGAAAACCGTCCTCGCAGCATAAGCAGCTGCCGCGAGAAGAAAAAGAAAACCGAGCCAGCCTAACCGTCCTAAGTACCAAACCAAGCCCAACAACTGGGTCAAGACCATCAGGCCTACAGGTACAACCAAGGACTCAACCGCACCGGGCAGGACCCACGACACTCCCCCCAGGTGCAAAAGATAGGGAATACGACCTCCCGAACACCAGGTAACCGTCCTACCCCTAACCCAAAGCACTGAAGCCAAACACTACCCACCAAGAAGGGAAAACCCCTCGTATCGAAAGATACGAACCCAAGAGCCTGGAACAATTCAAACCCACCGCCACACTGGCCGCTGGAATCTAAGTGCTCTGACGGTCTCAAAAATCCACTATCCTGGAAAAAGAAATCGGGAATGCCTCATTCGACTGACCTGTCCTCCAACACCCGGCGCCAAGCGCCTCAATCCGAACTCACCTCAGGCGGCAGATCCCCCCAATCCAAAGGAACTACAATGCCACGCTCCATACCCGGCGCCTACTCCAATGAGGCGTCCCTAGTACTCTCAATCCCCCACCGAACAAGACCCTGCCTCCAAAGGCTCCATTCTCAATCCCACAAATCGGGGCGACTCATCCGCCAAAATTGGCTCACTCTTTCAACGCAATCCCACAGCTTTCCCGCTGTCAACTATCCACCCTGCCTCGGTGCCTCAACACTAAACGTCGGCACGGAGGGGGCTACTCGCTACTCCGACAACTGTGCCACTGCGCTGCTCCGACAACTGTGTCACTGCAATGCCGATCTGCCACCCAACACTACTACCCTTCGGGTCCGGAGCTCTCAGACCCCAATCTGGGTATCCGGCCCGAAACAACCAGCCCAGACCCAACTGCCGCACCAAGGTGCACCCGGGTCAGGGCCCAACGTCGGGGAGACACCGCTCACCACGACAAAACCACAAATCAGCACACCCCAACACTCGACCCAATCTAGCGAAAGTCAAAGACATCCCCCTATTTTTGTAACTTTATGTTGTCTGCAGCCAACATAACTGTCCAACAAAAATAGGATATGTCGATCCCTCTTCACTCACAGGAAGAGTCAAATAAATAAATCATCGACTTTCGCAAAATGTCGCGTCTCTCACGCACTAACATCCTAGGGTCCGCCCAAAAGCCTAGGGTTTCCTAAGTCCCAACTGACCTATCCCTAAGCTCTGATACCACCTAATCTGTCACGCCCCGGGTGTAAACCAGAACCCGGGCCCGTCTACAGATCCGCCGTGCACACGGTATTTCCCGCGTACACGAAGCGCCAAACCTGCTCAGATATATAAGATAATAATAAAAGAGCAATAAAAACAGAGCTGAACTAAAACTAATACATCTCAGACTGAAGCTGGAAATAAAATACAATACATCAGTATAAATGATACATCAGTCTCTCCCAGCTCACAATAAATACATACAACCTGCTGGCAAAAGCCAGTCCCAAAAGTGAAAGTACAACCGTCTGAGGAAAACCTGGGTACACCAACAGTCCAGCTAACACGCTCATCCAGCCTCGAGATCTATCTACACAGCCGTCCTCTCTCCTCGACCCGCCACTGAAAGTCCAGTAGCACCCGCAGAAGACTCTGCAAAACAAGGAAGAAGAAAAAGAGGAAAGAAGAATGGGGGTGAGAACTACTAGTAAACCAGTAGCCTCCCCTAGTGGGTAAAACCTCAAACTCTGACGCACCCACTAGGTCTACCAGAGGCGAAAAGGAAAGAAGAGTGGTAAGAAATGAAACTGCTGAAAAAGGGAGATCTACCACTACTATGCCTCTAAAATGCAGTCCTAGACTGGAATAACCATAAGAAACAATAACCAACCATCCCAGATGAACCCAATCTGTACCGCCCTCATCATCGGGCAAGAAAGCCGCGCCGATGTGATAGCAAAACTCCTGCTGCCGCCCTCATCATCGGGCAAAAAGCCGCGCCGATGTGATAGCAAAACCGTCAATAACTGTCCGACCCCGGCCTCCGGAGGGGAACTCGAGGGGAGCGACCCACACGAGGAAAGCATCACCGGGCAATAACCGCGCCGGTGTAATAAAAGCATCACCGGGCAATAACCGCGCCGGTGTGATAAAAGCAGGACTGGATCACAACAATAAAGCCCCAGTGGAACACAACCCTCCACTAAAAGAAAACTGATTCCCAATCAGATGCAAAAGTAACCATTCGGTCAATCGCCCAAAATCCGCGATTGCCGCAATACCCCAAAATCCACGACCAGGTTTAACAACCGACCTCCGGTCAACCGCCCAATATCCGCGGTAGCCGGAATAACCCACAATCACAATCATGTCCCACATCCGACATCTGGTCAACCGCCTACTATCCGCGGTTGCCACAAAACCCCGTAGTCCATAATCATGCCCTATCACCGATGTCCTATAACCGACATCCGGTCAACCGCCCAATATCCGCGGTCGCCGCCAAAACCCATAATCCACAATCCAGGCCCCCGGCTACACTAACCCAAACCCCTGCTCAAACCCGAGCAACAAGAACCACCTGACTAAGGAAAAGGAGAAAAGAAGCAAACAAGGTTTCTCCTAAGTCAAGTTCCAGCATGAAAGTGTAGCGATAAAAGATGGCCTATCTAGATGTCCATACAAGCATGCAAGTGTTCTCAAGGAAATAAAGGAAAAGGTGTCCAATAGTGGTTCCACATGTGTAACAATTAATAGCTCCGCATAGATATAACCATCATGCTAAAACATTATCCAACCACACATGTCTATAATCCATGTTCCATAATAAAGCATCACTATCCACCTATGCATGTCATAAAATCCTCAAATAGTACCAACCACTAACAGGATAATCAAATAGTCCAAAATAAATATTCCATTCCACATGCAAGGTTAAACGCTAACATAGCAACCCAATCCCCACACAGGCATGCATAACCCAACCCCGATTATGATTAATCAAGATGTCCAAGTAAAGGGGTCACTCTAATATTCCTAGTGAGCATGTCAAAATAGAGGTAAGCAACAACCACCCACCTGAAGTGCAACTGTCCCAATCCGTACAGCTGAAAATACCAAAAACTCCAAATCCTTGCTCCCACCATTTTAGCACACCCGTAATATTCCTGATACAATACAAAGCTCACTAATTACACTTAGGCTCCCAATTAATGCTCTTATACAACCTCGGATTCGAAACTGTTAAATTATCACCTGCAGAAAGTGCCCAGAAAATTCCAAGAAAAATATCACAGCGATCCTTGCGTCGCTAGCTTCGCAACGGTACCTTGCACGCCCAAATCAGAGTTCGGTAAGTCAAGATAAAAATCCGGCAAGGTGGTGATCCAAACAACAAACTGTGGAAAAAGACTGCGCACTGTACACTGAGAAAACAGTGATTTTCACCTCGAAATAAATCTCATAAAATTCCAAGAAAAATACGAGCGCGTTCCTTGCGATCTGTAGATGAAAAAGTTGTATAAGCTCGTCTCCATCAGACGCTCGTGCGCGAAGATATGGCCAAAATACTCCGATGCTGTCCTCACATTCCTCACAGAAAAAGGGGGACCATTGTTACCTCGGGATCCGAGCCAAAGAAGCAAAATCAGAATGCGCGATCAAAATGAAAGATGAAGCCCTACCTGTCGTGAAGCCAACGGCGCAAAAATCACAGAAAAAGGAGCTCGGGGTAGGCCGGGGGAGCTAAAACACTGCTGCTGCGCCGAAGAAGAACACAGAAAACGCAACGTCGCGCCGCGCCGTAAAATCGAGATCTCGAAATCCGTGCCACCCGAAAATCTGAAACTTGGTAGGTGTAATCTCCTCTTGAAGGAGAAGAAATCTCCCTCTCACCTCCCCTTCGAGCTGAGGTCTCGAAGGGGTCGAAAATCCCCCTTGAAGAGCCCTCGGATGGGATTAATAGGAAAAACCAGAAAATCTTTTCAAATAATTCCCTCTGTGTCCCCAAAAATTTTCACTGCGCCCGGTGCACGTGAACCCGCCAATGGAGGCGCGCCACGTGGTCCCAACCACTGTGCACCGCCCGTGAACCGCGCACCCCGCACGTCGCGTACACCTGCTCCACCCCTTGCGTGGACCGGGAGCACAAAACCGAACCAATCACAAGCCGCCACGTGTCCTACCGTCGGTCCACCGTGCACCAACATTGATCCGTGGACCGGGTGCTGTGAGCCACCCAACAAGATTGTGCCACGTGGCACCCCGCTCGGTGCACGCCCGCCGCGTGGACCGGCCGCCTGCCCGCGCCCCCGCCGCGCCTGCCCGCGCCCTCAGCGCCTGCCCGCGGCCGCGCGCCGCCTGCCCGAGCGCCCTCCGCCGCCTTCCGCCGCTGCCCACCGCCGCCGGAGTTACTGTTCCGGCGGTGAACAGTAACCCTTGCACAAAATTCACAAGTGGGTAGTCCGTTTTGACCGTTTTCGCGCGCTGATTCCAAATCCGGCGTCCGTTTTGCCAAATTCAAATCCTAAAATTTGCCGGAGGCTCCCGGAAAGGTATTTTCAATCCGAATTTCGCGCCGAGCCCAATCTCAATATCCGGTTCGCGCGAAAACACCTCTAAGCATCCGACGGGGTCCCCCGATCACCCGCGTGATCCATTTTAAGTCCAAAGTCCAACACTAGTGTCCAATCGTGCCCCAAACACCTCCCGCACACCGCGTAGGCCTCCAATGGCCACCCCAACGCACCGCAACAGCTCTGCGGAGATCCAGGTCATCACATCACAAGTAGGAGGTGAAACAACGGTACCCACCTCGAGCGCTAAATTCGGTCCCCGAACGCAAAGTCCACGCCCGATCCGAAAATCCCCACAACACTGCACCACAAACCCCAATGAACACATGCAAATATTATTCCAAGTCTCAACCCAAAATCTGTCCCAAAACATCCGGTTAACAGTTTAGCCATTTTCACCTGCGAAATGTGCCCAAGAAATTTCCAGAAAAATACTATCGCGATCCTCGCGACGAACCGGTCGAAACGAGTACCTGCACGTTCCCACACGAGTTTTCTACGCTGAGATCCAAAATCGACAAGAGAACCATCCCGAAGCAAGTCGATCGCAAAAACTGAATCTTAAAGTACTGTAAACAGAGGCTTCTCACCTTCGGCGAAAATTCAGGAAATTCCAAGAAAATTTGGGGAGATTTCTCGTGATGTGTAGATGCAAAATGCCTTTTGAATCATCCCAATCCGATGTCTGTGCGCGAAGATATCACCAAAACAACACAGCGCTGTCCAAAATTCCACCCCAGAAAATGAGGCTCCAAGATGATCCGAAAAACCCATGAAAAGCTCGGAATGGGAAAAACCAGTAAACACAGAAAACGTAACCCTACCTGTCGTGAAGACGATGGCGCAAGAATCGCTGAAAAATACTGTCGGGGTGGCTCGGGAGAGTCCGCGCACTGAAATGCGACGAAGGGAAACACAAGGGAACGAGCGTCACGCCGCGCCGTAAAATCCAAATCTCGGAGTGCGTGCCACCACAAATCTTGGAAATCCTCCAGAAGATGTAGAACTCGAAGGGGAACAACTTTACTGAAGACACCTTGGTGAGAGGAGGCTCGGAAATGGTGGAAAAAGTGAGAAGAAAGAGGCTCGGGCTGTTTAAATAGGCCTCACTAAACAATTGGGGAAATGACATCCGGGTCCCCACTTTCGGGCGCCCGGAAATTTCCGGGCGCGCACAGTGCGGCCCGGCCCAAGATTTTCGGGCGCGCACAGTGCGGCCCGGCCCATGGCGCGCCGTCGGACGGGATCCGAAATCCGTCCGACCCGCCTCATCGCCCGCCACGTGTCGCCCGAACAGGCGACAGCCAAAACCCTCCACTCCTGCTGCGCCGCGTGGCCACCCCCGGGAGTCGACACGTGTCCCGGTCAGCGGTCAGTCGCGCCTGCGCGCACCGCCTGCGCCCGCTGCCCATCCTGCTCGCACAGTTGACCAGCCAATAGGGAAGCGCCACGTGTCCCTGCCTCTGACCGCTGCACCCGGTGCACGAGCCTCCGTAAGCCGAACCAATGGTAACCTGCCACGTGTCCACCCTGGTGCACCATGAACCAATACCCAACCATCATGCTCCGTAGACCGGGAGCTGTGAGCCGGCCTATGGGGTGATGCCACGTGTCCCCGCCTTGGTGCACGACGGCCGCGTGGACCGCGCGCCTGCCCGCGCGCCCGCGCGCTGCCCGCGCCCTGTGCCGCCGCCGTTCCGCCTGCCCGAGGCCGCGCCGCCGCCCGCCGACGCTGCCCGCCGCCGCCGCTGCCGCCGGCGATCGCCGGAGTTACTGTTCCGGCCGTGAACAGTACCCGAAACTCAAAAAAATCAAGCAGATAGTCCATCTTGACCGTTTTCGCGCGCTGAATCCGAATTTGACGTCCGTTTTGCCAAATTCCCACTCTAAAAATTGCCGAATGCCCCCGGAAAGGTATTCTTAGTCCAAATTTCGCGTCGGGCCCAATCTTAATATCCGTTTCGCGCGAAAACACTTCCAGAGACCCGACGGAGCCAACCGATCACCCGCGTGATCCAATTAAGCCTGAAGTCCAACGCTAGTGTCCAATTGTGCCCCAAACACCTCCGGCACACCGCGTAGGCCTCCACTGGCCACCCCAACGCACTGCAACAGCTCTGCGGAGATCCAGGTCATCACACCTCATGAAGCTACATTGCTGTTTTTTTAGAGAGATAGAGAGAAAGCTTGGTTGATGGATTTGTGTTGGTTTTGGAGTTGTTGTTGGTTGTGTCGGCTTAGCTTGCTGTCCATGAGTGGATGAGAGGCTGGCAGAGGCGCGGCGCGTGGTTGGAGCAAGTCGCTGCGCAGGCGCGCATGGGTGCCGCGCACTGCAGCTGTGGGCGCCGCGCTGCAGCTGCGGGCGCACGCGGCGGGCGGGGGCGCGCGCCGCGGGCCAGGGCGCCGCGCGGCTGGCGCTTGGGCGCCGCGCGTGCAGCGACTTGCGTTTTTTTTTTCTTTCTTTGGCTTGGCGTTCCAGAACAAGATGTGGGGTTCCGGAACAGGCTTTTGGGTACCGGTACTACATGGAGAGTACCGGTACCCCATAGTGCTGGATGTCTTGTTGGTGACCTCTTATGAGGGCAATTCGGTAAATTCTCTTCTCCAACCCTCCAGATGACTTGTTGACCCTCTCTCTTCTCTATTTAAGGACTCCCTCTCCTCCTCTCTTCTCAGCTTGAATCAGAGAAAGAAAAGAGAGAAAAGAAATGAGAGAAAACAAGGAAAAGAAAAGAGAAAAAGAGGGAATGAAAGAAAAGCAAGCAAAGGTGTTCTTGTGTGATCTTACTGCTTGGAGCTGAGCGGGGCCGCGCGCGCGTCGGCCGTGCGTGAGGTAAGTGACTGATGTTTTTACTAAATGGATTAAGATTTTCCTTAGATGGATTTTATGGATTATTGAGCTTGGATTTGTTTGTGTTTCCTCTCTTTTCATGCTGTTGAGCTGAAGCTTTGGATTTTACTGCGCGGAGCCGAGGCATGCTCGCGCGCACGCTGTGAGTTGACAGCGGGGAAGCCGAAGCGCGCTGGATTTTTGTAGAAGACTCAAGGGATTTGTTCGAGCTTCCGGGGAATTTTTTCGAGATTCGCGACAGTGTTCGCGCGCGCGCGGCGCAGTTTTGATGTTTCCGGCAGATTTTGTGGCAGTGAGCGCTCGACACTTCACCGACTTCAGCGATTGTCTGCGGAATGCATTTGAAGTGGGTTGGAATTTCTCCAAAATGTATGGAATGCCCTCTAAAGCTTCTGTATGCATGTTGATCATGTTTAATTTATCTGTTTTTATGCTTGATAAATCTGATAGTTGCCTAAAAAATTATAGGAAGACTTTCCTGAGCCCTTGATATTTTTAGCATGATCTAGAGGTGTCTTGACACTAGACTGCATGATTATTTTGCATTGGATTGGCATCTGAACCGTTTTAAAAATCGTCGGATGTGTTTTAATGAAAACCGGGCTTTGAAAATGGTTTTGATTTTATTCAGATGTTCAGTGTTTGTTTCTGTAGCTATTTAGTTTTCATTTCAACTCTGATACATGTTAGCTATAGATCTTTTGTAGGGTAGACGCTTCGTTTGTGAGGCAGTTTTCGTACAGACGGCGGATCTGTTGACGAGCCTGGGTCGCAGTTCGACCACGGGTCGTGACAGATTAGGGTGGTATCAGAGCCTAGAAATATAGGTCGTTGAGGACTTAGTGACCCTAGGCTATTGGTTGGACAGTAGGATGACTGTCGTGAGAGACGTGACTTTAGCGAGAGTCCTGATTGAGTTTGTACCTCCCCCAGAGGATTGGGGCGAGTGATCTTACATATTATTTCTCTAAAGATGATTATGTTGGTTGTAGATAACATAATGCTTTAGAATGGGTAACATGTTTTAGACTTTCACTTGATTGGGTCGAGAGAGTTCTTGGTCCTAATGTTTGTTCTGTTGCAGTGGTTTTCGATGCCTCCGAGAAGCCGTGTAGCGGCGAGGGCGTGTTTGATCTTGATGAGGAGCCCGAACAGCGGGAGGCTGAATGGACAGAGCAGAGTGAGGTCTGAGAGTTACGGGCTCAGGTAGCCCAGATGTTTGAGGCGATGCGGCGCCAGGAAGAGAACATGGAGCGCGTGAGGCGCATGCTTGAGCAGAGAGCATCTCCCAGGGTATCGCCAGTAGTACCTCCGGCTGCGACATCGTCAACTTGGACCCAGATCGCACTGTGGATAGTGCAGGAGCAGCGAGAGTTGCCGATCGGTTGTTGTACATCCGCCAGTTCCATCCCCCTGCAGATTTCGGGGCAGAGTTGGAGCCTTGGGAGGCCGAGAACTGGATTGCTGCTATGGAGAAGTTGTTTGAGGATTTGTTCATTCCGGAGAAGCATCAGGTGCACTTGGTTGCGCATTTTTGGATAGGGACGCCGAGAGCTGGTGGCGTCGAGTTCGTCCCGTTGGACCACCGGGAGCGCAGTAGATGACCTGGAGCGAGTTTCGTGCTTGGCTGTTCGGGGCCCTCTTTCCCGACAGTGTAAAGCAGAAACTGGAAGGGGATTTGAGATGCCTACAGCAGAGGAGTTGACCTCTTCAAGAGTATGTTTGCGAGTTTCTGCGACGGTTGAGCAGTGTGCCCCGTGTTGCCTAGGAGGAGGCCCAGAAGGTTGATCTGTTTGAGAGGGGACTGCTTCGAGATGTCTATCACCTGGGGCATTCTCGGCGAGCGCCGACTTTAGATGCAGCGATTGTGCATACCCGATGGATTGACTGAGGCCAGTGATTACGTCCAAGAGGGACGAGGAGCGAGGGACCAGCTCCAGAGAGAGGCACCCAGTATCGCCTGATTTTTGGGACAGTAGAGTGGATCGAGGTTGTCATGATTCTAGTTCAGGGTCGTGGGTCTCAGAGGAGACGGAGACCGGGAGGTTCATCCGACTTACCGGTAGGCTGATAGAGCCGTGACGCTGAGGCAGATAGAGCGATGGCCACCAGCATCTAGTGGATGAGATTTAGAGCGTGGTTGATGCCGACACCGCTTGTGTGTGTTTTAGTAGAGCAGGGGTAGCTTCGCGTGGGCCAGAGATGGGACTGTTGACTTGTGCACGTGAGGATTTTCACCACCAACAAACAACGATTTTGCCAAAAATCGGCGCGTGGATTCGCGTTGCCTTGTGGACTCAAGGTGCTACCGTTTCGTGGATTCGAAATGAGGTGCGTTCGTGGATTCGAGACGTACTACTTGGTGGAGACCATGGATTCGGTTGGACGTCGTGGACTCGACGTTGGACGCCGTGGATTCGGCGTTGGACGCAAATCGTGGATTCGAGGCGCGTTGCGGAACGAGCGGAGAAGATCTACTTGGAGCGTATGGTAAAAGGTTGAGCCATGTGTGAGTACGTTATATCACCTTTGTACGTGTTTAATCTTAATGGATTTCACCGTGTGATCGGTCCCGTGGTTTTTTACTCCTGGTTTGGAGTTTTCCACGTAAAATCTCTGCGTATTATTTACTTTTCCGCATTGGATTATTTTTACGCAAAGAGTTTGGTGTGTTTATTGTTTAAACCTACTCACCCCCCTCTAGGTATTTTTCCCTGTTCAGATCCATATTTAACATAACCCACATACCGGACCAATCCGCTCAAGGATTTCATACGGTCCCACAAATCGCGGGCTCAGCTTGCCTCGCAACCCGAACCGCCGGATTCCTGGGACGGTGATACCTTGAGCAACACATGCTCCCCGACATGGAATTCCAAGTCCCGTCGCCTCCGGTCCGCATAACTCTTTTGCCGGCTTTGTGCGGTTAGCAACCGCTGCCTAATCAAATGGACCTTTACCTTCGTTTTCTCTACCAAGTCCGGTCCAAGTTGCTTCCGTTCCATCAAATCGTCCCAACACAACGATGATCGACACCTGCGCCCATACAGCGCCTCATAAGGTGCCATCTGAATGCTTGCTTGAAAACTGTTATTGTAAGCAAATTCCACCAATGGCAAGTAATGATACCATCCCCCTCCAAAATCCAAAACACAAGCTCGGAGCATATCCTCTAAACTCTGTATAACTCGCTCCGACTGTCCAACACTCTGGGGATGAAACGCCATACTGAAACTGAGCTTGGTTCCCATTGCCTCTTGAAGACTTTTCCAAAAGTTTGACACGAAGCGTGTGGTGTCCCGGTTGCCTCGGTTACCTGTGTGGCGTGGCCGCGTTCTGACGGTGAGAAAACACCTGTTATTGGTGTTTAGAGTGCGTTGTGCGTCAAACGGATGCCAAAAACGGACTCAACGCACGAAAACGGTCAAAAATGACTGTTTCCAGAATTTTTGGGCTTACCAGGCATTTTTACTTTGTGCGCGGGTCTACAGGTTTTGCGATGCACCGGGAGCGCCGAAATCTCATGTCGCCACATGTCAGCACGGGGTTGGCGCAGCCCTACCACGCGTCGCGCCCACGTTGGGCCACGCGCTGACGTGCGCACTACGCGGCCTCGCGCAGCGCCACGCGGCGCCCTCTCGTTGGAGGGAGCCCGCCTGCACCCCCGGGCGCTACGGAGCTGGGCCTGCACCCCCGGGCGCTGCGGAGCTGGGCTCGGCCTAGCGCTATGCGGGGGCACAGTGCCCCCTCACTGTAGCTCTTCCTCCCTCTTTTTAAGCTTTTTGCACATGAGATTCTTCACAATGACACCTCTCCCTCTTCTACAACTTCACCTCCACCACTACAAGAAAATAGATCTTTTGTGGCCAATATTTTGTGGCGAATTAATGAACTCTACTATATTAACCTTTTTTTTTGGCTATTTTCAACGTTTCCTCACTATTAATCTTAACTCAAATATTCATATACATACCGTAGGAATTTAGTAATGAGCGCCGCTAATTCGATGCAGTATTTGCGGCCATCACTAGATTTTGGCCATAATAATAGTAAGAAATAATTGTGACAAATATTATCGCCACATATTTACTTTTTAATTCACCATTTGTCACAATCGATAACATTGAGCCACTAAAATAATAATAATTAACTGTGGCGAATTTGTATGGCCACACATTTATTAAGATTTTCGTGGCTATTTTCAACTTGTCTTCACTATTAATCTTAATCAGAATTTTCGTATATCTAAGATAGGGGTGTTTTAATGATCGTCACTAATTCGATGCACTATTTGCGGCCAACAATAAATTTTGGCCACAATAACAATAAGTAATTATTGTGGCAAATTTTGCTGCCACACATTTATCTATTCAATTCACTATTGGTAACTGTCGATAAAATTAGGCCACTTAATCAATAAGAAATAATTGTGGCGAATTTTGTGGCACCACAATTTTTAAGCTTTTCGTGGCCATTTTCAACTTGTCCTTACTAGTAATGTTGATTTAAATTTTCATATACCTACGGTAAGAATTTTTTAATGAGTGTCACAAATTCGATGCACTATGTGTGGCCTTCGATAAATTTTGGCCACAGCAACAACAAGAAATAATTATGGCCAATTCAGTCACCACACATTATTCTATTATTATATGAAAATTTAATTCTCTGTAAAAATATTATTCTATTTTTTACTGTTTAAATTATGATCATTAAAAAAATACTCTATTTTAAATTTAAACTATCAATACAAAAATTTAAATTTTAAAATATTATTTTTTAATTTTTAATTTTAAAATTTTAAAATTAGGATTTAAATATTAAATTTATTTGGAAATTTAATTTGAAATTTAAAATTTTAAAATTTGAATGTGAAATTTTAAATATTAAATTTCAATTTACAAATTAAAAAATTCAAATATAAAATATAAAATATAAAATATAAAATATAAATTTAATTTAAAATTTAAAATTTAAATGTAATAATCGAGATATTTTAAATTGAAAAAATAAGAAATCAAGTTCCGAAAGATTTCAGTGGTTTTCGACGACTGTATTAATTTATACAGTTGAATAGTGGATGACATAAATGAGTAGTAACCCTATGTTTTACGGGATTTTCCGGCCAGCGTTGGCTAATCGACCGTTCGGAATTCGATTCCGACGATCCAAATAGTCGATTTTAACGGTTTCATCGATCCGAGCGCAATTGCGCAGACGAAATTTACGTTTGACGGCCATAAAGCCTCGAGAAGCGTGCCTAACTGTAAGTATCGCAGTATTTTATGGATCTGTATTTTATCTGGACATTTTGTCGACGAACAAAAATTGCTATCTGATAGGTTTCGTCGAGCCGGACGTCGTGGCGAAGTCCGTTTTTCCGTTTGGTGACTAGAATGCCTCAAAAAGCATGAAAAACAGCGAAAAATACAGAAATTTGCATAGGAACCCCTGTATTTTATGCTCCCAAAGTCGTGCAAATGCATGGAGATGGACTTTATTGCGAAATAAAGTTGCTGTGAAAGATTTGGCTGAAAAAACCAAAAGAGGAAGGGGCTGTTGGCATTTTGTAGCATATGCATATATTATATGCTTTAGGGTTAGTTTAGAAACCCTAATCCCTGCAGAAACCCTTTGCCCTACCGCGCCCACAAGTCTCTCCATCTTCCTCTGCTCTTTCCACGACGAGTACGCCACCGGCCGCTTCCTCCCCTTGCCGAAAAAGAAGAAGAAGCAAAGAGAAGCCTTGTTCTCGGGTTAGATTGGAGTAGAAAGCAGCAAAGAGGCTTGGATCCCTCCAGACTGTTTCTAGAGTTGTCTCTGTGAGTTTGAGACCTGAGCCGTGGCATCCCGGCACCCTGCTCTGCCGCGTGCTGCCGGCGGGGGACCTTCTTCTCTTTCTTTGCTCCGGCGAGGTAAGCTTCCCCTTTCCTTCATTTTTGTTGGTTCCTGGACCCATTCAATCATCTTCTGACATCAAGATGATCATCCCTGTGAAGCCTCAGGCTCTTCCGTGCTCCGGTTAACCGGCGGGAGCAACCTAGTCGCCGAAAACCTAGATCCGGCCAGATCCGTGCGGGGGTTCTATCTGACCGTTGGAATCGAGATCAAACACGTTGGGAAGCTTCGTTTGATCAACTGCAAGATCTCCTCCAAGTTTGAGAGTGATCGGTTGAGGATCAAGCCGGATTGAGCGTGCCCTAGTTGCGGGTTGTCAACTTCTTGGCCGATCTTCACCGCCCGGTGCCGCCGCTGCCCCACACCGCCGGCAACACCCCTGGCAAGCTTCACAGCACTGAGAGGAGTGATCTTGTGCAGGTTGTCAGACCTCAAAGCCTGCGGTTGGGTTTTTGCCATTAGAGCACCAAGCTTGCCCGAGCTTGGCCTCCGGCTGCCGCCGCCACTTCCAGTCGGCGACCGATCACCCAGGTAGGTTCTAGAAGTCCTTAGTAAGATTCCCATGTATTTGCATGTAGCATAGGAGCCCTGCTTACCGATTTTCCCATGTTGCACCCAATGTGACGACAAGAATCACTATTCCGGCCAACCACCGCTCGGAGTCGCCGGCGTTGGGTCTGGTGGTGACCGAGCCTCCTCTGTGGCCATTCTCCAATTGCTTCTCGCCTCTGTTTGTATCTTGATCCCGAGTTGAGCAAGGCTCGGCGAAATCGAGCTCTAGCCTTGTTAGAGGTTGGATTATCTTGCTCCGGCGAGTCCGCGACGCACCAAAGGTGAGCCTTCGACTCTATTGACCCTCCAGATCATAATGCTCATACTAATTACTGCTGAGAATGAGTAGATAGATTAGTCTTGCAATATAGCCTAGTGTGGACTTAGTTTTTATGGATCTTACTTTATTCTCGGGCTTCGTACCACCTTCTAACAGCGAGCACGGGTTCGCTTACGTCGACTGGTGTCGACTGGTGTTTACGGTATAAGTTAAAACCTCTAGGGACTGGATTGAGAGAACGAGTCGAAACAAGGGTTATTTGGGTATATTTATGCAAATTTATAAAACTCTAGGGACTAAATTGCAAATATATCTTCATGGGTGAAAGTTTTAAGTTTGATTTGAAATATAGTATTTTCAAAAAATTCAAATTAGAAATTGATTGCATTACGACAAATAATTTATATCTGATTGTACAATTACAACTTGAGTTCTTATTTGAATCAAATAATTATAAAACTTGAGTTCAAATTTAAATCAAATAAAACAAATGGCAATTCAAATTAGAAATTTATTGTATTACCACAAATAATTTATAATTGATTGTACAATTAAAACAAATGGTAATTTCAAAGTCACATCTAATAATATCTAAATATACTGTAGATATATAAATATTAAGATGGATAAGACTTGGATGGATATGGATAATAGGCAACATTCGAAATACATAACAGGAGTGAATAGTTTTCTTGACTTTGCATTTGCACATGCGGCGAGAGGAGATAAAGTTCGGTGCCCTTGTTATAAATGTGTCAATGGTGCTTTTCATACTCGAGATGTTGTATTTGGGCATCTTATCTTGCATGGGATATTAAAAGATTACAAATGGTGGTCGTGCTATGGGGAAGAACACCCAGATCAGAGTAGCGAAAGCACCGATAATGATAACAGAGAGAGTGAAGAGGAGAGTAGTGATGAGATGCATGAACTTTTACAAGATTTGAATCCATCTGAAAATATAAATGACTCTGTGCATTTCAACTTGGAGGAACCAAATGAGTCTGCAAAAAGATTTTACCAATTATTAGCGGATGCAAAACAAGAATTATATCCTGGATGTAAAGAGTTCTCTTGTCACGCCCCGGGTGGAAACCAGAACCCGAGTCCGTCTACAGATCCGCCGTGCACGCGGTATTTTCCGCGTACACGAAGCGTCGGTAACCTGCTCAGATATAAGAGATATAATAAAAGAGCAATAAAAACAGAGCTGAACTAAAACTAATACATCTCAGACTGAAGCTGGAATAAAATACAATACATCTGTATAAATGATACATCAGTCTCTCCCAGCTCATAAATAATAAATACCACCTGCTGGCAAAAGCTAGTCCCAAAAGTGAAAGTACAACCGTCTGAGGAAAACATGGGTACACCAACAGTCCAGCTAACACGCTCATCCTGCCTCGAGATCTATCTACTCAGCCGTCCTCTCTCCTCCACCCGCCACTGAAAGCCCAGTAGCACCCGCAGAAGACACTGCAAAACAAGGAGAAAGAAAAAGAGGAAAGAAGAATGGGGGTGAGAACTACTAGTAAACCAGTAGCCTCCCCTAGTGGGTAAAACCTCAACTCTGACACGCCCACTAGGTCTACCAGAGGCAAAAGAAAATAAAGGTGGTATGCCAAAAAGAATAAGACTCCTGATGAAAAGCTACCACTAGTATGCCTCTAAATGCTGAGCTAAGAAAATAGCCAAAGGTATGCATCAGAATATAAATGCCTGTCTGAATAACCCAATCTGACCACCAGTAAACACTGGTACTGCCTGCTCTGCCGCGACGGGTATGCCAGCCTACGCATAACACCGAAGCAAAGGAGTCCCAAGGACTCAAAGTCTGTCAGCCGCGCACTCCGGAGTGGCACTCGTGGGGAGCGACCCACACGAGGAAAAGTATCTCAGTAACATAAGTATCATAATCAGCAGGACTGGATCATGACTCTGATCAAAGTGGGAACACCCATCCACCAAAGAAAGACCCGATCTCAACCTGGTGCAAGATAGACAAACCGTGGGAACTCCATCCACAAGAGACCTGATACCCAATCTGATGCATAAGAAATCTCCAGTCAACCGCCCAATGTCCGCGGTTGCCGCAATACCCTGCCTGTCCCAAAACCCAAGAACCTGACTACACTATCCCATCCACCTGCTCGCGCACGAGCTACGAATACCCTGAGCCTCAAATGAAAGGAGAAAAGAATAACAAGAAGGGTTTCTCCTATGTCAATTCCAGCATGATAGTGTAGCAGAAAAAGGTGGCCTATCTAGGTGACCATACAAGCATGCAAATGTCCCCAAGATGGTATACATAAAATAAAGCAGATATCGATATGTTTTTACCTTGCTAAAGCATGCTGATAAAATATATAAGGATAGGAATAAGGGATAGCCTGTCTATACTGCATGCCCAAAGCCCCTAATTTAGTAATCAGCCTTCTAATCATAGAAGCTACTCCAACGCCTAGTGGGTAATCAAAAGTAGGGGTTCACAACAACACCCATGATCACAAACATGTCTCACATATGACATCTGGTCCACCGCCTACTATCCGCAGTAGCCATAATACCCAAGAAGCCAAAATCCAGGCCCCGGCTACACTATGCCAATCCCCTGCTCAAACCCGAGCAACAAGTAGTCACCTGACTAAAGAATAGGGTGAGAAGAAGGAAATAGGTTTCTTCTAAATCAAATCCCAACATAAAGTGTGGCGATAAGAAATGACCCTACAAAATGTCCAAATAAGCCAGCCCATGTCCTCATGAGAGATAGGAGAAAATGTGACAAATAGTGGTTCGACCAGTGTATCAATTAATAGCTTCACCTGGGTATAATCATCATGCTAAAATCATAATCCGACCACACCTATCTATAATCTGCTAATCACCATCATATAAACCATCCCCCTAAGCCTGTCCAAAATATCCTCAAGTGGTACCCTCCCGCAAGACATTTCATAATATCCCAGCATAAAAGTATATCCCATAAGCATGTATAAGTTCCAATCACTATCACGTTTTTACTATGATGTTATCCATATGATAGGCTCACAATGATTCCTATTAAGCATGCATGTGCAGTAGATGATCATTCAACATGTCCAATAGAGAGGATCTCTCTAATATTCCTAGTGGGGTATCAGAACGAGGGATAAAGCAACCACCCACCTGGAATTGCACAATCCAAGTCTGTAAATTCCTTCTCGCTGTCCAAAGAGTGTTCTCGCCCAAACAGATAAACCAATCTCTCGCTCCAACAAGTCCAGCAACACCCGTAACTCTCCTGGGCACAATACAAAGTCCACTATTACACATTCATTCCAAAAATTGCTCTCACAATCACATACAACAACAGTCCCAAAGATGCTTAATTTTCACCTGCTGAAAATGTCCAGAAAATTCCAAGAAAAATATCACAGCGATCCTCGCGTCGATACCTTCGAAACTACTGCTTGCACGTCCAAATCTAAGTTCGGTAAGTCAAGATATTAATTCGGCAAGTTAGTACACTCAACACAATCTGTATCAAAAATACTGTGGCACTGAATACAGGTAAACAGGGATTTTCACCTCGAAATAAATCTCTGGAAAATCCAAGAAAAATACGAGCATGTTCCTCGCGATTTGTAGATGAAAAAGTTGTACAGGCGCGTTTCCGTCTGACGCTCGTGCGCGAAGATATCGCCTCCACAATCCGCTGCTGTCCCAAAATCCCTCACAGAAAAAGGATAACCATTGTTACCTCGGGATCCGAGCCAAGGAGTCAAAATCGGAATGCGCAATCAAAATGAAAGATGAAGCCCTACCTGTCGTGAAGCCAACGGCTCAAAAATCACAGAAAAAAGAGCTCGGGGTAGGCCAGGGGAGTCATCACACTGCCGCTGCGACGAAGGAGGACACCGGAAAGGAAACGTCGCGCCGCGCCGGGAAAATAGATATCTCGAAATCCGTGCCGCCCAAA
The DNA here is from genome assembly GCA_029168755.2 of Tillandsia fasciculata. Taxonomy (NCBI): domain Eukaryota; kingdom Viridiplantae; phylum Streptophyta; class Magnoliopsida; order Poales; family Bromeliaceae; genus Tillandsia; species Tillandsia fasciculata. The sequence goes on along the minus strand of CM054937.1, from coordinate 11,178,648 downwards.
AATCTGAAACTTGGTGGGTGTAATCCTCACTTCATGGAGAAGATTTCTCCTTCTCATCACCCTTCGAGCGGAGAGCTCGAAGGGGTCGAAATCTCCCCTCCAACAGTCCTCGGGTTGCAATAAGGAGCCAAAACCAGAAAAATCATTTCGGGAAATTACCTCTGTGTCCCACAGAACCGGAAACACCGAAAAAGGACCAATCACCGCACGCCATGTCGCCGCCGAACAGCGCACAGCAAAAGTGGCCAATGCGATTGTGCCACGTGGCGCCAACCGCGCCTGCCCTGCGCACGTCGCGCCACCTGCCCACCTGCCCCGCACAGTAACTCCTCCAATAGGAAAAAGCCACGTGTCCTACCACTGTCAGCTACACCCGGTGCACGAACCTCTGTGCACCGACCCAATGAGGATCTGCCATGTGTCAACCCTGGTGCACCATGGACCATGAGCCATCCGGAATACTCCGTAGACCAACTGTCGCGAGCCGACCTATAGGATAATGCCACGTGTCCACCGCCTCGGTGCACGCCGCCGCGTGGACCGCCCGCCTGCCCGCGCGCCCGCGCGCTGCCCGCGCCCTGCCCGCGCCGCGCGCCGCCGCCGTTCCGCCTGCCCGAGGCCGCGCCGCCGCCCGCCGACGCTGCCCGCCGCCGCCGCATGCCGCCGGCGATCGCCGGAATTACTGTTCCGGCCGGTGAACAGTAAAAACACTGTAGCAACTCCGAAAAATAAGTGTAAATAGCCCATTTTGACCGTTTTCGCGCGCTGAATCCGAATTTGATGTCCGTTTCGCCAAATTCCAATCCGATAAATCGCCGGAGGCTCCCGGAAAGGTATTTTTAATCCGAATTTCGCGCTGAGTCCAAATTTGATATCCGATTTGTGCGAAAACACCTCTAAACATCCGACGGGGTCCCCCGATTACCCACGTGATCCATTTTAAGCCCCGAGTCCATCACTTGTGTCCAAATTGGCGCACGAACACCGCCGACATGCCGCGTAGGCTTCCAGAAGCTGCTGGTCACACTGTAGAAGCCCTGCAAAGATCCGGGTCACCACATCTCTAAGTTGGAGTATATTGTAAATTTATTACAACTTAAATGCCTTCATGGTTGGAGCGATAAATCATTTACTGCGCTACTCCAATTGAAGAAAAGGGCACTTCCTTCTGGTGAAACACTTCCGAAAAATTATTATGAAGCAAAAAAGTATATTCGGGATCTAGGCTTGGATTATATTAAAATTGATGCATGTAAAAATGATTGTATTCTTTATTGGAAAGAATATGAAAAATATGAAAGTTGTCCAGTATGCCAAACTTCTAGGTGGAAATATGGTGATGATGATCAAAATAATACTCATGGTCGTAAAATGAAGAGTGGAAAACATATTTCTGAAAAAACTTTGCGTTATTTTCCTTTCATACCAAGATTACAAAGGTTGTATATATCATCCAAGACAGCTTCTCAAATGCGATGGCATAAAGAAAAACGACATGATAATGGGATTTTAAGGCATCCAGCAGATTCCTTGGTATGGAAGTCGTTTGATGAATTGCATCCTTCCTTTGCTTCTGATCCACGTAATGTTCGGTTAGGATTAGCAAGTGATGGCTTTAATCCTTTCGGATTGATGAGTACTTCATATAGTATATGGCCAGTTATTTTAGTTGTATACAATTTACCGCCATGGATGTGTATGAAAAGCTCTTATTTCATAATGTCTATGCTGATTCCGGGTCCACGAGCGCCAGGGAATGATATTGATGTCTATTTACAACCCTTACTTGTTCCTATTTCACAACCCTATGTCTTAATTAGCCTTAGGGTTTCACTATGTCACAAGGACACTAGTCACTTTCAATTGTACTTGACTTGGAGTCTATTAACTCTACTTGCATACAACTTATTCCTAGAGTTCATTAACTCTACTTTATCTTTCACCTTGGCTTTGGGATTCAATAACTCTAATTCCATTCCCTTTTTGCTTAGAGTTCATTAGCTCAACTACATTTTCCTTTAGCTTAGAGTACTTACTATTAACTCTATGTTGTTCTCTTTTCCACATAAACTAGAGTACATTTGACTCGATATTTGTAGGGCCCCTGAACCCCATGCAGCTTTTTTCCGTGAATCCACTGTGCAAACACCTGTTGATGGTGTATCTGGCCCATAGTACATCAAAGGGATGCCACAGATGGACTCTGTGACCTTTGGTTAGCAGTATTGGCCTTCGGCTACTTTTTTCGAATTTTAGAAAAGAATTTAGGCCAAACGGAGGGTGGATTTGGATTCAGCGCGAAAAAACGCTTGAAAATGGCTTTTTGTTTGCTAAATTCTGAGTCCGGATGCCCAAAAACGGACTCCCGGAAAATTTACTGGATTTCTGGTGCATGGGGGAGCCGTGGACCGGCGGGGGTGCCACGTGGCGCGACCTGATTGGTCGGCGCACGCGGCTGGGTCCACGGAACGGCCTGGAGTGGGCCGGGGTGCACCGCGGGGCGCGTGGACCGGCGGGTGTCCACGTGGCAGCGCCTGATTGGGCGGCTCAGGTGCGCTCAGTCTGCGAGAGCGCGCGGGGAGGCGTGGACCGGGGGCGCGCCACGTGGCAGCACCCGGTTGGCGGGCGCATGAGCGCGCGGTCCACGCAGCGCGCGGGGCAGGTGACGGGGGCAGGCGCCGTACCGCGGGCAGGTGGCCGTATGCGGGGCAGGCGCGGGCGACGTGGGCAGCGCCACGTGGCGCCCGCTGATTCGCGGGCGCCACCTACCGCGTTGACTGCGGGCAGGACACGTGGCAGGCGCCGGCGGGGCTTGCATGGCTGCCGCCTGTTCGAGCGACACGTGGCGAGCGCTGGGGCGGGTCGGACGAAGCCTGGATCCCGTCCGACCGCGTGTTTTGGGCTGGGCCGCACTGTGCGCGCCCGAAAGTTGTGGGCCGGGCCGCACTGTGCGCGCCCGGAAATTTCCGGGCGCCCGAAACTTCGGACAAAATGGGAATTTTCCCAATTGTTTTCTGCTGCCTATAAATAGCACCCGAGCCTTCTTCTTTGGCTTTTTTCTCTCAACCTGCGCATCATCTGCCCGAGCCACCTTAAGGAGATTTGTTCATCTCTTAATCCTTGATCTTCCTGCCAAGTTCTAGGATTTTAGGAGCACGCATCCCGAGGTTCTCCATTTTACGGCGCGGCGCGACGTTGTGGTTCCTGTGTTCTTCTTCGGCGCAGCAGCAGTGTTTTAGCTCCCCTGGGCTACCCCGAGGTCCTTTTTCAGTGATTCTTGCGCCGGCTGACTCCTAACAGGTAGGGCTTCAACTTTCATTTTGATCGCGCTTTTCCGTTTCGAGGTTTTGGCATGGATCCCGAGGCATCACAGTGACCCCTTTTTCTGTGTGGAGTTCCTTGACAGCAGCAGGGTATTTTGGTCGTATCTTCGCGCACGAGCGTCAGACGGAAACGAGCTTGTACAACTTTTTCATCTACGGATCGCAAGGAACGCGCTCGTATTTTTCTTGGATTTTCCAGAAATTTATTTCGAGGTGAAATCACTGTTTTCTCAGTGAACAGTGTACAGTTTTTAGACAGATTTTTGTATGAGTGTACCCCCTTGCCGAATTTATAACTTGACTTACCGAACTCAGATTTGGGTGTGCAAGCTACCGTTGCGAAGCTATCGACGCGAGGATCGCCGTGATATTTTTTTGGAATTTTCTGGGCACTTTCTGCAGGTGATAATTTAACAGTTTTGGGATAGATGTTGTATGTATTTATAAAGCAGTATTTGGGACTTAAGTGTATTTAGTGGACTTTGTATTGTGCCAGGAGTGTTACGGGTGTGCTGAAATTGTTGGAGCAAGGAATTAGAGTTTTTGGTATTTTCATCTGTACGGATCCGGACAGTTCGCACTTCAGGTGGGTGGTTGTTGTACTCCTCTCCTTTGGTATGCCCACTAGGAATATCAGAGTACCCCTGATTTGATGATGCTAATTGGTTGTTGGTAGACTTGCATGCTCTAGGAAATTAATTATTGGTTATTTGATCCATGAAAAATTATTGTTAGAATGATTACTTTATTTAATCGCTTAATTATTCTGGACTGCATGTTTAGGGGCAAATAGTAATTGAGGACTGCAAAATTGATGATTGTTCATATGAGACTGTCACCTTAGCTTATGTCACTCTAAACTGTTTATTCTTGGAAAATGGACAAAATATTGGGACAATGCATGATTAAACGGGTCACTTAATTATGTCATCTTTTACTGCTATACTATCTTTTGGGACTTGACATAGGAGAAACCATGCATTTATTCTTTTCTTCTCCTATTATGATAGACTTGAGGCATAGTTGCTCAGGTTCGAGCGGGTGTTGGACAGTGTAGTCAGGTATTGGGGATTTGGGACAGGTTGGGCCTTTGACAGGGTGTTGCGGCGACCACGGATCTTGGGTGGTTGACCGGGTTGTACTATTGCATCAGATTGGGTGTTTTGGGGATCGGGCTTTCTCTAGTGGAGGGTTTTTCCCACTTCATTGAGTCTTGATCCAGTCCTGCTATATCAGGTTACTTGTTGTTACTTACTTTTCCTCGTGTGGGTCGCTCCCCACGAGTGCCACTCCGGAGTGCGCGGCTGACAGACTTTGAGTCCTGGGGACTCCTTTTGCTTCGGTGTTATGCGTAGGCTGGCATACCCGTCGCGGCAGAGCAGGCAGTGCCAGTGTTCACTGGCGGTCAGATTGGGTCATTTGGACAGGCTTCTTGATACTGATGCATCCTTTTTCCATCTGTGTTGGGTTATCATGTAGAGGCATATTAGGGATAGCATTTTATCAGTTGTCACATTTATCTGTACCCCCCCTTTCTTTTCCTTTTCCTTTTTACCTCTGGTCACCTGGTGGGCATATCTGAGCTGAGGCTTTACCCACTAGGGGAGGCTACTGTTTATAGTAGTACTTACCCCCATTGTCTTTTCTTGTTTCTTTCTTCCCCTTTGTTTTGCAGAGTCCTCTGCGGGAGTTGCTGGGCCGTCAGCAACTGATCGAGGTAAGCGGATTGCGGACTAGATAGAGAGCCACCCGAGGGTTGTAGCTGGAGATTTTGGGTACCTGGTCTTCTCAGACAGCTTTTGTTTATTTCTTTTTGGGTCTGGCTTCTGCCAGCTGTTTGTACTTTTGTGGTGAGCTGGGAGAGACATCTGTATTTATTTCCACTGTTGTACTCTTTTACTTCCAGCTTCTGTCTGAGATGCAGTAATTTTAGTTTAGCTCTGATTATATTGCTCTTTTATTATTATTTCTTATATCTGAGCAGGTTACCGACGCTTCGTGTATGTGGGAAATACCGCATGCACGGCGGATCTGTAGACAGGCCCGGGTTCTGGTTTACACCCGGGGCGTGACAATATTGAACACTCTATAGTCAATCTTAGGTTATTTCCTAAGACGATGCCACTCGTTCTCTTAAAGTTAACTCCTAGGTTGTCATGCCACTCATTAAACCCTTAATCTAGATTTTCTCCTAGTTTTGCATCCATTCACTTGTTCTCGTTTTCTCATAGGTCTTACAACCATCATGCATTTCTCTTATGCTTTTATATGATTCCTAGGGTTATACCCTAACATAATCACTTTCAATCATTTACTCTTTACTATTTATACACATGCAAAATTAACCTGCAATAGGTTTAACATAATTGCTTTTAGGGCTAAACCCTAAACATTTTCATTCTTGATCCTAATACCCTACATGCTTACTAACATGCTTCTAGATCGAAAAATCAAAGGACAAGGGAAAGAGGTCACCCATTTTCGGAAGAATTCTCCACCTTACGCTCTTTGTAAGAATATTTGATTTGATCTCATTCTTCTCCAAGAAAATTTTTAAAATAGGAATTAGAACCATAAGAGATTTTCTATCTTTTATACCTTAAAATGAAAACCCTAATTCCATCCATGCTTCTCTTGTGGGCTCTTAACCAAAGAGAAGGAAAGGAGTGAAAATCGATCTCCTTTTAGGGTGTTAAATCAAAAAAGATGATTTGATCTTTTTTTCTTCATGAAAAGGCCCTAAAATTGGGTTTATAATCATAAGAGATCATTTTTATCTCTTCTAGAACCCATAAAAATCCCAAATGAAAAAACTCTAGATTTTGCTTACCTCTATTTGTGGTTCCTTGACCAAAAGAGAAAGAAGAAGAGCCTCAAACTCCTCTTGAAGGACTCCTTTGAAACTTTCCTTGAAGTTCCTAGATTCCAAAGAGATCAATCTCCCAAGCCTTAGCCTCCACAGCCAACTTCACCACCTACTACTACTACTGCTTCTCTTCCTTCTCTGGTTCACATGCACACAGAGAGAGAGGGAGAGAACTGGGAGAGTGTGAGGGAATGGGAGAGAGAGAGAGTGAGAGAGAGGGTTTTATCAGTGGGTAATTGGGGGTAGCTGGATAGGTGAAATAACTAAAATACTCCTACCAAAATTCTCATATTCCACTCTGCCCACACAAACTTCGCTGTGTTTCAGGCGCCCGAAACTTCCCGCCGGGCGCCCGGTTTTATGGATTACTGTTCAACTGGGCGGCCTCCTCAGGGCCCGCTACTGTTCATTCAAGTGCCCCCCGGACATTCTGGGCACCCGAATCCCTTATTTGCATAAAAAACCAGCTCTCGGTCTGGGCATCCTCTAACCGATTCCGGGCGCCCGTAGGACACTTCCGGGCACCCGATTCTGGTCTAACAACCAGAATCAAGCTGGTTGGCCCTTTTTCTTCGCCGTTCCAACTCGCTTTTGATCCGAAAGCTATTTTCTTCGAACTAAACTTATTTTACCTTATTTTTATCATATTTAAAAATATGTTTGAAGTAATTTACCTGCACTTGGCTACTTTAGCGAAGTCGGTGCACTACAGCGGCGGCGGGGGCACACACAAACAGATAGAGAGAGTGAGAGTGAGAGTGAGAGAGAGAGTGTGTGTGAGAGGGAGAGAGCAAAGCGGGGGCGGTGGCGAAGAGAGAGAGAGAGAGATACTAGAGAGAGTGAGCGAGTGACAGTGACAAGGGAAAGAAGAAAAGGCAAGGCTCGGGCTGTATAACGCGTTGAACACGGTGAACTGTTCACCATGTTCAACTTAATACACAACCTGTCTGCCCAGCCTGCTAACGTGGCGTTCACGTGGCGTACGCGTGGCAGAAATAGAGCCCATTTTGTAAATTTAAATTTCACAGAATTATTATTTTAAAAATATTTCAGAGACTAAATGCAAAAAAAAAAAAATCCACATGCGCAGGAAATTCCTCAAAGACGATGTGTGCAAGACAGTGAGGTGTGCCTTGCGGATCAATCGCATGAGCGTGGGATGCGCCAGGAGACCAATCGCATGTGCCAACTTATTTTAGCAATATTTTGTAATTAAATTCACCATTGCTCCTATTCTACCTTACACTCCACATAGAATGTATATCATATACTTTGTTTTATTTGGGGTGCACACTTAGCTTTTTCCATTTTGTTTGTGTAGTTTAGGTTTTTTTTTTTTGACTTGACGATCTGATTATCCTCACCATCTAGTCTAGCAAATTAAATAGGATAAAACCTGGATGCCCAAAAATGGTAAGAGGAGAAAACTTGAATGCTAACGTGCTTGCGATCGCATCTCCTCTTCCTTCCTTCCTTGAGGTGGTTCGCCTCCAGCATACTTAAGATTTGCAAGGACGAGAAGGAAGAGAGACAGAGAAGAGGTTGGAGCCGAAGGGGAACTCTGGAAGAGACCATCAGTTCTTTATGATCTGAGCGCCATCAGCATCATATGAGGCACAGGTCCCGTTACTCTATGCCGTCGATAGTGAACCACCCGGGAAAAATGAGGTAAACCCTCTTCTTCTCCTCCTCCTCTTGTGTTTCATCAGTCAATCACCTACTGATTACCTAATTCTAATACAACTATGACGGTGGATTTTTCAGAACGTATAATGGTATGCATTTCCTTTAATTTTTTTTTTCTTTTGTGGTTCAGGCAAAAATATATTTTGATTATGTTTGTATTATGTACAAATTCGGCTATTTGGGGTGAAATAAGCATCCAAAGAAGTAGAGGATTGACTTATTTTATGCATATATGGTGGAAATAATGATTAATCTGGCAAAGGAAGTGAGAAAGATTTGAAAAATTCCACTATTACAATGAGATTAATAGGACACACGAAGTTATTGAACTGAGAAACCTCAATCCCAGTTGGCGGCTGAAATATGAAAATGACTTATATGCGTTTCGTATTGCATGTGCTCATTAATGATCTCTGAGGCATCCTAGTAGAGTTTCATAATGATCGGAATTCGAGTTAGGTAAGTCAGTCCGAGGTAACAATATACCCATTGACTCTGTTGTTTCTCAGGGAGATGTGAAGAAGATTGGAGCAAAACATTTTATTGAAGATCGTGAGTTTCTCTTTTGAGTAACTTGATGCATAATCAAAGCATATCTCAAAGCTACATCATATGATAGTGCCAGATTTGAATTTTAATTCATTGGTTGAACATTACATCCATTGAGTGATTCAGTCCATTGTTATACATATGCCAGCTTTTGTGATGCATGACGACCACTTAGAACTGGACCTTTTAGAAAGAGATGGTAGTGCTAGATTTCTTGTTGGTTGAGCACTACATCTATTGAGTGATTTAGTTCATTTTCATTGTTATATATCCACAACTTTTGTGATTTACAACTACTTTAAACTAGACTTATATGCAGCTTTTGTGAGCCGTGACTACTTCGAAGTTGACCTATCTGAGAGAGATGATAGTGCAGATTTCACGTTGGTTGAGCACTAGATCCATCGAGTCATTCAGTTGATTGTTATATATGCCCAGCTTTTGTGATCCATGACCAGTTTGACTAGACCGATATGTAGGTTTTGTGCAGTTCATTGTTATATATGCCTAGCTTTTGTGATCCATGACTGCTTTGAACAAGACCTGTATGCAGCTTTTGTCACCTGTGACCACTTCAAACTAGACCTTTTAGAGCAAGATGATAATGCCGGATTTTTGATTGGCAACACTTCATCCATTGAGTGATTCAGTTCATCATTATATATGCCCAGCTTTTGTGATCCACGACCACTTCGAGCTAGACCTCTATGGAGCTTTTGTGATCCATGACCACTTGGAGCTGGGCCGATTTGAGAGAGATAATAGTTTCAGATTTCTCATTGGTTGAATACTACTTTCATAGAGTGATTCAGTTCATTGTTATATATATATATATATATATATATATATATATATATTAATATATATATATATATATATATATATTGATATATATATAGAGAGAGAGAGAGAAGAGAGAGAGAGAGAGAGAGAGAGGGAGGGAAGAGAGACTAGGCTACTACGCTATTAATAGCACCAAGTCATTGGTGCTATTAGGTTTTTGGCTATTAGGTTTTTGACCCTTGGATAAAAGGATGTGCGGTTAGGATGATAGTAGGCCCCTAGGGTTTAGTGGGTGGTTGGGAGAATAATATGATCTAAGGGTTGGAAATGATCAAAGGGGTAGATCTAACGGCGGAAAACTTGGTAGCACCAAGTGCTTGGTGCTATCGATACAATAGTAGCCGGACTCTCTCTCTCTCTCTCTCTCTCTCTCTCTCTCTCTATATATATATATATATATATATATATATATTTATTTATTTATTTATTTATTTATCTATAGAACTAGGTTGGAATACTATTGGTAGAAAACGGGCTCCTTTGCCACCAATTTGTTTTTGATGGAGTTTCCAAAACGACGATCGGTAACGTTAAACATAATTTAGACCATTTAAACTATTTGAAAATTAAATTTCGTACTTTTTTTATATTCTTTTTTTGTCCATCAAGTGGACACAAAAATAAACGGCTGAAAATGAATATCCTTCAAAAAGTGGTGATAGGAGTCTTATAATCAAGATCGAGAGTATAGATCTTGTTTTAAATAGTTTAAAGAATTTTCTAACCAAAATTCAATTAATTTGGATTTCTTTACATCGTTAAACAAGCAAAAGACTCATATCTACCATTAAAATTACAAATTTTGCAACTCTTTGATCATTAGGTCAATGATGTCAAAAAGATTTGAAAATTGATTTCTAGATACTTTCAGTGGTTTAGATCATGTTCAACGGTGTTGATCGTTGATTTGAAAGCTCCATCATCGAAAATAAATGGGTGGCAACAGAGCCAGTTTGCTACCGATAGCATTCTAGCTCAACTTTGTATCTATATATATATCTATACATATGCATATACATTATACATATATATATAGAGCTAGGCTACTACACTATCGGTAGCACAGAAGCATCCATGCTACCAAGTTGTTTTCAATGATGTGGCTTCCGAATCGACGATTAGTTCTGTTAGACTTGATCTACGCTATTGGAAACATTTAGAAATCAAATTTTATATTTTTTCGACATTATTTGACTAGTGATCAAAAGGTCTCAAAACTGACAATTTTAATGGCCGATGTGACGCGTTTGTGAGTTTAACGGTGTAGAACAATTCAAATTTGATGGAATTTTTGTTAAAAAATCTCTTCACTATTTAGAGCAAGATTAGTATATTTGATATGGAATTGAAGCTTTATATCATAATTTTTTATGAGATTTTTATTTTTAGCTGTTTATTTTTAGACCACTCATTTGATATATAAATGCTGTCAAAAAATCATAAAATTTGGTTTCTAGATATTTCCTATAGCGTAGATCAAGTCTATTGGAACCGATGGTCGATTTGGAAGCCGCATCATTGAAAACAATTGGTAGCACGGAGGCCTCCGTGTATCGATAGTATAGTATCC
>CM054937.1:11009611-11167711 GCA_029168755.2 Tillandsia fasciculata | reverse complement strand
AGGGAGAGAGAGAGATAGGCTGGAATGCTATTAATAGCACCAAGTCATTGGTGCTATTAAGTTTTTAACTGTTGAATTAAAGATGTGTGGTTGAGATGATAGTAGGCCCTTTGGGTTTAATAGGTGGTTGGGAAAATAGTAAAATCTAACGGGTGAAAATAATCAAAGCGGTTGATCTAAGGGTAGAAAACTTGATAGCACCAAATGTTTGGTGCTATCGATAGCATAGTAGCCGGACTCTCTCTCTCTCTCTCTCTCTTTCTCTCTCTCTCTCTCTCTCTCTCTCTCTCTCTCTCTATATATATTATATATATATATATATATATATATATATATATATATATATAGTGCGGCTAGTATGCTTTTATAAGCACTGAGGTACTCGTGCTTATAAGTTGTTTTCGATGTTGGGGCTTCCGAATCGACGATTGACTCCGTTAGACTTGATCTAGAGTATTTGAAGTATCTAGAAAATAAATTTCACGATTTTTCTATATCATTTGTCTAGTGATCGAAAGTGCCTAAAATCAATGGCTGAAAATAAAAATCTCATAAAATATGATGATATGATACTAAAATTTTAGATCAAAGCTATTGATCTTATTTTGTATAGTATAAAGAACTTTTTATCAAAATTTCACGTGATTTGGATATTTCTATACCGTTAAACTTACAAACGGTAAATCGGGTGCCCAGAAGTACGGCCAATTTTCGGATTTCGCCCGTTTTTCGACTCAACTTCGATCCAAATGCAATTCGCTTCGGACAAAACTTGTTCCACCTTATTTTTACCATATTTTAAAATACGTTTAAGGTGATTTACCCGCACTTGGCTACTTTAGCGAAGCCGGTGCACTACATTCCTCCCTTCTTATAGGAGTTTCGTCCGCGAAACTAAAATCACACCTCTATTCGAAATCAATCGAATGAGGAGAATTTTGCCCCAATACCAGGCAAGGATTAAAGTGCCGCCCGTGCCGGGCCGGCACGGGCGGCACGTACCGTGCCCCTCAAAGAGGGGCACGGTACAGGGGGGGTCTCGGACCCCCCCCGTCTCGAACGATATCCCCAGGGTATCGCTCGAGACAGAGCGATACCCTGGTGGGTATCGCGTGCCGTGCCGGCCCGTGCCGGCCGGCACGGCCCGTTTTCTTGAGGATCCGTACCACGGGGTTCTCCGCCACCGTCTTCTTCACCGACTCCTCCAATCTCGATCCGAAGGACGACGACGACGACGACGACGACGACGCCATGGATCGCACGGCATAGGACCCCCATCGCCCTCGCCCTCGCCCCCGCCCCCGCCCCCGCCACGCCACTCCTCCAACGCCGCGGACGGGGAGAGATGGGAGAGGCGAGGGGGCGATGAGAGGTAAACGGCGAGCGCACTGCGCGGTGATGAGGCTAGGGCACAGAGCTCGCACTAGGGTTGAGCTCTCCGCCATTGTTGCTTCGCGAGAGAGAGAAAGAGAGAGAGAGAGAGAGAGAGAGAGGGGGTGGGGTATGAGAAAAGGATGGGGGTGGGGAATGAAAAAGTAATTGGATTTTAATTTAGAAAATTAATTTTGATTAAAAATTATTGATCACTGAATTTAAATGAAAAAATTATTTTTTAAAAAATATTTTATAAAATTGTATGTCAAATTTTTTTTATTATTTATAAATAATATAATTTTACTTAGTTTTATTTTAAAATAATTTAAATTTAAATCTCAAAATTAAAATTGAAATTACATTTAAATTTAACATTTAAAATTTGCATAAACAATTTAAAATTTAAAATTTTAATTTAAAATATAAAAATAAAATTTTATATTTTAAATTTAAATTTTAAATTTTAAATCTAAATTTAAAATCTTAATTTAAAATTTAAAATTTGATAATTAAAATTTAAAATTTAAAAATTTTAATATAAAATTTAATATTTAAAATTTAAATTTAAATTAAAAATTAATATAAAAATAAAAATTTAAAATCGAGTTGAAAATTAGAATCAGATTTCCAAAAGTATATTTTAGTTGTTTCTAATTTTGGGGCTTGAAAATAAAAAAATTGATTTTAAAATCATAATGAGACTTTGAAAATAAAATTATGAAACATTCTATTGAGTTAAAAAAATATTTTTAAATTCAAAATTATTTTTCAAAAGTTAGGCGAAAACACCACAGACATCCACAAAATTTCGAAGTCGCACCGCGAAGCCGTCGGCGAACCTGAATCATAATATCGAAGCGATTCTGATTTTGAGTCACAACTAACAAGTATGTTAATTGGTGAGTGTAGTAAGCTATATATAGTCAATATTCATAATTTTTATTCTCTATGAGATATAGTTATTTCTATTCTCTATGAGATATAGTTATTTCTATTTAGAATTTATTTATTATATTGTTATTTCTATTCTCTATGAGATATAGTTGTACTTTATATATTAAAAACAATTATCAGTATGTCAATTGGTAAGTGTAGTAAGCTATATATAGTCAATATTCATAATTTTTTGACTAAACAGTTCAAAACAATATTATAAAATCTTATTGGGAACAAAAAAAACAAAAAAAAACCGTGCCAGAGCGTGCCACTGGGAGGTCATGCGTATCCATCGGCACGCAAGCGTGCCACGTGTCGGCACGGGAGCGTGCCGGTACCGTACCGTGCCAGGCGGCGAGCGGCACGCCCCCGTGCCACGGCACTTCGAACCTTGATACCAGGCCTTCTATTTTCCCCCCGACAATTCCACACGATCCTCTCGTTCATGAATCCCTAACTCAACTCCGCAGAATTTCTTAACCTTGCGTCTCGATAACTTTACCAATTAGGTGAAAAGATACAACCGAGCACTTGCTCTTCCAATCGCCACTAATGAGCCAATCTCGACTTGCGGAATTCCTTGACAATTTCGCAGTCGTTCTTTCATAACAAGGCTACATCCGCAACCAATTACATTAATCGCATTCCTCCACCGTTCCACTTACTCGATGTGGAGGGCAAAAGCCAATCCACACTCTCAACTATTCCACACGCCACTAGCACTCTAATCCACGTGCTCTCAGCTACCTATTATTTCGGATTACCAACAGGTCCACAGACCACGGTCCAACATAGACCGATAGCTCGACCTTTAACTTGACACCGTATAACGGCTCTCGTTCGCACGTGGACCCAATTATCATTTGGCTAGATCCTCACTTAGGACTACTGCACTATACTCCAACTAGGAGTAACAATATCTCGATCATTACCTGCCCTAAGGCCTGGTCGCATCCACACCCTCGGTGCACTAACTGCCTCAAGGCTCACACGTGGCTTTCCACGTTCCTAGATCATCGCTCGAACTGCCGCCCCGACCAAAACTTTATCACGCCCAAGGATTTAAGTGCCGTGGCACGGGGTTGTGCCGAAAACTTGCCGGCACGGTGCGTGCCGAGCCGTGCCGATGAGTGCCGGTCACAAAACATACATGCGTGTCGACACATAATGTCATAAAATATTTATTTTTTTTAGCAACAAATTTTTTTAATTGCTTATTATGTATCTTTATCAAATATTTTGAACTTTATTAAGAAAATTACTTAGTAAATTTAAGAAAAAATGGTTTTGTACTGTGTTATTGGCACGGAGGCTGTATCGTGCCGGTATCTTGTTGGCACGGTACGGCACGGTGGATACGGCCCGTGTCGATGGATACTTAAATCCTTGATCACGCCCCGACCAAAACTCTATCACGCCCTGCCCTCAGGCCTCGGGCCGCTGTCTCTCACAGCCGACTGCGCCTGCCCACATGGCTACAGGCTCCACAGTCCTCATACATGGTCCAGGCACGGATCGTCTCCCAGAGAACCCACTAATCGTCGTCACGCGACTACTACGCTCCACCGAGCAAAACCCACTCGCTAGTCGTCATTCTATGATTGGAACACTCCATATCGACTCTTATCACACTCAGCAATGCTAAAGTGCCTCTTAACTAGCCTTCCTCGGCTGAACAAATTTGTGCTCCACGAGCACCTAAGCGGTTGGGTGTTTTGCGCCCCTATACCACCTCGCACAATCCAACAGCGTTAAGCAATTTGCTCACGAACACCTACGGCTCATGTGCACTCCCCCAATTTGGGCTGAGGCATTCCAAAAACGATTCACCAACTTGGTGATCGATACGTAAACTCTACGGTGGCAACTCCTGCCATTCTACCGATTCGTCGGATCGGCGCCCCAAAACTCCCACTCTATTGAGAGGTTCTCGAATCTCGAAACCTGCTCTGGCCTCACTATCGCCACGATGCAGCAATTTAGCCACAATCGGTACGTCACACGGTCACTATCGCCTTGTGAGTCGGTCTTTCACCGAGTAATCTCCGGACCTCATCGGTCGCACCCTGCCAGCAGACTAGCTAACGCTTATCCGCGCACAATTACAAACGACCAATCTAACCATGATGCAATGCTCATATTGGTTATGTTCTATATGCACTTGCATTAAATAATCCATACCTGCAAGGACGTCGTCCACGGCTGGCTCTTGCTCCATCTCCCGAGTGGCAAAAGCCCGTCCACCCGGTGATTGGTATAGTGCAGTTGGTTGCCCGACAAGTAGGGCCATTACAGCTCCCGAGTTCTGCCATAGGGCATCCTGAATTGTTGCAGTCACCGAGGCTAGAGGCATACCCCCGAAACACTCCGAGGACATGTAGCTCGGCTGATCACACTTATGACATCTCCTCTGGCGATGCTTGCATCGCGACGATTGGTGTGGTCCACCACAAATGATGCACCATCTTTGGGCCATAGGCCGTCGAAACTCTCGACAATGCCGCTGCCATTGCTGTTGCCTAGGGGGGGGGTTGCTGGTAGTCATCCTGACCCCCAGAGCCACCCAAAAGCCTCTTCTTACTAGCTTCGCGCTCTTTGAGCACTACCGTCTCACCCCGCTCCACTAGTCGGGCGTGATCAACCATCTCTCGATAGGTCGCGATATTTAGTGGTTGGACTTCCGAATAAATGCTGGGCCGTAGGCCCCGCTCAAAACACCTTGCTTTGTCCCACTCGTTGCGCACAACAGAGGGGAGGCAGCTAATGATGCGAGCGAACTCATACTCGTACTCCTGCACGGAGCGACTTCCCTGACGAAGATTCTGGAAATCTTCCCCCATTTACTGCTTGGTTTGGGAAGTACTTCACAAAAAGGAGTTCCTTAAACTCCTCCCAAGACGGTGTAGGTAAGGCGGCATCAACCCGCCTCTCGAGCTCTGTCTCCCACCAACGGTGTACCATTCCTTCAAGGAAGGGAACCGCCAACATGACTTGATCCCGACCTGGCACTCGCAGGTTTAAGAACGACCTCTTCATGGAGTCAACCCAAGACTCTATAACCATAGGGTCTGAACACTTGCCGGTGAACATAGGCAGGTGGAACCTTAGAAAACTTGCGAGGCTCTCCACTGCCCTGTCTTGTTCCGCCTTTTGGGTCGCATACTCGGCGTCAAACGCAACCAAGTCAGCCCGGTGGGGCACCTCCCTCGTGACCCCAACTGGATGTGCAGGGTGCGCCGACATAGGCTCGGCGGCCACTGCCACTCCCTCTGCTGTCGCCCCTACATGTGGCGACGCCGTGCGCTCATGCGCTGTCTGTGCAGCCTCAACTTGCTGCGCTATTAACTCCTGGAGCTTCTCAATCTGCTCTGCCTGCTGCCTCGATGCCTCCTCCAGGCGCCGGAATGCGTCTTACCTCCGACGGGAAGCCTCCTCCTGTTGGCGAGAAGTTTCTACCTGCTATTGGACCACGGTGATAAGCGCGGCCATATATGCTCGCAGCTCGTGTATCTCGCTCGACCTAGAGCCCTCTCCTGGCCCGAGTCGTGTCAAGCATGTCTCTCTGCGTGGTGCCATTGCTAATCTGCACACCACAATGCAAAGACTAGCCCAAATTTAAAAATTTGGACAATGCGTAAGCTAAATACCAAGTAAAAGGGCTCGCCAACCCAATCATGCGAAAGTATATAAGGGCACTTCCTTTCACCTCCAACATTACATTGTTGGCCGCCAACGTAATAGTCCAAAGAATGAAAGCTCATTACCCTCAATCAGTCCCAACATCCTTTTTGGGAACAACAATAACCAATCAGGTACTTTCGCCCAAAGTCCACACACTCTCTCGTGCTAATCCCTAGGGTCTCCCTAAGGTTTGCTAGCCACCTAGAACCACTCCTAGGCTTTGATATCACTCTAATCTGTCACGTCCCGAGACCACCAATTTGGACAGTTCGGGCACGCCAACAGACCCGCCAATCGGGCACGACCTCGCTATACCCGAAAGGAACGGTCAACATCCATATCAACACAATTTAGTGTATGCGGAAGAATAAACATCAGAGTAAAACCACTACTAACTAAAAACTTTCATTCATTAAACAAGTAGTTTAAGCATGCAATGAAAGCAATAACATGAGTGAACCATAATATAAAATTTATTATATTTTTCTCTCTCAACTTGCATTTAAACAATATTACAATTTACATCATTTTTCCTCACAATACAAAGTTAACTCAAAATATAAAAAAGGCGACATCTGCTAGACCCACTAGGTCTCTATGCTGCTGGGCCCTTGCCCCCTGTCGTCTGTCTCAACGGCTGTATCTGGACCTGGAAAAATGGTCACCCAAGGGTGTTGAGAACTATTTAAAGTTTCCAGTGGGTTCAGCCACCGAGAAAGAATGTTCTACATCGCTTGGTCCAATGGAAGCAATAATAGTAGTATGATAGGAAAACTGTAAACCTCGATGCTAACATGCTGGTATACATATAAAATATCACTACACTATCTGTGTATACTCATCTTCCCAATGCTACCATATTCTGCCATACTAGGCTACTATCCATAAACTCGGCCACTATGCCGCTGTAAAAGGGGTTAAGCTAGCTCGACCACCTTGGCCACTCTATATCATCTTTTACTCAATCATATTCTTGTGCTTTAGTTCAAGTTGCTTATCCCTTGGAAAGTCTCGCCCAACGGGCCCGTGCCCGATAGTCATGCTACCACAAGACGAGACGATCCAAGGCGCCAATAGCACTCGTGTGCTATGTCAACCAATGGAAGTGCCTCGCATAAATTCGGCCGCAGCCTCGAGAAATGGTCCTTGACTTACTCTCCGCACGAGTCCCAGCTTCCGATGGTGCCATTTTATTATTAATTGCTTTGCTTTTTTCTTTCCACTTTTACTTTTCTCTTTTATTCTAGGTTATTTACTCTAGGACATCACCTCAGGTTAGAATTTTCTATTTATTCACATTCACAATTAACCATGCCATCTGGCACCACTTTCATTTTAATTGCCTTTAAACCTTACGGAAGTTCCTCGATCAACGGGTCTCTGCCCGGGGAAGCTGCTGAAATCGCTCCTCACACTCCCGCACGAGTTCCAACATCCAAAGGTGCATTTACATTACTTTTTCCTTTTACCTTTAGCCTTCCGAAAGTACCTTGTCCGATGGGCTCGTGCTAAGGATTTAAGTATCCATCGGCACGGGCCGTATTCACCGTGCCGTATCGTGCCAACAAAATACCGGCATGATATAGCCCCCGTGCCGATGGCACAACTCAAAATTTTTTTTTTCTTTAAATTACTAAGTAATTTTCTCAATAAAGTTCAAAATATTTGATAAAGACACATAATAAGTAATTAGAAAATTTTGTCGCTAAAGAAAATAAATATTTCATGTCATTATGTGTCGGCACACATGTATTTTTTGTGACTGACACTCATCGGCACGGCTCGGCACGCACCGTGCCGTACTGTGCCGTACCGTGTCGACAAGTTTTCGGTACAACCTTGTGCCATGACACTTAAATCCTTGGCCCGTGCCCTAGGAGCCGCTATGCACGCTACTCCCAAATGATGAGTCTCAAATTCGAAGGCGCTATTTTCATTATCGTTTAGCTCTTTAGCCACTTTAAGCTTTCTTTTAGTTTTTGCCTCTTTCATTAACTTATCCCTTACCCTAGGTCCTTGCCGCAAGGGTAGCTAGGAAGCCTCACGGACTTACAACTTGAGTTGAAATTAAAGTGATTGTTCATTTTGCCCACACGCCCTAAGACCAAGCTCTAGGATTGACATTTGTTATACTCTTTAAGCTCAACCAATATACAAATTCCTTAGAGTCTGGACTCTAAGTTAAATACTCTAACATACAACCTCAAACTTAATCCTTAAACATATGCCACACATCCTCTTCCTAGGGTTAATGCCACACATTATAAATCTTTACTATAGGTTTTCTCCTAGTTTCACATCATCAATAATTAACACAGTTTTCTCCTAAGTCATATATCATTCATGCACTTCCCTCTAGGTTCATTTACATAAATCTCTAGGGATATACCCTGACATGATCACAATAATAAAATCATATTTGTCATTTATACATGCAAATATAACCTACATTAGGTTTATCACAGTTCTCTTTTAGGGCTAATCCACATTCATGATCACACTACACTAACGTGCTCGCTATCATGCTTCTAAATTAAAAAGCAAAGGAAAAAGAGGAGAGATCACCCTTTTTCGGAAGAATCCTCCACCTTGGTTTATCGCCAATTGCTCGTAGACACTTGCAATTGGGCCCCCGCGGTTTACTTGTCCTTTTGAGTCTGCAAGCCCAACGGTGATCACCACGTGCGAACGGCACCACCCAAAAAGCCCGGCAGTACATTGCACAGCAAAACGGTATAGACAATCACGGTCCCTAACAGGTGCAAAGGCACGGAGTTCAAATCCAAAAACTCTAACGGGTAAACCCCGAAAACTGTACCGAAAACACCGCAAAACAATAAGCAGAACCTACCTTAACGTCGACGCGCCGTTAAACTCGCGCACACACGTTCGTCCGACTCCTGGGAACACCTCGCGCGAGCTCCATGGCACCACCGGCGCGCTTGCGGCACTCCACTTCCTCTCCCACGCGTTCTCTCCCCCCCCCCCCCCCCCCAAGACCCATGGTTGGAGCAAAAAGAGAAAAGAGAAGAAAGAAGGACATTCTCGGGCTTTCATAGCCAAAAAGCCAGGATTCGGGCTTCCAAATCACACTTTCGGGCGCCTGAAATCGCTTCGGGTTTGCTACAGTGGGCACCTCGGGCGCACACTCCCTCGCTGCGGCCAACCAGAGGCCGCCACGTGGCCCGCTCCCGCGCCCTTGCGTCAATGCGCGCGTCAGCGACACGTCACGCCTTTGTCGCGTCGCACGGAGCGACCTACGGGGCTTCGCCATGTGGCGCCACCCACGTGCTCCTGCGCTAGGGTCACGCCGCTTCCCCGCGCCCGCCGACGCTTCGGCCGCTGCGCCCAACGGGGCGCTGCCACATGGCGCTACCCACGTGCCCCTTGCGCCAGCGCCAGCGTCGCGCTTCGCCGCCTGCTACAGTAAATCGGGCGTCCGAAAACCACTTTCGGGCGCCTGAAAATACGGCCAAATTTCGGATTTCGCCTGTTTTCGCTCGTTTTTCGACCCAACTTCGATCCAAATGCAATTCGCTTCAGACCAAACTTGTTCCACCTTATTTTTACCATATTTTAAAATACGTTTAAGGTGATTTATCCGCACTTGGCTACTTTAGCGAAGCCGGTGCACTACAGAACAAGTATATAACCAAATAATAAAAATATTAGCGGTAAGTGGTACAAGTTACCCATGATTAGCGGCATAGAGGCCGTGTGGCATAGAGGCCTAGTGTGGTATGGTATAATAGCATAGTTCCATACTTATGAGTGTCACACCCCGGGGTCGAACATGCGACCCGGGCTCGCCAACAGATTCGCCACCTATACGAAAAATCCCGCATAGGCGAAGCGTCCAACCTGCAAAAGTATCATCTAACAACTAAACAGATATCAGAGCTGAAGAAAAACTGCTGTAATAAAAATCTAAATCACTGTACAACTGAAAAATAAAGGTACAATATCCATCTCCCAAAAATAATGATACAATAATCCGATCCACCGAAAACTGAATACAAATAAAAAGCCACCTATACAACATCTATAACTCCAAAATGGGAGATAAACTAAAATAATAAAATACAACAGTGTACAGTGAAACCCACAATCCGGGTTGGTACATCTATCCCGCTGTAGTAAACAACACTAGTAGGGATCTATCTCGCGACTCTCTCGCCTCGAACCGTCAATCCAACTGAAGCAGGGACAGAAGGGAATCCCCTGCAAAACTGCCACCAACAGAGGGTGTGAGAACTTTTAGTAAAATCAGTAGCCCTCAGTGGGTAAATCCTCAAACTCCGACGTACCCACTAAGTCTACCAGAGGCAAGAAAAGGAATAAGAAAGGTGGTAAGCTATAAACAAAACTACTGATAAAAGGAAGCTACCACTACTATGCCTCTAAATGCAGTGCCAAGAAAATAGCTAAATGTATGCATCAGTGAAAGTGCCTGCCTGAATAAACCAAAATTAACCACCAGTAAACACTGGTACTGCCTGCTCTGCTTGCCTCATCGGGTATGCCAGCCTACGCATAACACCGATGCAAAAGGAGTCTCAAAGACTCTAAGCCTGCCTGTCGCACACTCCGGAGTGGCACTCGAGGGGAGCGACCCACACGAGTAAAGTAACAAGTAACCAGTATCAATATATAGCAGGACTGGATCACGACTCTGATCAAAGTGGGAAAACCCCATCCACTAAAGAAAGCCCGATCCCCTCGATCTGATGCAACCGAAAATACCCGGTCGACCGCCCAATGTCCGCGGTCGCCGCAATACCCTACAAATCCCCCAATCAAGTCCGACCTGTCATCCCTAATCTGATGCACAAGTCACCATCCGGTCAATCGCCCAAAGTCCGCGGTCGCCGCAATACCTTGCCCTCAAGCCAGCCTGTCCCAGATCCCAAGAATCTGACTACACTATCCCAAACCCCCTGCTCGCACCCGAGCTACAAGTACCCTGAGGCTAAAATGAAAGGAGAAAAGTAGAAAGTATGGTTTCTCCTAAGTCAAGTTCCAGCATGATAGTGTAGCAAAAAAAGATGGCCTATCTAGATGCCCATACAAGCATGCAAGAGTCCTCATGATGATAAAAGAAATACAGGTATCAATTTTTTTACATTTATTAGAGCATGCTATTCCAAAATATTGATAATTGCATAAGAACATTAAGCACAACATAGCCTATACCTGCCTATACCACATACACGATGCTCACAAGGTATAAATTGGCCTTCTCTTTTTAACATGATATTACCACTTCTAATAACCAAAAGCCCCATAAAAGCAAGTTTTAACGTAATATCCTTTGTTCTCAAACAAGCATGCAATTATTATTCATAGGGTGCAATTAGCCTTTTAACATAGGAATTACTCCAATATGCCTAGTGGGTATTCAAAAGTAAGAGGGTCACAACAACACCCACACCTGAACCATCCATTTGCACATAATGTAGAACGACGATCAAGTTACCCGTTTACTATCACAAAGTATAGGATAAAGAAGTGTCACACATAATCAACATCATATAAGGTGGTACAATGCTTGTCAAACCTCACAGTCATACATGAATATGCTAAGGACCATTTAACATTACTTAATCATGGACATTCAATCATGTATCACCAATGAATAGTCTAAGGCTCCACAACCTTCATTGATCTCACATAGGTTGAACATAGAATCCACCAACAACATTCATTTCCACATAAGCTAGATCGCCGACCAACCACAATATACAAACTCACATAAAGTAGTCTAAGGATCAACCATTATGATAGATATCACAAGATATAGAATGAAGATCGACAAGGTCAATTATTCTCATATAGATAAGTCAAGAATCATTTAACATACAACCTCTCATGACATAGGTTCAAGGATCATCCACACTATCATTCTCACATAACCATGATAACCAATCTCACCTAAACCAAATAACATTTCACATAAAACCATATTAACTGTTCTCACATAGCAACCATGCCCTTCTCACATTAACCAACCATCCATTCTCTCATAGATAAGTGAAGAATCAACCACCGTAGTAATCTCACATAGTATAGGTTTAAGGATAGTCACTTGCGATTAACTTCATATGAGATAGGGCAACATTGACCAAACTAATGATGCACTCATGTATAAACCAAGGATCAATCAACTTAATATAAACATGGATATCCAAGCATGATACACCAAGGAGAAGAGAGCAATAATCAACCATGTCATGAGGAAAACCAATAGCCCGAGTGGGTAAATCATCGTTTTCGGAGAAGCACAACGACCCACCTGAAACCAAGGATTTAAGTGCCGTGGCACGGGGTCGTGCCGAAAACTTGCCGGCACGATACGGCACGGTGCGTGCCGAGCCGTGCCGATGAGTGCCGGTCACAAAAAATACATGCGTGCCGACACATAATGGCATGAAATATTTAATTTCTTTAGCAATAAAATTTTTTAATTGCTTATTATGTATCTTTATCAAATATTTTGAACTTTATTAAAAAAATTACTTAGTAATTTTAAGAAAAAAGGGTTTTGAACTGTGTCATCGGCACGGGAGCTGTATCGTGCCGGTATCTTGTTGGCACGGTACGGCACGGTAGATACGGCCCGTGCCGATGGATACTTAAAACCTTGCCTGAAACTTGACGATCCGCTGCCCGATCTAGTTGAAATTTGGCGTGAGTAATCCTTATCCTCCCAGGAGTCCGATGCCGCGAAAATCATCCAAATCCGCCTCACGGATTGGGCCCAATTACTGAAACAATGCACGCTGCGCAATTAAATTTCAGAATTTCAGCAAGTGTAATGAAGCTAAATAAAAAGTATGTGCGACTTCAAATACCTCAAAATGAAGTTCCTAGCAGTAAAACAAAGATGTCCTCTTCCTTACAAACATCTTCAAGTCCTCAAAAATCCACAATTAATTTCCCTTAACATTCAAATGAAACAAATATCACAATGCTGTCCAAAAACTGCTACATAAACTTGCTAGAACTTCCAAGCTTAATTAGAGGCTTTTTCAAAGGGAATCATCCACATATCACAAAAGAGAATTTGCTCACATTGAAGTTAAGAAGAAGTCCCAATTTGAATTTCTGAAAAAGACCTAATATTCCCAAAGTTATCTGCATTCCAAGGTGCATTGCTCAAATCAAAAACTAAAACAGGGACTGCAATAAACCTTATAACAGCACTGGGAAGATCATTAAAGTTACCTAACCAAATGAGCTCCAAATCTTGCAAGAGAGGTACTATTGGATTCCTTGTCGAGAGTAGATACAAATTGAGCTAAAGAACTCCAAATTTCATGCTCGGATGAAGGAGAAAACCCATAAACACTTTGAACTATCCACCAAGTTCCATCTGTATACGAATGCAGCAAGGTGTTCCAAAGATCATGCATAAACCCTAATAAAAACTCAGATCTGGGGGGAATGATACATACCAATATTGTAGATCTTCGAGTCCTGAAAATTTTCCCGCAAAAATCATCCAAAAATTCCACTCCTACAATTCAGAAAAGCCAAAATACCAAAGACTACCCAAAATTCCATGCTGAAACAAAGGGTCCAAAGATGGCCTTAAAACTCTGTAAAATCATAAGATCTGAGGGAAGAGTTGAATACAAAAATTGTAGCCTTAACTCTTGTGAAAACGTAGAACCAAAAATGAGCTCAAAATTCCAAGAAATGAGTCCTGGGGAATTTTTGCACTGAAATGTGACGGAGAAGGCTGTGAAGCAGCAATTGTGATGTCCTCAAATGTTGGTGAAGAAGATTGGTGAAGAAGATGATCCAAATGGCCTTCAAAAATCCCCAAAAAATTCAGTGTTCTAGTAGAGTTGTTGAAGAAGCTTTGCTAAGAAAACTCCCCTGAGAAAACCTCTCCAAAAGGTCCAAAATGGAGGAAGAGATCACCTTATAAAGCCATTGAAGGAGAAAACCAAAAAAATCACCCCATGGAGCTACAGTACTGGGCCGGCCCGGCATTGTGCCGCAGGGCCGCCATGTGGCAGCAATCCGCGCGCTCCCGCGCTGTGGCCCCCGCGCCAGATCGCCGCCATGTGTCGCTCCCCGATAGGCCGATCCGTGCGGCTAATCGGGAGACGACACGTGGCCTCCCTTATCCATCCGCATCCGCGCCTGCCCGCGCCGCTGCCGCTGCTACCCGGCCTGCCCGCACCTGTTGCGTGGGCCGGGCCTGTTGCGCCGCGCCTCCACGCCTGCCACGTGGCGTACGGAACCAACGGGGAGCCGCCACGTGGCACCCCCTCCGGTCCACCATGCGCCCAAAAAATACCGTAAACTTCGGGTTGTCCGTTTTCGCGCGTCCGGACTCAGAAAAATACATGCAAATAGCCGATCTCCATCGTTTTTCCGCGCTGAATCCAAATACGAAGTCCGTTTTGCAAGAATCCACTTATATTTTTCGACGAAACTCCCCATTAGGCAATCTTGATCCATTTCTCGCACTGAGTCCGTTTCTTGGGTCCGATTTGTGCACAACCAACACTGTCCACAGAAATAGGCCTCCACAAGCTGTCGATCACGCTGTAATGACCACGAAGATCCGGGTCTTCACAATGAGTGTGTTCTAGCATTGTATTTCATTTAAATAGTATGCTAGCGTAAAAATATTTGTTTAAATATATATCTTGCTACTAATGTTTCCATCAGATCAAGTGGGTGTAGAGTATGTTTCTCGGTGATTGAACTCATTGAGAATTATTCGTATTTTTCATACCTTGTGGTTTATCCCTTTTTGCAGATCCGGGTGACGCCGGCGAGGCACGAGATCGAGGCAAAGGCCTAGCTAAGTAGCAGACCTAGCAAGGTCTAGAGAGAGTACCCATTTCGTACTAGAGTGAACATTGTATTTTGGAAAGGAAAAATGTTGTAATAACATATGTTGTTCATTCTAGATCCATGTATCAACTTTATACAATTGTGTTTCATATAAAAGTTGAAAGTTTAAATTTTATAAGTCATACTCTGATATTCTTGTATTTTCTTGTGTATGATTGTATGTTTGAGATGTATCACCGTTCCTTTCGGGTAGGAAGGGGTCATGCCCGATTGGTGGATTTGTTGCGTGCCCAAACGGCCAAATTGGCGGTCTTGAGGTGTGACAACTTTATTCCTTGCTTTGAACATAATAAGTTGAGGAATCTCAACTATCAATCAAAGGAAGAATTCTATGGGCTATATTATTCAAAAAGGTAGTGCAACATGAATAGGATTCAAAAAATAAAATTAAGGCTTAAATACTCAAAAAAATAATTTTCAGATAGGAACACACATCTACTAATTGTAATCTGATTAGACTAAATTCACAAGCAAAATTTATATTTATTTTCTCTTACACATTAAGTCGAACACTTGGTAAGCGTTCCAAATAATATATAGAATACAAGAAATCTATACATTGGAATCTAATGGGTGTGCAAAGGTTTAAACAATTTCAAGATTTTTATTGATTCAAGATCAATATTTAACACAAATGTTAGCTTTTTTTTTTTAAAAATAATTTTTAGATCTAAAACCTATCAAGAGAATGATACTTTAAAAAATTGGCAAAAGAGATAAAGGGAACAAAATAGAAAACCTTTTGTTGATGATGAAGGAAGCGACAACGAACGAGGTGCCTTCAACAAACAGAACGATGTTGGTAACAAACGAAATGACGGCAACGATGAACGAGAAGTATAGCGGCTGTCTTGATGTCAGAGAATGAGGAACGAAGGCCTTAGTGTGCGTGTGCGAGAACGAGAGAGAGATTGCGCATGCGATGGAGAAGCGTGTGGCGTGTGTATGGTCGTGCAAGAGAGAAAGAGAGAGAGAGCGCTGGTTTGTTGATGATACAAACAGGAGAAATAGAGGAATAGGTAGCCTTTTTATTAATTAGGGTAGCATAGTTAAGCAAAATAGTCCTCTTATCAAATAAATAAAAACAAGACTCAAGCAAAAACAAAATACAAAATATATAGGCACAGCACCCATGATCCTTTGTTTTGTAATCATTTCTTCCTTGGAGATTGTTCTCAGTGATGACTAGCTTCTTGGAGAATGGAGAACATACTCTGGCACATGCTATAATTTCTTGCACGAGTCAATTAATTTCATATGCCAGGGATTGGTCCATTTGTTGTGTGAAATTTGCATGTTCTGCTATAGTAGTAATGCATCAGCTACCATGCTTGAGACACAAATACTTGGATTCTGAATCTCTGATTTAGTTCTGTCGCTAAATTAGTGTATCCTTCTGGGGATAACCTATATCAACAGGGATGGCTGCAGTTCAGTAACCACTCTAGATTCCTCGTAGTTGTCACTTTAAGATGCTTGTAAATTGGGATACATCTTCACCCTGTAATAAGTGAGGAACATGCTCTACTATTTTAGGGCAAATTTTGTTTAAGAAGTATCTCATTGCCCTTTTGTAGGAGCACTAGAAAATTGTGTTGGATTCTCAGGAGCATGTGCAGCTATGCAACTCAATAGCTGTCAAAGTAGGGGAGTCTGCTTGGGAAGATTTGTATTCACATACTTTTAGTTTAGATATGATGTAATCATTTACAAATATGATTGACAAAATACATTTTTAATAGTGATGGCTGTAGATTTCATTATCTTTTCTTTCCCTTTGCAAATGCTAATTACTAAGTGCATCATAAGCATACCTCAGAATTAAATTAGTTGCAGGAAAAGTTTTATACTTGTAATTTCTGGTATCCATTATTACTTAGTGTAGCATACCATTCTGTGACTATATTAATACAGATCAAAGAAGATATTTGGATTCTCAGTGTCTCTTATCCTCATCAATATGGCTTCTGTAATGGAGCGCGCTGATGAGAATCTCCTTCCGGCAGTTTACAAAGAAGTTAGTGAAGCATTCAATGCCGGACCTACTGAGCTTGGATACCTTACATTTATAAGAAACTTTGTGCAGGCAATATCATCACCATTGGCAGGTGTACTAGCTCTTCACTATGATCGTCCAACAGTTCTCACTATAGGCACTGCGTGTTGGGCCTTATCAACGGCTGCTGTTGGAGCCAGTCAGCATTTTCATCAAGTTGCATTATGGAGAGCTGTGAATGGTTTTGGCCTTGCAATCGTTATCCCCGCACTCCAATCATTCATTGCCGATAGCTACATGGATGGTTCGCGTGGTGTGGGGTTTGGACTGTTAAGCCTTGTTGGTGCGATAGGAGGCATAGGAGGTAGTATTTTAGCAACAATTATGGCCGAGCAGGAGTATTGGGGAATTCCAGGATGGCGTTTTGCCTTTATTATGATGGCGTCATTGAGTTTGCTTATTGGACTTCTCGTCTTCTTGTTCGTTGTTGATCCTAGAAGAACTTTTGTCTCTTCTGGTGCTCATGAGGAAGCTGCGAGGTATCATTCTTCTTCCTGTTTCTGAATGTTAATATGTTTGATATTACTGCTAGATATTATTTAAAAAACTATTTAGCTGTTGCATATTGTTTCTTTCAATTTTCATCTAAGATTCATGAATTGCTTCTTGGGATGCCAAATACTTCTTCAGCTACAGCCTACAAGTTTATTTATTTATTTTTTTACCAACAAGCAATGCTCATAAATAGAAGCATCATAAACAGAATTTATCAAGTTATTATGCAAGCAATAGCTAGGGGAGGCCCAAGGCAAAAAATCCAACTGAATCTGAAAACTCTGACTCAGAGTGTTTGTTAAGCCCGAAGTCCTCGTCCTCTGCGCGGCAAAGCATATTCACTGCCCACATTTGTGGCAAAGTCGGAGATTAGATGTCACGCCCCGCGGTCGAAACCGCGACTCGGGCTCGCCAACAGATCCGCCGTCTGTACGGAAATCCCCGCACAGACGAAGCGTCTACCCTGCAAGTCAGATCTATAGCTAAACATGTATCAGAGCTGAAATAAAGTAACTAGCTATAGAAATCGAATACTGAACATCTGAAAAAAAAACATAAATCCATAATACAAAATAACACAAGGTCATGCAGACTGTCAAGTACAAAAGTGGAATCTCAAAAATACCGGGTACCTCTACCTCTGACTCTCAAAATAAATACGGGTAAGGAGCTACTCGGCCACGCCCTTACCTCGATCAGTTGTCTCCGCACGAGCAGAAGCCTGAACAACAACCTCTGAAAAACCTGCCACCACAGCGGGTGTGAGAACTACACCAACACGTAGTTCTCACTGGGTACTGGCACCAATATTCACGGTATGCCCACTAAGTCTACTGGAGGCAAAAGAAATAGGTGAATAGATAAATAATAAGCTGGAATGAAACTACAACTAATATGCCTCAAGTACCATGCTCAAAGGAAAAACCCAAGTAAGAACATGCTATGCTTCCACTCGCTCGCATCAATCTAATCTCAGTGACTGCCAAATCTGGTAAAGTCAGGCCTGCGCCCCCTAGTGTATCAACTAGGGTTACTCGTGTATCAACGTAGGGTGTCCAATCGGACTATCAAGTACCACGCACAGCAGCCTCATCAGGCGCATCAGCATTGCATCCGGAGCGGCAACTTGAGGGAAGCGACCCCACCGAGGAACAAGCGTGTCTCATATGGCATAGAAAGCGACATCTGCAGGCTCTAATCCTCGATCAAACAGATCGGAAACTCGTATGCCTCAAAATTCCACAATCATGTCTAGGTCGGAGAACCCTCCACGACTCAATCTGATAAGACCCATGAAACCTCCAAGACACTAGAAACTCTCTACAGCGTCAAATAAAAAAATCCACTCGGCCCCAGGCACGAGGGTACATGCACCCTGAACCCACCCAACCCCTCTGGGCGATCGAAATATTTAAAAGCCATTTTCAAAGTCAAATTTTCCATTAAAACCAGTTCGGTGAATTTTAAAACTGTTCAGATGCAGTTCGAATGCCATCTAACTATACCGGCTAGTGTCAAATGATGTTAGGAGTCTACTAAAAATAATTAGGGGTACAAGTTATTATTCTGCAATATTCCAGGCAACTATAAGATTTATCGACTATAATAAGATATACATTAGACATGCTGAACATGCCTATAGAAGCATTAGAGGGCATTCCACAAAGCTTGGAAAATTTTCAACCCACCCGAATCGCTTTCCGCAGGCAAACAAGAAGTCGGTGAAGTGCGGGCTCGCTCACTGTCGAAAATTTGCCGTAGCCGCACCCTCGGCACTCGGTCGTGCGCACTTCTGCCACAAGCTCACAGCACACTCTAAAAGCTCACAGCACACTCCACACTTTGTGAACAGGGCAACCCAAACTCCAAAACCTCAAGCCAACATCTCGGCCATCTCCTTGTCCAACAGCCACAATACCCAACTCACCGCACATAGCCTACACTCCCCGCGGCTCCGTACAGCACACCTGGCAACAACCCAGGCTCCCGCAACCCGCGTGACCCTCTGCTGCCCTTCACCGCACAGAGAAGAAAAAGGAAAAGAGAAACCATATCAAGCTCGGGCCATCCACCAAAACTCACACACCCTTTGCCAGCTCCGCGCAGTCCACTGGGCAACCACCAACCCCCGGCACGCGCACAGCCCCCTCGCGCGCGGGCTCCAACCGGGCTCTCCTCTGCCGCTGCTCCACGCAGTGGACAGGGCGGCCCAATCCCCAGCCCCCGCCGCACCCAGACCTCGGGCTGTGCCCGCGCGCCCACTCACTGCCGGCTCCGTGCAGTGAACCGAGCGGCACCAAGCCTCCTCGGCTCACGCAGCATCCATCTGCCTCGCACAGCACAGGGAGGAAGGCAAGAGGAAAGAAAACCCAACTCACAACCTCAAAATCCCAAATTCTGCGATACACTGGGTCTAACAAAACCCTTATCCATCAAGTCCTGAAGTTGCGCCTTTAACTCTCGCAGCTCAGACGGTGCCATTCGGTAAGGAGCCTTAGAGATTGGCATAGGACTACGTCAATCAAAAACTCAATCTCCCTATCCGGCGGCATACAAGTCAATTCCGGTGGAAACACATCCGGGAACTCGCGAACAATAGGGATATCCCCGAGTCCATGTGCCGTCGTAGGCCCTTCAACCACACTAGCCAAAAACCACGCATCCATTGCAGATCATCTGCCTCGCTCGAGAAGTCGAAACTATAGAGGCGAAGAAAGCACTCTGGCAACCCCGGTACACAAGCACCTCCTGGCCTGGCTCTCTAAAAGTAACTGTCCTCGCGGCACAGCCAATAGTCGCAAAATACCGTGCCAGCCAATCCATCCCAAGTACCACATCAAAGTCCCGCAGCTGTCTCAGGACCATCAGGTCCGCTGGCATAATCCAGGACTCAATCTGCATTGGGCAGGACCAACAACACTCCTCCACGTGCAAAGTGTGATCAGGAATTTGAACCTCTCGTGCACGTGACAACCGACCTACCTCTAACCCATGTAATGATGCAAATGATCTACTAACAAAAGAATGCGATGCTCCGGTATCAAATAAAATGCGAACTCTAATGCCAGAAAGTAAAGTGATACCTGCCACCACATGGTCGGCTGCCGAGGAGTCCTCCACCTGTGCGACATAGACCCGTCCACTCCGAGCTGGAGGCCGGTAATCAATAGGGTGGGAAGAAGGTGATTTGCTCGCTGGAGCATAGGGCCGCTGAACTGGCGGTCGCTGTTGATGTGCAAAAGGAGGCGACGCCGAAGAGGGTGCTGCTGAAGATGTTGAAAGGGGACAAGAAGCTCGCAGATGTCCAGACTACCCACAGATATAACAGCGCCCCCGCCACTGATCACAAGTGTTGGCAAGATGCTGACCTCTACAAAAGATACACCTATCAGAAAACTGGGACTGCCTCGGTTGCTGCTGCTGTCTCTGAGACTGCCGCTGTGATTTCTGCTGCCTCGGCTGGGACCTCTGCTGATGCTGATGCTGCTGCTGCTGTGGTGGCCTCTGGGATCCACAAGGCCCTCGCCGCTCCGAACGCCCACGGTCGGAAATTTGAGGCCGCGGCGGTCGTGGCAGTCTCCACGAACTGGCCTGTACCCCGTCATCCGATGCTGGTCGCTTCCTGTCAGAGCTCTGCGCGACTATACCGCCCCGCCTGGCGACTACGTGGTGTCCTCTCTCTACCTACTGGGCATGCTCCGCGGCCTCCTCGAGAGTCTGAAGCCGCTGAGCATGCACCAAGGTATAAATCTCAATGCGGAGACCTGCCTCAAATAACTCCACCTGATGGGGTCCATCACGAGCGACAAATGGCACGTAATTAAGCAACTGCGTGAACTCCTGAAAGTAGGCCTGTACTGATCGGTCGCCCTGCTGCAGGTTCTTCAAATCGTCCTCCAGCTTCCGCTTCACACTAGTAGAAAAGTAGGTGTCCAAAATCATGCGTCGGAACTCGGACCAGGGTAGCTGTCGGGTAATCTGAAACTCCAGTGGCTCCACCCGATGCCACCAGACATCTGCATCTCCGTCTAAACAGTGTACCGCCATATGCACCATGTATCTCGGATCGATGAAGAAGTTCCGGAATACCTTCTCCATCGCTGCTAACCCCATCCCAATCTCCCACGGCTGTGTGTCCCGTCCCGAGAATCTAGGCGGTCCTCGCTGACAAAACTTGGTGAGCTTGTCAGCGATATCCTGCTCCTGAGCCGGTGTCAAAGGCTGGATCGCTCCCTGAGCCTCGCTACTCGACGATGGCGCCGTCGGCACAAATGGTACAACTGGTGGTGCAGGGCCCTCAGAAACAGTCGGGGGCGGTGCCTTTCTCTGGGCAAGAAACTGATCCATCCTCTGCTCCTGTCGGCGAGTGCTCTCAGCCAACTGGGCCACCAAGGCGCTCAACTCGCTAATCTCGGAAGATCTTGGCTGCTCCGGCTCCTCCGGGGGTATAGAGGTACCCCGGGTAGGGATCTGATGTCGGGGAGGCATCCTGCTACAAGAAACCACCAATCAGTAACAAAACCACACTCGACCCAATCTAGTGAAAGTCAAAGACATCCCCCTATTTCTGTAACTTTATGTTGTCTACAGCCAACATAATTGTCCACCAGAAATAGGATATGCCAATCCCTCTTCACTCACTGGAAGAGTCCAATAAATAAATCGCTGACTTTCGCAAAATATCGCGTCACTCACGCCCTATCCTCCTAGGGTCTGCCAAAAGCCTAGGGTTTTCTAAGTCCCAATTGACCTATTCCTAAGCTCTGATACCAACCTAATCTGTCACACCTCGGGTGTAAACCAGAATCTGGGCTCGTCCACAGATCCGCTGTGCATACGGAATTTTTCGTGTACACGAAGCGCTGGTAACCTGTTCAGATATAAAAGATATAATAAAAGAGCATAAAAACAGAGCTGAACTAAAACTAATACATCTCAGACTGAAGCTGGAAAATAAAAATAAAATATAACTCTCAATAAGTACAAGTGTCTCTTCCAGCTCACCAAATAGATACAAACAGCTGGCTAAAGCCAGACCCAAAATAAAGATACAACTGTCTGAGAATAAAGGGGGTACAACCAAAACACTGCTAAGCTCGCAGACGGGGTAGACGATCTATCTAGTCCGCAATCCTCTTACCTCGATCTGTCGAAGACGGCCCAGCAACTCCCGCAGAGGACTCTGCAAAACAAAGGGGGGAAAAGGAAAAAGGACAATGGGGGTGAGAACTACTATAAAAACAGTAGCCTCCCCTAGTGGGTTAAGCCTCACTCTCTGACGTGCCCACTAGGTCTACCAGAGGCAAAAAGGGGAAAAGAAGTAGTATGTTATAAACTGAACTGATGATAAACAAAAGATGAAGCTATCACTACTATGCCTCTACATGCAGTGCTATAAGGAGTAACTATGTCAATGCAACAATAAGGGTATCTGCCTGAATAAATCCAATCAATGAACCGGTAAACACCGGCACTGCCTGCTCTGCTGTCGAACTCAAGAATCCAGTAACGGGATCGGCACACATGGCTCGCCTCCCAAAATAACTAACAGACCGGCACACATGGCTCGGCCATAAGCCTACCTTCGGAGTGGCACTCGAGGGGAGCGACACACACGAGTAAAGTGTCTCTGTCACAAGTATCACGATATAGCAGGGCTGGATCACGACCATGATCAATATGGGAAAAATCCATCCACTAAAGAAAACCCGATCCCCCCAATCTGATGCACAAGTAACAGTCCGGTCAACCGTTCAATGTCCGCGGTCGCCGCAATACCTGACTAACAAGTCCAACCTGTCCCAGATCTCAATATCCTGCCTACACTATCCCAACCCATGCTCGAACCCAAGCAACATGTACCCTGAGTCTAAATAAAAGGAGAAAAAGGGAAAATATGGTTTCTCCTAAATCAAATTCCAGCATGATAGTGTAGCAGAAAAGGTTTCTAGATGTCCATACAAGTATGCAAATGTCCCAAGATGATAAAACATACAACTAACAGTTTTCTGCCATTCAATATAGCATGATGTTTCAATCTCTAATAATTAATCTCACATGAAGGCTAAATACTAATATAATGTCCTTTTATGTAGTATTCAGACCCTTCTTGTGTTCTTTTTGTTTTTCCCTTTGAATAATTAGTTATTTGGGGTTATTTACCGAGTTTTCGTGGGTGGAACTTTTGCACTTGCGGGTATCTTTCGGTGGTAGAGCTCGGAAAACGGAGAACGACAGAGCGATCGGATCGGAAATTCGACTTACGGATTGCCCGGAATGGGGTTTTCTAGGTTTCGGCGTCCGTAGTGTGCATCGGGATCCGTGCCGGCTGTTACGGAACGTTTCGGTGATCGGCACGCTTTTGGAGGAGATTGGAATCTTTCCCTTTATACCGAATATGGGTTTTTCCTTACGTACAAGAGGATTGTATTACTTTGTTTTAGTTAATTAATAATTTTAAAGAAACGAAAAAACCCTAGTTCGGGAGGGAG
This sequence comes from Tillandsia fasciculata, assembly GCA_029168755.2. Taxonomy (NCBI): domain Eukaryota; kingdom Viridiplantae; phylum Streptophyta; class Magnoliopsida; order Poales; family Bromeliaceae; genus Tillandsia; species Tillandsia fasciculata. The sequence goes on along the minus strand of CM054937.1, from coordinate 11,143,804 downwards.
GCGAAAGAGAAGAGATCGAGCATCCATCTTCTCCAATCAACGTGCCGGAGGCGAGGAACGAGACGTCATCGTCGACGGGGAGCGGATCCGGACTTCGCACTACCCGCGAGGAGCGCCTTTAGGTCGTCTTCTCCGTTAGAGCAAGGTTAGCGGTTTACTTTTCGTCGTCGTTGTTTCGTTTTCGTATTTTTCGGACGATTGGGGTTTTTGGTGTTCGCATCTTGTCGCTTTGCGTCGCTAGGAAGCCCTAGCCGCTGCCGCGCCGCCGCTGTGCTACTGCCGTGCGGACGGGGCTGCAGGCCGCCGCGCGCAGGGGCTGCGGGCCGCGCCGCGCGCGGGACCTGCAGAGTGCGCCGCGCGCAGGGGCTGCGGGCCGCGCCGCGCGCGGTGTCTGCAGGGCGCGCTGCGCGCGGGACCTGCAGAGTGCGCCGCGCGCGGGGTCTGCTGGGCGCGCCGCGCAAAGGGCTGTGCCGCGCTGCTTGCGCCCGAGCGGGGAAGCGCCGCGCAGGGCTGTGCCGTGCTGCTTGCGCCCGAGCGGGGAAGTGCCGCGCAGGGCTGTGCCGTGCTGCTTGCGCCCGAGCGGGGAAGTGCCGCGCAGGGCTGTGCCGCGCGACTTGCGCCCGAGCGGGGAAGGTGCCTGCGCAGGGCTGTGCCGCGCCGCTTGCGCCCGTGCGGGGAAGGTGCCCGCGCAGGGCTGTGCAGCGCCGCTTGCGCCCGTGTGGGGAAGGTGCCCGCGCAGGGCTGTGCCGCGCCGCTTGCGCCCGAGCGGGGGAGGTGCCCGCACGGGGCTGTCGCATGCGTCGCGCTGGCCGCGCGGCGTTGTTGTCTGTGCCGCGTCTTTTTGTGTTGTAGTGTTTTCGGTTCTTTCTGGACAGAGGTTGAGTCTACCTTTTTCACGGGGCTTGGTGGTGTTTCTGTTGTGTCCTTTTGGGGACTTTTTAGGTCCGGGGCCGAGCGGAAGCGAGGAACAGTTTCAGGGGCTGCGATCGATGTTCCCGGAGGTGGGTAACCTTTACTTCTTCGTGCATGCTTCGTTGCAATCACATGAGTTAGGTGTGTGGTATTGCGTTTTAATCCACATTGTGAGTTGTTGACTAACCCCTATTATGCATCGGTTCTTACCTTTTGGAGCGACTGTCGGTCGCGAGATCTTATGACAAATGTCGGTGTTTCCTTTATTATGCTCATCGCGCTTGCACGCACACCAGCGGTTTGGCCACCGCGTCGGTGTACTTTTCCGGAGGAGTGGTCTGCGGACCCGTGAACCCCACGAGGTAATGTTAGTAAGGGCCCCTTGCTGCTATTTGCGGTGCTGCACTCGTGCAGTGAGGGGTTAAATGCACCAAGGTGAGAGCGGGGCAGTTGTTCTTGTGCCTGAGGTCCACGGACCGATTAGGCAGGTGTTCGGCACGGTTTTTATAGGGGAGTATGATTGATTGCATGAGGGGGAGTTGTGGATGCTCTAGAGTTTACGGTTTGATCGAATATCTGTACTCCTTGTTATCATACCTGTTTCTACGCTTTACCTTTACTCTTTGTGTCACTGACTTTCCACTGTGTGACAGGTTCAGTCAGGGGTGGGATCCGAAACGGCGGTGAGGCTACGACTAGAGGGATTTAGCTCTTCTGTGGCTGGTGACCCTTTTTCCCTTTTTGCACTTGATTATTTCGGTTAGTTAGATGTGAGCATGTGATTTCCTTCTTCGTGGATGTTGGGATGGACTTGTGACTTGGTGATCAACCGTTTTTCTTTATGCTTCAGTTACGCTGTACGTACGGCCGTTTTCAAAATGAAACAGGATTGCGAAATTATTTTGAAAACTAAGTATCGTGTGGGCACTGTTTTACAAACCCGTGGATTTATCCTTTCAAACTCTAATCGCCGTCAGAAAAGAGATTGCAAAATTGTTTTGGAAACTAAGTGTCGTGTGGGTACTATTTTACAAACCCGTGGTTTTATCATTTCAAGTTTACTTTAACGGTTGGTGAATGTGATTGTATGATGTTTCTCTTTTAGTCTTTTATGCGACTGGTGTGGTTAAAGTGTTGTGGTGGTTCTTACGCCGTGCATACGCAAGGGTGGCTCGAATGTTGGAATCGAGGACGCTCGCGTATGTGGCGGGTCTGTGCACGTGCCCGGCAGGTAGTCCCTTTTTAAAAGAAAAATTTTGCGCTATTTTTCTGCTTTTATAAACCCCGGGGCGTGACATTTTAACTCATAAAGCATGCAAGTATTATTCACAGGGTGCAATCAACATTTTAATCACAAAGGATTGGTCCAATAGGCCTAGTGGGTAGGTCAAAATAAGAGGTTCACAACAATCACCCACCTCGAACGCTAAACACAAGTCCAAACACGCCCCCGCCCAAGAAGAACCAACACACGCCGCGAAACTGCAAAAATGCCCAAAACGGTGCCCGATTAATCTCACAATTTTACACTTAGATGCTGTCCTCGCAAACAGTCCAGAAAAGCCCAATTTTCACCTGCGAGATGAACTCCGAAAATTCCAAAAAAATCACCGCTGCGATCGTCGCGACGAGTAGACGAAGATCGAGTACTCGTCCTGTTCCGACTCCTGTAGGCCAAGTTACAAAATAAACATCGCGGTAAGCGCGATACTCCACAAGAACAAAATTCTGTAGCACTCCGACCAGAAAAAGTAGGATTTTTACCTTCGGAAAAACCTCAAAAAAATTCAGAAAAATCACGATGATGTTCCCTGCGATGTGTAGATGCGAAACGAGTACTTGCACACCTCAATCCGACACTCGAGCGCGGAGAAATCCCAGAAAAACTGCGGTGCTGTCCAAAAACTCCGCCGCAGAAAGGGGGTCACAAGATGGCTCGGAAACTCCAAGAAAAACTCAAAACGAGGGGGAGCTAAAAATATGAAAGTCGCAGCCCTACCTGTCGTGAAGACAACGGCGCAAGAATCGTCCAAAAATACTGTCTAAGTAGCCCGGGGGAGTCCGCGCACCGAAACGCGATGGGAAGGGTCGCCGGTGAAGAAGCGTCGCGACGCGCCGATTTGCTGTAGAACACGATGAAGGTGCCTCCTAAAATCCCAAGAAATCTCCACAAGGTGCAGCACAGGTAGAGGATGAAGTTTGCTGAAGGAGTCTCTGTGAGAAACAGTCCAGAAAAGGAGGAAAAGGAAGAAAAGGAGTCGTTCGGGGCCTATTTATAGGCTAAACTCAACAAATAAGAAAATACCCAACATGTCCCCGGATTCGGGCGCTCGGACCGAATTCGGGCGCCCGAATTCGCTGAAGGATTCCTCGCGAGGAGCGCCCGGATTCACCTGGGCTTGACACGTGTCTCGAACACGGGACAGCGGTGCAAGCCCAGCCGGGTGCCGCCGTGTGTCCGCCTGGCGGTCAGCGGGTTAGGTGGCGCCCGTGAATCGCGTGGCGCCACGCGTCCCCCGCGGTGACCGCCAGCACATGCGGGCAGGCGCCGCCTGCCACCCTGCGCTGCACGCACCTCGAGGCGCCCTCCCGCGCCTCCGTGCACCGCGCTCGGTGAGCCCGCCAATGACACGATGCCACGTGTCCCCCGCGTCGGGTCCATGCACCCGCACGGGGTTCCGTGGACCGCGCAGCCTGCGCCGGCCAATCCGGGTGCGCCACGTGTCCCCGCCTTGTCCATGCGCCACCCCGCGCCGCTCTGTGGACCGCGCGCTGCAGACCGGCCAATAACAGGCCACCACGTGGCATCTCGACGGTCTACGGTCTCCCCCATGCACCAAAATCCACTGTAAACTTTCGGGAGTCCATTTTTGGGCATCCGGACACCAAAAATAGAAGCAAATAGCCGTTTTCAAGCGTTTTTCCGCGTTGAATCCAAATCCGACCTCCGTTTGGCCCAAAACATTTTTTAAACTTCGGCAAAAATAGCTGAGTGCCAGTCAAGATCCATATACCACACTGGGTCCATCTAAGACATCCCTTTGATGCATCATGGGCCCGACACACCAATAATAGGTGTTTCACACTGTGGATTCACGGGAAAAGCTACAGGGGAATCCGGACCACTACACCAAGGCCAGCGGTGCACGGCGCTGGTAGGCCTGGCGTTGGGGCGCTGGGCCTGCGGGCCTGGCGCGCGGCGCTGGGCCTGCAGCGCTTTGTGGAGCAGAGCGGCTGCGGGTGCGGGCCTACAGCCTGGCGGGCGGCACTGCAGAGCAGCTGGCGGCACTGCAGGGCTGTGCGGCGCGGGGCTGGCGCGCGGCTCTGGCGGGCTGCACCCTTGCAGCGCGCGGCGCTGCGGCTAGCTGTGTGCGGGGCTGCAAGCGGGCGGGGCTGCTCCCCTTTTGCGGACAACGGCACAGTGCGGCTAAGTGAGCGGCGGCGGCGGCGATTTCCGTCAAGCCAAAGTTTTAGGCCAGGCACGGCGGCGACGGCCTAGCGACTTCGTTAATGGCGGCAGCGGCCTCCCGTCTTATCCGACGGTGGCGGCGGCCTCCCGTCTAAACCAACGGTGACGGCGGCGGCTCCGCCCAAAACTCCCGCTCCGGCGAAAATCCCAAGAAACCCAAACGAAAGCTCGGAAAACCCCACGAAACCCAAAACGACGTCAACGAAAAGCCAAGAACCGACCTTTTACCGACGGGGAAAGACGATGCAATGCCCTGACCCGCTCTCCGACCTCTGGTCTCCGACGGTGATGGCGCTCACAAACCCGATCTCCGATTATGACAGCGTTTCCGATTCCGGGCTTCGGCGCGCACAACGAGAAAGAAGATGAATCGCTCTTTTTCAAAAACAGGAACCGAGAGTTTTCTTGTTTCTTTTCTTTTAATGAGTAAAATAAACCGATCCCCGATCCCCCTTGTATTTATAAGAGATTCTAACAATATTAATCGCTCTTATCTTTTGTAACCGCTTTTAACCGTTTTTCAACGGTTTCTTCCTCGATTTGTGTGCCAAATTTGCCGAAACGCCCCTCATGCATCCGCACGGATTTTAAAGCACCATAAAGCATTAATAGGTATTTTAAAATTATTTTTCACCCATTAATTTTGAAAAACCATATCGGGAGGTCCGTTCGTCAGATTTTCGAGCCGATCGCATCGCCGTTCTTCGTTTAACGAGCTCTACAACTTGATAGCCAAAACTGATAAAATCGATAAAAGCGAAACATAAGCAAAATAACACACACCGAAAGTGACTCAAATGGAAAAACCGTGGGCACTACATCACTCCCTCCTTTAAAGAAGTTTCGTCCCCGAAACTTAACTCATATCCATCAAGAATAGCTCCAGAAATGCTCCCTCACAACCTGAATGTTTGAAGGTGATGGTGGAGACCATGAAACCAAACCACTGAAGACAAGTACCAAGTCGAACTCTCTGATTGGAACAACCACAAAATCCCATGGCAACTCAATTGCCCAATCTAACCGGCTTGGTTGATACAATGATATTCGCTTTCATTGGTGGCCACTGGGTCAAATCCGATAACACACTAGGATGGAGTCTCCTCACAACCATGAGTACGAGCAAAGGTATGCGAAAAGAATGAATAAGATGCTCCGGCATCGAATGATGTTCAAGCACGAATAGCAAAATAACCTATACCTGTATCCACATCCGCTGGTGGAACTGTACCCTACGATGCCATGACATAAACCCTCCGTCCTGACTGCTGTTGCTGTGGTGCCCTCTCCTCCCGTCGAAGGGTCGGAGGGCGTCCTGCTTGTGCTGAAGAAGACCTCCCACGGCCTTAACGCTGAGGTGAAGATGTAGGTACTGCTGACGATGCTGTCTCCTGGTTCAATAGGCAGTCGGATTGGAAGTGTCCTGTTTCCTACAACGGAAACAATAGTTATGCCTCATGGAACAAGCCATCTCCCGGTGCGCTCCGCCACAAATAATGCAGGTCCGGTCCCGTCTCCTGCTGTGTACGAGGATACTTGGGTCGTCGGTCACCCCCTGACTGCCCGTCTTCTGGCTGTGACTGAGACCGCTTCTTGTCCCGGTTGCGGTCGGAATCCTCACTCAGTGCGCAGATAAGAACGGCCCCACGCTCCACCAAAGCGGCCCTGTCGACCACCTGTTAAAAGGTATGTAGATCCGCTGCCTGAACCAACCTGAAGATGTCTCATCTCAATTCATCCACAAAAAGGCGAGCCTTGTGAGACTCATCCTGAATAATAAAAGGAACACAGTTTGCCAATCTCACAAATTCCCTTTGGTATTCCATAACTGAACGGTTGCCCTGTTTGATGTTCTTCAGATCATCATCAAACTGCTGTTTGATGCTGTCCGAGAAGAATGCCCCAAATAATATCTCTCTGAAAATAGGCCAAGAAGGAAGGGCAGTGCCACTAAACCGCCAAAGGAACTTGCTCGTTCTCCTCCATCATCAGATCCTCAAATGGCTTCTCCATGGTGTCCACCTATTTCTCCACCACCCTCGGGTCTGTCGTCTCTCCCTCAAAGAGGGGTGGCTTGTACTTCCGAAACTCTCTCAAACTCGCCCTTACTCTCACCCGTTCGTGTGCAACACCGGATCCCCTCCGGTAACGGCGGTGGACAGAGTGGGCGAAGGAGCGATGACGGCCCCACCCACTGGATCCCTAATAGGAGCTCCCGGCACCGGCCCCTAAGCTACTGATAGAGGAACATCCGAAGGTACTGTCGTCGGAACCACTGAAGCCCTCACCGTGGTAGTCCGAGTATGCATACCATCGTCACCGCCTATTCTCGGCTCATGCACCTCAGGCAAAACCGGCTCGGGAGTAGGAAGCTGGGTAGCAGTAGCCGATGTCGCCGTCTGGCGGGCTACCTGCTGTACTAACTCGATGAGCGCCGACAACTGCCCTGATAAATCATGAATCTGCTACCGAAGCAACCGGTTCTCCGCGGCCAACGAGGCCTCGGCGGTAGTCGGCCTCGCCCCATCCTCTCCTCCGCCATCTACCGAAGATCTTGTCGAACCATACTCTGTGCACACAATCAAAGGGGTCAGGAAACAAAAACGATCAACACAAAAACCGTGCAAAGGCGACAGAAACAAACGAACACCAAAAACCGAGCAAAAACCGACAAATAGACTCTGAAACCCACTCTCTCGTGACTGAGGACTTTGGTTATTACATTGGTTAATCCGCATGAGTTATCAATTACCGTGGATGTTGGACATATGCATACTTTTAAAAACAAGATAAATTGCGTGGTTGATGCCCTTTCTGATACAATTTAATCTGTCACTTCTCGGGAGAGGTTTAACAGCAGAAAATGGCCCTATTTTTTTTTTTCAAAGTCTTTCCACCTGGTACATGCCCAGACCTGCCAGATATATAAGATTTCTCTACACAAATGGACAGAGTCTCTCCTGTATATGCACGGCGTCGCACAAAATACATACATCAACCACCACCAGTTTTACATACAGAGAGTGCTAAATAAAGAGATAAGCTAGTCTTTGGATTCATACAAGAGAAGATCACCCACTCGGCATACTCCAGTTGAAAGGATAAAACCATAAGGTTTAAAACAGTGCCTACCCGACACTCAGTTTGAAAACAGATTTCGCAAATATTTTATCTTTTTGAAAAGCTCCGCATTTCACATGCAATCACACAATAATAAACCCAAATTCAAAAGACTACTAGCCATCCACATAGTCCATATGTCCCACGCAGGGTTTCAAGTGCCGCCCGTGCCGCTGCGGCACGGGCGGCACGTACCGTGCCCCCAATATAGGGGCACGGTACAGGGGGGGTGCCACAGCACCCCCCGTGCCGCGATACCCGCGAGGGTATCGCGCGAGACAGAGCGATACCCTCGTGCGTATCGCGCGGCACGGGCGGCACGGTCCGCCCGTGCCGGGTTTTTTTTTTTTTTTTTTTTTTTTTTTTGAGTTTTTTTTTTTTGAAGATTTATTTATTTATTTATTTGGTGGGTTTTGTGTCTCTCATCTTTTTCTTTTTTTTTTTGGTAGATTTTTTTTTTGATAGGTCCTTATGTTCTTTATTCGATTTTTTTTTTTTGTGATTTTTTTTTGGGGATTGGCTTTTGTATCTCCACGTAGTTTTTTTTTTATTTGAATATTTTTAATTTTTAATTTTTTTAAAAAAATATATATATAAAATTAGATAAATTTTTATCTGTTGTTTATAAAAAGTTGAAAAAGATATACTTGATTTAATCATTATATAATTAAATTTTTAATTATTTTGGATAGATCTAGTATTTTATAAGATTTGCAATAAAAATAATTTTTACTTTAAAGATTTTGTTTTTTAATTTAAAAAATTAAAAATACTAATAAAATTAAAGTTAAATTAAATCAATTGATACTTAAATTTGTTTAATTTATTTGTCTTTTAATTTATTGCTCATGTTGTTCTTTTTCAGTATGTTGTTCTTTTTCTAACTTTCTTAAATAAATTTTACTAGTAAATTTTATTATTATATTTTAATTTCTATTATCTATGAGGTATAATTTTTTTTTACATTTAAAAAAACTTACCACTATATTAATTGATTAGTATAGTAAGTTATATATAGTCAATATTCATAATTATTTGACTAAATCTTTCAAAATAATATTATAAAAGTTTATTAGGAACAAAAAAACTGTAGAAAAAACGTGCCAGAGCGTGCCACTGAGAGGTCATGCGTATCCATCGGCACGCAAGCGTGCCACGTGTCGGCACGGAAGCGTGCCGGTACCGTACCGTGCCGGGCGGCGAGCGGCACGCCCCCGTGCCACGGCACTTCGAACCTTGGTCCCACGTCCACATCACAAAGTGTTCACATCACACAATGTCCATATCTCATGCAAATAGTATCAACCAAATGTAGAGGCTAAAGGGAGGAGTAAAAATGTCACCGGGATGACGAAAAACCAAATCACTCCCAAGCCTAGCCTCTCCTCCGTCCCCGCCCGAACTTGTCACATGGTAGGAGTCAGTGACAAAAACCATAGAAAGGAAAATGAATAAAACGATGCTCAAGTGCCAAAAGATAGGTTGATGCTCAAGTGCCAAAAGATAGGTACGATAAAGTAAACAGGATATAAACCGGAAACCGAAACTCCCAAGTCATTCTCACCGCTTTTCCCGGTTCCCAACACGGAACCCCGGGAATACATCAAACCTGCTCATCTCTCTGGAACTCAACCCCCGACCGCGTCCGCTGTAACCGCAATGACGAGAGGGCTCCCCTATCACGACAACCGCCGCGTAGGGTTCACGGGTCAACCGACCACTTTTTTGAGTAAGTACACCCTTGCGGTGGCTAAACCGCTGGTGTACGTGACAGCGCCATGAGCTTCACGATCCCATACTCGTGGAATAAGACGCGGTATGCCTCACGATCCCATACTCGTGGAATAAGTCATGGTACACCTCACGATCCCATACTCGTGAGGTAAACAGATGAGTCACCGAATCCATCCATGTCCTTTACGTATGTACCGTTCCGTCACAATAGCCGTGGCAAAGTCCTTCCTGTCATTTTAAAATAACAATACCGAAAACAAAATCAAGAGAAAGAGGAGGGTTGAACACCACCGTTCAACAGCGTCCCCAACTTCGGTTTTGGTTACCCACCTCAACCGGCGATGAAAACGAAGCTCAAAATCCTTCAAAAGCCCCAACAACCTTGTCCGGGCGAAAACGACGGACACCTCGATGGCAAAAGAAGAGTCCGGGCTCCTACCGCTGTGTCAGCGGTACCCGCAAAGAAAAACGAGTAAAAACACCTCCCGATAGTAAAGCGCACCAAAAACGACATCAAAAACACAATCGGAAGTCAATTCTGAAATTCGTAGGTCAACCCGGGATTCCGACGGTGAAAACGGTGATAAAATCGCTCGACGGAGCGACCTTGGCAGTGACGCGGAGCGACGGCGGTAAAATCAAGCGGCAATGGCAAAAACCCACGCGACGGCAAGCAAAAGCGGCGGCGGTACAAAAGCAAGCGGCAGCGCCCGAAGGCTTGGCAAAGCGGCGGCGGCGCGCATGCAAGCATGCGGGGGCGGCGGCTGCTTGCGGGTGCGGGTGCGCGGCTGGTAAGGAGCTGCGGCGCTGACAGGGCTGCGGCAGCGCACGGGCGCGTGCAAAGTAGTGTGCGCGGCAAGCAGCAAGGCGCGGTGCGCAAGGCAGTGCGCAAGTGGCGTGCAGGCGCGGCGCTTGGCGGCAAGGCAGCGCGCATGCAGCAAAGCGCCGCGGCGGCAACAAGGCCAGCGGTGCGCGGCGCTGGTAGGCCTGGTGCTGCGGTGCTGGGCCTGCGGCGCCTTGCGGAGAAGAGCGGCTGCGGGTGCGGGCTTGTAGCCTGGCGGGCGGCACTGTAGAGCGGCTGGCGGCACTGCAGGGATGCGCTCCGTGGGGCTGGCGCGCGGCGCTGCCGTGGGGCTAGTTGCGTGCGGGGCTGCAAGCAGGCAGCGCGGCGCTTCATGCGAAGCAGCGGCGAGCGGTGTGGCTAAGCGATCGGCGGCGGCGACCTCCATCAAGCCAAATTCTTAGGCCCGGCATGGTGGCGACGGCCTAGCGACTTCGTTAACGACGGCGGCGGCCTCCCGTCGTATCTGACGACGACGGCGGCCTCCCGTCTTATCCGACAGCGGCGGCGGCCTCCCGCCTAAGCCAATGGTGACGGTGACGGCGGTGGCTCTGCCCAAAACTCCCGCTTCGGCGGAAATCCCAAGAAATCCAAACGAAAGCTCGGAAAACCCCACGAAACCCAAAACGACGTCAACGAAAAGCCAAGAACCGACCTTTTACCGACGGAGAAGACGATGCGATGCCCAGACCCACTCTCCGACCTCCGGTCTCCGACGGTGATGGCGCTCGCGAACCCGATCTCTGATGATGACGGCGTTTCCGATTCCGGACTTCGACGCGCACAACGAGGAAGAAGATGAATCGCTCTTTTTCAAAAAGGGAACCGAGGGTTTTCTTGTTTCTTTTCTTTTAAGGGTCTTTTTTTTTGAAAATGGGCTTCTGAAAATTTGCGTTTTCAAAAATGGCTCTACAAATTTTGTATTTGCAAAAATGGCCCTATACGTGCCAACTGTGCGCCACGTGTGCCGCCACGTGGGCTGGGAAGCCGGACGTGTCACAAGTTGAACACGGGATGAATTCCCGTGTTTAAACACGGGAAATGATTCCCCGTGTAATTGAAATCAAAATTTTTATTTTTAAACTGATTTTAGATTTAAAATTTGAATTTAAAATTTGATTTTGGATTCAAATTTCAAGTTCAAATTTAATTTTGAACTCAAATTCATATTTTGCACTAGTTTTAATTTCAAATTGAGATATTGAATTTAATTTGAATTTTAACTTTAGTTTTAAACTATAAATTCAAAATATTGAAATTGAATCTAACTTTTAAATATTAATTTAGGTTCGAAATTAAATTTCAAATTTATATTTAAATTTTGAATTTAAATTTAAAAATTAAATCAGATTTTAAATTTGGCTGCGAATTCAAATTTTAATTTTAAATTCAAATTTTGAGTTTAAATATCAATCCAAGGGCTTTTTTTATTTTTGAAATTGGATTGATATTTGAACACAAAATTTGAATTTAAAATTTTGATAATTGAAATTGGATTGATATTTGAATTCAAATTTTCAAATATCAAAATTTTAAATTCGATTTTTGAGTTCAAATATCAATCCAATTTCAAATATCAAAAAAGCCCTTGGATTGATGCAGCCAAATTTAAAATCTGATTTGATTTTTAAATTTTAATTCAAATTTTAAGTATAAATTTGAAATTTGATTTCGAACCTAAATTTGAATTTAAAATTTAGATTCAATTTCAATATTTTGAATTTAAAGTTTAAAACTAAAGTTGAAATTCAAATTAAATTCAAGATCTCAATTTGAATTTAAAACTAGTGCAAAATATGAATTTGAATTCAAAATTAAATTTGAACTCGAAATTTGAATCCAAAATCAAATTTTAAATTCAAATTTGGAATCTAAAATCAGTTTCAAAAATAAAGATTTTGATTTCAATTACACAGGGAAACATTTCCCGTGTTTAAACACTAGGAAACATTTCCTATGTTTAAACACGGGAATTGAATTCCCGTGTTCAACTTGTGACACGTCTGGCTCCCCAGTCCACGTGGCGGCACACGTGGCTCACAGTTGGCACCCATAAGGCCATTTTTGCAAATGCAAAATTTGTAGGGCCATTTTCGAAAATACAAATTTTCAGAGGGCCATTTTCAAAAAAAGCCCTTATTTTAATGAGTAAAATAAACCAATCCCCGATCCCCCTTGTATTTATAAGAGAGATTCTAACCATATTAATCGCTCTTCTTTTTGTAACCGCTTTTAACCGTTTTTCAACCGTTTTCTTTCTCGATTTGCGTGCCAAATTTACCAAAACGCCCCTCATGTATTAGCATGGATTTTAAAGCACCATAAAGCATTAATGGGTATTTTAAAATCCTTTTCCACCCATTAACTTCGAAAAATCATATACCGGGATATCCGTTCGTCGGATTTTCGAGCCGATTGCACCGCCATTCTCCGTTTAACGAGCTCTACAACCTGAAAGCCAAAATCGATAAAATCTATAAAAGCGAAATGTAAGCAAAATAACACACACACTAAAAGTGACTCAAAGGGAAAAATCGTGGGCACTACATATAAATTCTGCTGCCATAGTAGAGTCTGCTATACATGTTTGTTTCTTGGAACCCCAAGAAATCGCACCTTCGCCTAATGAAAATATCCACCCACTTGTGGATGCATGATCTTCTCGATTTGTTATCCAACTGGCATCTGTATAACCTTCTAATATTGTTGGATATCTACTATAGAAAATTTCATAGTTCTTTGCCTTTTTCAAGTATTTCAAAATTCTATAGATAGCATGACAATGTACATTACTCAGATTGTTGGTAAATCTACTTAATTTACCAACAACAAATGCATTATCAGGCTTAGTATAAGACATGGCATACATCAAGCTTCCAATAATTTTTGAATATTCTAACTGATTAATTGATCTAGTTTAAAATTATGATCGAAAAAGGTGGTACAATCAAAATAACCAAATTTTCTAAGAATCTTTTCGGTATAGTGAGATTGGGTTAAAAATAAACGATTATTTTCATGAATAATTTTAATTCCCAAAATAACATCAGCCTCACCCATATCTTTCATATCAAAATCATGAGATAAAAAATTCTTAGTATTTTCTACTTGCTGAAGATCAACCCCAAAATTTAACAAATCATCAAATATATAACAAATTAAATTGCCTTTACCATTTGAAAACTTACTATAAACACATTTATCAGATTGATTAATTTTATAACCATTGGAAAGAACAATTTGATCAAACTTTTAATGCCATTGTTTAGGTGCTTATTTAAGCTCATGCAACGACTTAACAAGTTTACACACTTTGTGCTCTTGTCCAGAAACAACAAAGCCATCAGGTTGTTCTATGTAAACTTCTTCATCTAATTCTCCATTTAAGAATGCGGTTTTGACATCCATTTGATGAATAATAAGATTATGTAGAAACAATGCAATCAAAATTCTAATAGTAGCTAATCTGGCAACAAGTGCATAGATATCAAAATAGTTAATGCCTTCTTTTTGTGTAAACCCTTTGTCAACAAGTTTTGCCTTGAATTTATCTATGGGTTCACTTTCATTTTCTTCTTGAAAATCCATTTACACCCAATGGGTTTACATCTAGGAGGAAGATCAACTAATGTCCATGTTTGGTTAGCCATTTTTCCATAAGGCGACATTAGGAGATTTCATTAACTCCTCAAATGTTGTGGGATCTGAGTCAAGGTTTAAACAAATTTGAAAACTTTCTTTTATATTTTCTCTACTACCCTCAACCAGAAAAGTATAAAAATTCGGTCCAAATGTTTTAGCATAACTAACTCTTTTACTTCTTTTAAGTTCTGGGGTTTCAATTTTAAATCATTTTTCTCATTAGAGGATTCTTTACTTACAATAAGTTCTTTGGGTTTAGGAATTGAAACAAATCTATTTTCATCAAATATGGCATCTCTAGATTCAAAAATCGTGTTGACTTCAATGAAGTCATTAGGTTCAATCACATAAAACTTATATGCTTTACTATGTTGTGCATACCCAATAAATATGCACTCAATTCCTCTTTTGATCAGTTTCTTTCTTTTAGGTGCTGGAAGTTGCCGACACATAATGGCATGAAATATTTATTTTCTTTAGCAACAAAATTTTTTAATTGCTTATTATGTATCTTTATCAAATATTTTGAACTTTATTGAGAAAATTACTTAGTAAATTTAAGAAAAAAGGATTTTGAACTGTGCCATCGGCACGGCGGTTGTATCGTGCCGGTATCTTGTTGGCACGGTACGACACGGTGGATACGGTCCGTGCCGATGGATACTTAAATCTTTGGCTGGAACCCTCACAATAGCTCTACAATCCCAAACTAGTAAATAATTTAAATTAGGTTTTCTTGTCTTTAATAATTCATAAGGAGTTTTATTACTCTTCTTTGTTGGGATTCTATTTAGTAAATGGCAAGTTGTTAATAAAGTTTCACCCCAAAATCCATAATCCAACCCAGAGTTAGAAAGCATAGTATTGACCATTTCCATTAATGTTCTTTTTTTTCTTTATGCAATTATGCTTTGTTGTGTAGTATAAGGTGCAGAGGTTTTGTGTACAATACCAATGGACTCAAAGAAGGAACGATCATAGTATTCTCCTTCTCTGTCTAATCTTAGGCATATAACTATTTTTTCACATTTCACATCTACTTCAGATTTGAAGATTCTAAATTTATTTAGCAATTCATTTTTCGAATGTAAAAGATAAACATAACAATATCTGAAAAAATTATCAATAAATGTAACAAAATATTTCTTTCCACCTATTGTGGGAGAACCATGTAAGTCACAAACATCACTATTCACCAATTTAAGTAGAGTAGAACATCTATTAGTTTTAGAAGGTTTTCTAGTCATTTTAGTAAGCATGCAAGTTTTACATTTTTCTAATTTACTATCAAAATTGGGGATTAATTCTAACTTAGCCATATCATGTAATCTTCTATAATTAATATGTCCTAAACGATTATGCCATAAATAAGAAGAATCAACTATATAGGCAGAAAAATTCATTTTATTAATAATATTGAGTTTGAACATGCCTTCATAGTTCATACAAATATTCTTTTCCCACAAAAATTACACCCTTCAACAAAATAAATTTGTCGGCCTCAAATACAAGTTTGAACCCAAATTTATTAAGAAAACTCCCTGAAACAAGGTTCTTCCTAACTACGGGTACATGAGACACATAGGTGAGAGTTAGAGATTTTCCTAATGCGAACTCGAGTTCCACCTTATCCTTTCCTTTGATTTGTGTTGTTGAAGAATTGCCTATGTAGAGAATGTTTTCATCCTCCAATTCATCGTAAGTTTTGAATAAACTTCTATCCTTGCACACATGCCTTGTGGAACCCGAATCAATCCACCAAGCTCCGTCATCTTCGAGAACATTAGCCTCATATATCATAGCCACAAAATTCCTTTTAGAATCCAGTGCATTTTCTCTTTTGAGAAACCGGCATTCTTTTTTATAATGATATGGTTTACCACAATGAAATCATGCACCTTTCTTTTTCTTATTTGTCGTGTTGTGGTTGATTGGACACTTGGCTCTCTTTCGATTTTCTTTTGTGGGTTGACGGGTCTTATTATGCTTATCCCCCATCACATGAACTTTGGCATTTTGAGCATCTTGCTCCTTTCTGCCATCTTGCATACGATATTCTTCTTCCATGCAAAGATGGTTAGCTAAATCTTTAGGCTGCGTTTGGTTCAGATATAAGCTAGAACTACTTATTCCAGAGATAGGTATAAGTTCAGGAACAAGCAGGAATAATACCAATATTGCGTTTGGATGAAAATTAGGTTGTTCCTGGGAATAAGAAAAATAGTGTTTGGATAGTTAGATTAGAATAGTGAGAATAAGAGTAATTATAATTTTAAAATAATAATATTTTATCTAATTAATTAATATAAAAATATTAATTAAATAATAATTTAATTTATTTAATTAACTATTGCTAGATAACCCTAAATATTAATTGATAAAATAATTAACAATAATGAGTATTGTTAATAAATAATTTAATTAACTACAAATAATTTAATGAATTAATAAATTAATTAGTTAATTATCTAATAGTTAAATAATTAGTTAATAAAATAATTAAATTAGTCAAAATATTAAATTAATTAAAGAGTTAATACAATAATTAAAATTATATTTATTTTAATTAAACTTATTCTCAAGTGGGAACAAGCTTGTTTCAGGAAAAAGGTTGGAATAGTAGTTCTAGCCTTATACTAGCTTATTCCAAAGAGACGAGAACTACTGTTCTCATCCACATCAAACGCGTTTGGGGAATAAGACTGAAACAAGGTCTTATTCTAGGCCTTGTTCCCGATCCAAACACTGCCATTAAATATTTCTAGTCTCAAAGTTTGTTACCATCTCTCGTAGAGTAGCAGTTGACATTTTCAGATTTAAGCCTTTAGATTATTGTATCAAAATCAAGGATTAAAGTGTCGTGGCACGGGGTTGTGCCTGCCATTGTCTGGCACGGTACGACACAGGCACGCTTGCGTGCCAACACATGGCACGCTTACGTGCCGACGAGTATGCACAACCTCCTTATGGCACACTTTGGCACGGTTCTATTTTAGTTTTTTTTTGTCCAATAAGACTTTATAATGCTATTTTAAAAGTTTTTGAGTAATAATTATAAATTTTTGTTATGTATTGATTTGTCTTGATCTAATGTCAATAATATGTTACTTACTAGTTAATAGCTTAATATAGTAGTATTCTTTATATGTTAAGTAAAATACAACTATAGCTCATAGAGATATTTTTTTTTAATTTTTTTTATAAAAATTTATAAGATCCATTCATATTGATTCGTTGAAGGACCGTATGATGACTAGACTAAATTAGAATAGGACCACAAATGTGCTAATAGTTTCTTTTCATTTTCAAATTTTTTTAAAATATATATGAAAAAATTGAAAAAAAAACATTTCTAAATTTTTTTAAAAAAATTGTTAGATCTGTCCATGAAAATTTAATAATAAACCATACGATGTAAACTAATAAAGTTTATAATAAAAATTGATTTACTTTTAAAATTTTCTTGATTTATCTTTTGTTTTTTTAGAATTTTAAAAATTATAAAATATAAATCGGAGAAAATTATTTTTTTTTCAATTTTTATGCAAAATTTGCAAGATTCATCCAAGAAAATTACTTTTTTCTTAAATCTAAATAAGAAAACTTGTGAGATCTTTTTATGAAAATCTAACAATAAACTAGAACTAGGCTACTATGCTATTAATAGCATCAAGTCATTCATGCTATTAAGTTTTCAACATTTAGATGAAAAAATGTGTGTTTAGAATGATAGTGGTCCACTAGGGTTTAGTGGGTGGTTGGTTGAATTGTATGATCTAATGGTTGGAAATGATCAAAGAGGTGATCTAATGGTGGAAAACTTGGTAGCACCAAGTGTTTGGTGCTATCGATAGCATAGTAGCCGGACTCCAATAAGCTATATGACAAATACATTAAGCAAATTTAAATATCAATTGTTTCTTTTTAGTTTTCGATTTTATTAGAATTTTCATGTTTCTAAATCAAATAATAAAATTTTCAAAGTTAAGAATATCTTAAATCTCGCACAAAATGCCAAATCCATTGAAGAAAATTAAAATGGATCATATAATGACTAAATCATGCGGATATATTTTCAGATTTTTGTAAATTGTTAATAAAAATTTGTATAATTTTATATTTCTTCACAAAAGAAATTTTACAAGTTAAATATACTCCAAATATATGCAAAAAAATTTAAGTTGTAAATTCTTGACTTAACTAATTAGTAGATCTTCAATTTTGTTATTTCTTTACCTTTTTTTTAAGATCAAAATGATTAAAGAATAATAAGAGATTGAAAGAAGAAATTAAAGAAAAAATTATCAGAAAAAAAGGGAGGGAAAAATAGAAAGGAAAAAAAAAGAAGAAGAGATGTAAGAGAAAAGAAAAGAGAGCGCAGAAGAGAAGAAACGGTAGAAGTGAAGAGATGAGATGAAATGAGAGAGGGATAAAAGTCTATGTGAGAAACCCCCCCCAAAAAAAGTAGAAGTAAAAAAAACAAATTAAAAAGTGTGCCTATGTGGGCACGTAGCGGCACGTGCCGTGATACCTTTTGGGTATCGTTTTGTCTCGTTCGATACTCAGCGGGTATCGCGGCACAGGGGGACCAAGAGAGACCCCCCCGTACCGTGCTCTCTGATTGGTGGCACGATACATATGGATACTTAATTCCTTGACCAAAATGTAACAAGAGTATATAAAGTAGAAAGATGAAAAGGGCTTCAAGGCGTGTAGCAAAGCCACTCTCCTTAAGGCTTAATCCGTCCCCACCGTTCGAGCAATTTGGTGTGCACTGGGTCAACAAATAGCCTCCCAGGATACAATGAAGCATAAACCCTAACTGCGTTTGAAGTTGGGCCTTTGGGCAATCACTCAATTAAGTTGTCAAAAGGAAGTAGAATAAGAAACAAGAAAGAAATTATTTGCATAGAGATTTGAGCTCTTTCTCAACTTCTCTTCAGCAGTCAATGCTATGGGCTTATATAGACCACAAACTGATGCTTCATGAAGTGAGACTTTATGAACGGGTGTTTCATGATGTGACTTTTCAATTTGTGACTTTTTATTTGTTTATAACTACCAATTAGTTACAAATCCCTTTTTGATTATTTGATCAATGCATATGAGTCAAATTTAATGAATGCAAGAATTAATTCCCACGAACATCTACACGAAGGAACACACTATAAAGTTGTGCCTTTTCATGCCTAATCCTTTCACTAAAAATTACATTCTTTCACATTCATTCACTAAGAGTCACTCCCTTTGATTAGAGTCACATCTCTTCACTAAGAGTTGCATTCATTCACTAAAAGGAAAAATAACTATTTTAAAACTTTCCTTACACATTTGGTATCAGAGCATGTGAATACTGGTATATTCTTAATTAGGTCTATATCAGTTGGTTTCAGAGTTGAATGATCTTCCATCAAGATTGAAGTTGGTTCTACGACGTTTCTCATTTTTAGGTCCAATGGAATTCAATTACTTTTTTGCTGTTTTGCATGAGAGTCAAATTGAAAGGATATGTTTGCAAATTAGAGATCAACACAAACAGTTTCACCTACTATGTGTCAACATATTTGGCTGAAATGCCACAAGTAAAGCCACATCCCGACTTTATCGTACAGTAGTTCTAGCGAAGATCATGAGGTAGAGGTAAACCATCAATACAAAATTTCTTTCAAGAGTAATAAATGAGTTGAAAATATTAAGTGTAATGTGGTAGGTATGTGTTGAGACCAAAAGTTTCACCTCTTAAGGGAGTGACACGTGGCACCCGCCATCGGCTAAAGGGGTCAGTCGACAAAAGAATGGGTCAACCGAAGAAGGGTCCGCGTCCCGATTCGGACCGACTTTGGTCACGTAAGAACGTAGCACGCGATACATACAATCGTTTGGAGGCGTCAGCCGATAGGAGAAGCAGCTGACGTAAAGGTTGTCACATCATTCAGGGTTGACTTCGGCTGAAGAAAGACATCAAACTGCTCCGATCAAACGACGAAGAAGCCGGAGTCAGAGTCAACCTTCGGATGCCCAAGCTGAAGAGGGAAAGACTCTGAAAGGAAGGAGTGCGAGATTAGGGGCGCGAATCTCGTAACTAATTCCGGAACGGCAATCGGCGTCCAGCATTGGAAAACGCCGGAGATCACGCTCCGGCGCGCTAATAAGGGGATGGACCTGGACGGGAAAGCGGCTATTATCCTATTTGAGAGGATTTCGACTCAAAAGGAAAATAGTTGAGGATTTCACGAAGGCTTTTCCTAAATCGCGCCGATATTTCAAATCGGCGCCTGTAAGCATGGTTCGGGGATTGTATAAATAACCGAACCATTGAAGAAGAAGGGGTCCTGCAACCTCGTAAGCCAGTACCACCCCCTGCTTTTTCATATCTTTTATATCTGCATTTACTGCTTTTCTAGATAAATTTACCGCATTTTCTAGGAGTAGATTATTTGTAATTTCTATCCCTTTCCTCCTCCTTGTATCCCATTCCGAAGCAATATAATTCCTAATCGGCTCCTTAGTCGTGTCAATTATTTATCTCTTTTCTCTGAGTCGGCTATTCTAATCCGGACTCAGCCTTTCCCCACCTCTATATCCCGATTCGGCTAATCTAAGCCGAACGGACGTGAGAGTTGAGTGAAGAGAATCCGGCCGAGCAGATCCCTCCTCGGCCCGATCGCTTGATCCATTGGCACGCGGTGCATTCACATTCAGAGGGTCAAACGAACACCCCAGGGCCAATCGGCGACTGACATTTTCGGCCCCAACAGTATGGAACACAAACATTTACTTCCGGATGAGCCATGGTTAGAAAAGAAAGACGTTAAATATTGGCCCAAAAGAAACTCATATATATTTTTCTTAATAAGGAAAAAGAATATGCCTGCTTTCATTACAGAGAAAAAATCGATGGAGAAGTCACCATTGGTGACAATACCGAAGAAAGAAATGATGACTAATTCAAGCATGAAATATCTGATTCCGTCGTCAATATTTTTGTTTCTTCTCCAACACCACTGAACTGAAATGTTCAATCCCAAACACTAAATAATGCTTCACCACTCATCTCAGATAAAAAGAAAGCAACCGATTTGAGGATCATAAGAAGTGACTTATGAAGGGATAAGATGCCTCCACATGTTACAATTGGCTCATTTATCCTTGATGAGCTTGTGACGCCCCAACTTCCTAGGGGGTCACCTATCCTAGAAGTACTCTAGCTCTAGCACGCTTAACCATGGCATATCCCTCCAAATGTCATCGACACAAATCCCTCCATATCTTCACAATACATTAAACATTGCCCCTCATATCTCTGCAACCAAAATACGAATCTCCTGCAATCTCCATTTTTATAAAACTCTTTTGAAATTCGCAATCGAAAAACCAAATGTACATTCACATCAAAACTGATCGTCATGCTTGTATGACTAATTTGTATTATACTTATGAATGATTTTATCGCTTCTTGGATGTAAAGTTGTCACGCCCCGAGACCGCCAATTTGGTCAGTTCGGGTACGCCAACAGACCCGCCAATCGGGCATGACCTCTCACTGCCCGAAAGGAACGGTAACATCCATCTGCAATCAAAACAATGTGTATGATGAGATACAATATCAGAGTAAAAATCACTAATTTAAAACTTTCATTCAATAAACAATAAGTTTAAACTATAAATGAAAGCATGATAAGAAAGAACTATAAATAACTTTATTACATTTCCATCTCTCAACTTGCAATTAAATAATATTACAAACTTTTACATTTTTCCTCACAATACATAGTTCACTCAAAATATAAAAGGGATGACATCTGCTAGACCCTCTAGGTCTCTATACTGCTGGGCCCTTGCCCCTATCGTCTGTCTCCACGACTGTACCTGGACCTGGAAAAATGGTCACCCGCGGGTGTGAGAACTACAACGAAGTTCCCAGTGGGTTCAACCACCGAGAAAGAATGTTCTACATCGCTTGGTCCAATGGAAGCAATAATAGTAGTATGCTAGGAAAACTATAAATCTTGATGTTTACATGCTGATATGCATATAAAATGTCACTACACTATCTGTGTATACTCATCGACCCAATACTATCCTATTCATAAACTCGGCCACTATGCCGCTGTAAAAAGGATTAAACTAACCCGGCCACCTTGGCCACTCTATTTCCTCTTTATTCTTTCACATTCTTGTGTTTTAATTCAAGTTGCTAAACCCTCGGAAATTCTTGCCCAACGGGCCCCAGCTCGGTAG
Source organism: Tillandsia fasciculata (assembly GCA_029168755.2). Taxonomy (NCBI): domain Eukaryota; kingdom Viridiplantae; phylum Streptophyta; class Magnoliopsida; order Poales; family Bromeliaceae; genus Tillandsia; species Tillandsia fasciculata. The sequence goes on along the minus strand of CM054937.1, from coordinate 11,121,845 downwards.
TCATGCTACCACAAGACAAGATTTCTAAGGTTGCCGATAGCACCTCAAGTGCTACCCGTCCTACGGAGAACTTATCATACAGGTCACTGCCCGAGAGAGGGTCACTGCCCTTGCACTCCGACAAGATAACCCCCGAAGGTACGCCCGTTTTAACTTTTCTTTTCTTTTCTTTTACTTTAGCACTTAGCCTCTTTTGCATTTTATGCATTCTCTTTTCTTATCAAGCATTTAGCTTATATTGCCACTCGGCCAATCTCTTTCTCTTTCCTTTAAGCATTTAGCTCTTTACTTTCACTTTTAGCCTTTTGAAAGTATCTCGTCCGACGGGTCACTGCCCAAGGAGTCCTGCTTCTCATGTGACGAGTCTCAAATTCGAAGGCGCCATTTGCATTCTCCTTTTGTTCTTTAGCCACTTTTAGCTTTCTTTTAAACTTTGCCTCTTTCATTAATTTATCCCTTACCCTAGGTCTTGCCACACGGGTAACTAGAGTCTCTTGGACTCTTAAACATTTATCTTCTATTTATTTAACTCAAATTGAAGTTAAAGTAGTTGTCCATTTGCCCAGACACCCTATGACCCACTTTAGGGTTATATTTGTTTAACTCTTTAACCTTGTGATCACATATACTTGTCCTTAGAGTTTGACTCTAAGTTAAATACTCTACTATCTGTTTGACTCTTTAACTTTGTAGTCACGTACCCTTTTCCTTAGTGTTTGACTCTAAGTTAAATATTCTAGTATACAATCTTACTTAATTTGTAACAGATGCCACTCGTCCTCTTCTTAGGGTTAATGCCACACATTATTTACCCTTACTCTAGGTTTTCTCCTAGTTTTCACATCCACGCAAATTCGACACTGTTTTCTCCTAAGTCACATGTCATTCATGCATTTTTCCTCTGTGTCCATTTACACATGCAAATTTATCAACTAATTTAGGTAAATAAAAAAAATAGCACTTTTCATCTGTGTTCATCTACACATGCAAATTTATTCCCTAATTTGGGTAAATCATAAAATAGCATTTTTCATCTGTGTTCATCTACACATGCAAATTTATCCCATAATTTGGGTAAATCATAAAATAACACTTTTCGTCTGTGTTCATCTACACATGTAAATTTATCCCATAATTTGGGTAAATTATAAAATAGCACTTTTCATCTGTATTCATCTACGCATGTAAATTTATCCCCTAATTTGGGTAAATCGTAAAATAACACTTTTCATCTGTGTTCATCTACACATGTAAATTTATCCCTTAATTTGGGTAAATCATAAAATAGCACTTTTCATCTGTATTCATCTACACATGCAAATTTTTCTCCTATTTTGGGTAAATCATAAAATAACACTTTTCATCTGTATTCATTTATACATGCAAATTTATCACCTATATTTGGCAATTAAAAAATTTTACTTTTCTCTATGTCCATTTATACGTGCAAATTTATCACCTATATTTGACAATAAGAAAATTCCACTTTTCTCTATGTCCATTTACACATACAAATTTATCATCTATTTTTGGCAATTAGAAAATTTCACTTTTCTCTATGTCTATTTATACATGCAAATTTATCACCTATATTTGGCAATTAGAAAATTCCACTTTTCTCTATGTCCATTTACACATGCAAATGTATCATCTATTTTTGGCAATTATAAAATTTTACTTTTCTCTATGTTCATTTATACATGCAAATTTATCACCTATATTTGGCAATTAGAAAATTTCATTTTTCTCTATGTCTATTTACACATGCAAATGTATCATCTATTTTTGGCAATTAGAAAATTTCACTTTTCTCTATGTCTATTTATACATGCAAATATATCACCTATATTTGGCAATTAGAAAATTCCAATTTTCTCTATGTCTATTTACAAATACAAATTTATCATCTATTTTTGGCAATTAGAAAATTCTACTTTTCTCTATGTCCATTTATACATGCAAATTTATCATATATTTAGATAAATTAAAACTGCATCTCTCCTCTACACTAGCATGCTACTACAGTGCTTCTAAAATCAAAAGCAGAGGAAAAGGGGAGAGATCACCCTTTTTCGGTAGAATCCCCCACCTTGTGTCGCCCCCAATTGTTTGTAGACATTTGCAATTGGTCTTCCCGCGATTTTTCTTGTCTCTTTAAGATTGCAAGCAAAACGGTGCACATCAACGAGTCTGCATGCAAAACGGTGCACGACCCGAAACGCCCGGCGGTACTTCGCGCAGCAAAACAACAAAAGTCAACGGCGTCCCTAACAGGTAAAAGGCATGGGTTCAAATCCAAAACTCCAAAGGAAAAATCCGAAAACTGTGCCGAAAAACACCGCAAAACAACGGACGGAACCTACCTCGATACCGACGCGCCGTCCAACGCGCGCACGCGTGTCCTTCCGGCTCTTTGGAATGCCTTGCGCGCGCTTCACGGGGTCACCGGCGCGCTCGCGGCACCCCAAAACCTCCCTCACGAAATCCCTCTCCCTCCCCTTGGAACCCACGGTTGGAGCCAAAAAGGAGAAAAGAGAAAAATGGAGGGATTTCGGACTTTTATAGCCAGAAATCTCATATTCGGGCGCATGAAACTAATTCGGGCTGCTACAGTGGACAGCCACTTGTCCACGTCATCCACGGCGGCCAATGAACGGCCGCCACGTGGCACCCACACCCTTGCCCGCGTTAATGCGGCGCAGCGACGCGTCGGGCCGCCCGGCCAACGGGGGCCCGCCACGTGGCGCCAACCCCGCAGGCCTGCGCGTGCAGCGCCTAGCTGCTGCGGCCATTGGGGTGGCGTCATGTGCCCTTGCGCCCCGCGCCGTGCGCGCTTGCCTTGCCTCGGGATCCTTGCGCCGCCTCGGGATTCGTGCCTGCCTCGAGATTCGCGCCGACTCGGGATGTGTGCCCGCTCCCTCGCGATGTGTGCCGACTCGGGATGCGTGCACGCCTCGAGATCCGCACCTGCTGCTGCTACAGTGATTCGAGCGCCAGCTACAGTAACCATCGGGCGCTGCTACAGTGAACCGGGCGCACGAATGTACGGCCCAAATCCGGATTTCGTCCATTTCGCCCATTTTCGCCCGTTTTTCGACCGTTTTTGCCCGTTTTTGTCCGTTTTCGTCCCGTTTTCGCCCAAATTTGACAAGCAAACTCAACTCAACTTAATTTATCACGGGATATTTTAATTTTTCAGTCTGGACCATTTCTGGGTCACCAAAAGTCCCGTTGTATTCAGAATCGCTGGCGGACCCCGTTGTCACTGCTCAGGTATCCGATTGATGCGAAACTTTTACTGTGGCCTTAAAACATAAATACGGATCTCCCCAATTTTTCTCGGAATTTTTCGACACTGTGAATTTTCTGCTAAAAATCTGAGCCCACTTTCTCATTTAAAATTTTAAATTCCTCATTTTTATTCCGATTTCGGCCCAACTCTCTTCTAAATTATCCTTTACTTCTCTAAGTTCAATAAAAATAGTATCTCATACTATTTTTATTTATATTTACTTATATACCAAAAATCTGGTACATTACAAAAGTGAATGATAAATGTAATATTTTATGCATGTATAGAAAAAAATCTGTCCATGTAGATAGAGGAACCCTATGCATGCGGCGGGTTTGTGCACGTCCGGGGCTGTTTGTTAAATTTTAAAATTCATTTCGTTAGCTATTTGCATAACTCTATTTGCAAAAAAAAAAAAAAAAAAAAAAAATTAACCACTCTTTTTCGAACCGTAACCTTTTCAAATTGTAAGGATAAACCCCGGGGCGATAGAGCTCAAGAATATGAATGTGATCTACAGGTTACCATATGCCGCCTACCAAGTTGGTACTACAAACTTACAAAGGATGCCATTGTTACAAATCAGTTCACACGCGTTGAACGAGTTGGACTATAGAAGACCCATGTGTAATTCGAAGCAAGCTTAAGTCGGGAATTAATCTAGAAGTGATATCTTTGCAGCGGAAGCAAGTTGATGCTATTAAAACTTAAAAGTTGATTCAGATTTTTTTTAAAAAAAATCAAAATAATTATTTTCCTTAATTTGTTAGATTGTATTTGTTAAATTATATAAAACAATCATTGTTCTTCAAAAGTTTAAGACGTGGACTTAATTTAGCAACATTCTACAACAACTTAAACTTTTGGAGAACAATGGTTATTTTAGTTTCACATGGTATTAGAGCAGGAGGTGCCGAATTCGAGCCCTGACATGAGGGGAGTGTTGAATATAAACATTTTCTCTCATTTAATTCAAGTCCATGTCTTGGGCCTATTAATATGTCATGAGCCTAGACGCGAGGGGGATTGTTGAATATAAATATTAAAAACATCATTCGGTTGTAGTTTTAGCTTTTGAAGATTAATGGTTGTTTCATATTATTTCACATGATATCAGAGTAGAAGGTCCTGAGTTCAAATCCCATCAAGCTCCTAGCGTTATTTAATTTCCTCCTATTTAATTAAGGCATTGTTTGGATGTCAGAATAAGTTATTCAAGGATAACTTATTATGTATAAAGATTTTCTAGGATGATTGTAAGTTAGGAGTTTGATTTTTACTCCTTCAAAGATCTTGCTATTTATGATTTGGTAAGATAACATATTTCACCTATGAGGTGATTTATCTTATTCGAAAAAATGACTTGAAGACCAAATATAATATCCAATTCTAAATATTTGATCACACTCCTTACTAATCTAATGTACAAATTTCTCAAATAAATTTAGGGGATATATCGAACAAGATATTTATGTATCTAAATAGGGCCTAAGTGCACGTCTTGGACTTTTGAGAATGTCTCAAGCCCGGGCGTGAGGGAGAGTGTTGAACATTAAAATATAGAAATAACATTCTCTAATAGCTTAAAGATTTTGGAGAAAAACGGTTGTTTCATACAAGGATTTAAGTATCCATCGGCACGATCTGTATCCACCGTGTCGTATCGTGCCAACAAGGTACAAGCACGATACAACCCTTGTGCCAATGGCACAGCTGAAAATCTTTTTTTCTTTAAATTACTGAGTAATTTTCTTAATAAAGTTCAAAAGATCTGATAAAGATACATAATAAGTTATTAAAAATTTTGTTGCTAAAGAAAATAAATATTTCATGGCATTATGTATCGGCACACATGTATTTTTTGTGACCGGTATTCATCGGCACTGCTCGGCACGCACTGTGTCATACTGTGCCGGCAAGTTTTCCGCACAACCCCATGCCACGTCACTTAAATCCTTGGTTTCATATAATTTAACGGTATTTTTTTTTTTTTTTACATTTTTAGGATTTTTTAGCTTAAGCTTTCGGGATTGGTTATGGAATTTTTTAATTAAAATTAGATTTTTTTCAGATTAGAAAATTCCTAAAATCATGGGATTTGATTACGACTACAATTAGGGCTCATTTTGCATAAATAAGGCTAAAGCCTATAATGGAAAAGAGTTTGGTGGATAAAAATTAATTTTAGATCTGTGTGATCTTTCATTATGCATGTGTGACCGGTTTCCAGCCTGAGTGGCTTCTCTCTTCTTCCTCCTCGTCCTTCTTTCTTCTTTTCTTCTATCTTTTCCTTGCACTGCAATATTTAGGTCTGCATTAGTTGGTATCAGAGCATCCAAATAGTGGCCTATTCTAAATTAGGTCTTTGTCAAATTTTTTCCTTATGCATTTTTGATACACTGCAACTTGCAAATGCCTGTTGAGGTTGCCATTAGGATTTCATAACAAATAATAGTCTTCACACTTAACTTTATTTCAAAAGGAGTATCTAATAATTTATAAACATGTAAGACATCTGATATCCTACTGGAGAGAATATTTACACTAAAAGGGAAAAAAAAGATGTTTAATTGTATCGTATTTGCATTTGAAGGCTCTCAGCCTTTAAAAAATCTGGAAATGTTTTACTCTCCCCATCTCGTCATAGTCTTTCTTACCTGGATTTTGTTTTCCCACTATTCGTATAAACAGTTCTAATAGCTGTTTTTTAACACAGGGCAATTATTTCTTTATCAATTAGTCCCTCATAATTGTACAAGTAATTGCATGAATTGAATATAAAGACTAGTATTAGTTGTAATATTTTACCTTTTAGTTTATGTATGATCCGAATATTTAGTTTTTCACTAATTTTCTTTTTCTGCGGTATTTTTTTATATCCCATAATCCATTTGTTTTAGGCTACTAGCATACAGTTCACCGCAAAAAGTTCTTTCCTGGGCTCTCATTTTCTGTGCAAAGAACGACAATATTTCTTTATTTCAATTTTGTAGCACTAGCTATTAGGAAAAGTTGGACTGTATTGGGTTTTGCATTTTATCTTTTCCTTGGAAGATCTTTACAAAGTGAGTTACCCTTTTGTTAAGCCATCTACATTTTTCGCTAGAAGTTGAGTATGCCAAGCATTTCATTGCCCCAGATTCCGGATGATCTGCTATTTGGTATACTTACATAGTTAGAATTTATTGGTTGCTTACAAATGTGAGTGGTTCTTCTAAACTCTTCTACAGTACAACAGCGGAATCTTGTTTCTCTCAGGTTCCATCTGGTTATTGAAGGGAGTCTACCTCCACCCTCCGTCTGGAGTGCTTCCTGGTTAGCAATGAGATCTGTGATGAGAGTGCAAACGTTTCAGATCATTGTCCTGCAGGGGATAGTTGGATCCTTGCCATGGACTGCCATAGTTTTCTTCACAATGTGGTTCGAACTGATTGGTATGAACAAGTCGGAAATGTTTTTACACGCTCAGAATTAATTAGCAAAGATTCTGAAATTTATATCGATTGTATTTCAGAGTACCATATATGGTGGTTTACTTACACACTGTATAATAAAACTTTCTCTTTTTTAGGTTTTGATCATAAAAGCTCAGCTGCTCTTAACAGTCTCTTTGCCATCGGATGCGCCACTGGATCACTTCTCGGTGGAATAATAGCAGATCAGATGTCACGGTACTATTCAGACTCGGGCCGCATCATGTGCGCACAGTTCAGTGCCTTTATGGGCATTCCATTCTCGTGGATCCTCCTAACCGTCATTCCCCAGTCCGTGAGCAGCTGGTACGCGTTTGCCGCTACCCTCTTTTTCATGGGGCTCACTATCAGCTGGTGTGCCACGTGTGCCAACAACCCCATGTTTGCTGAGGTGGTCCCCTCAAAGCATCGCACCATGATCTATGCCTTTGACCGAGCTTTTGAGGGTTCGTTCTCCTCATTTGCGGCTCCTGCCGTGGGAATGCTCACTGAGAAGATTTACGGTTACGACTCAAAGTCTGTAAATCTGGTGAATGGATCTCCTCAAGGGGCGTTTGCACTCTCGAGGGGTTTATTGACCATGACGGTTATTCCTTTCGGTGTGTGTTGCTTGTTCTATAGTCCATTGTACTTTGTGTTCAAGCATGACCGCGATAACGCTAAAATGGCTAGTCGCAAGGAACAGGAACTAATATGACTAGTGTCTACACTTTCTGCTGCCCGGGCATGCTTTTTCCAAATGATTAACGACCACTGAACAGGAACTAATCGGTGGAACCTTTTCTCTGAATAATTACTGTTTGTTGTGGGGTTTTGTTGTATCATTTGTGAAAGAACACAAGATCCACACTTTTAATGTGGCTATAAGTATTTCTTGTTGATTGGAGAGATCATGCAAAGATTTTAGGGGAGAACATACAATGCTCTTCGATTTTATGTTTTGCTGAGATTATGTATCTGCAAACTTTCATGAATTATGGCGACTGAATCATTCCATGTCTGGTAATTCTGGTGTGCTTATTCCAGTTGTTTGAGTTGCGTGGTCGTTATTAGCAAGAATGAAATAGCAGAATAAGGAGTTGCTGCATGTCTTGATTTTTTTTAAATCTAAAAATTGGACTGTGATGTCCTTTCAGCTAATGTATGTCAAATTTGAGCTTCACTGTTATAATGTTGTGTCATTTATTTTTGTTGAGACCTAAACATGCTCATAAAAGTTTTTTTCTTTGGACGGTGCTACGCAAAATTGTTGTTAGTTCATTTATTCAGACCTTTGATTGACAAACATATCTTTGATGGTATTTCAAATTTTGTGGTTTTTACTAATGAAGAATAACCGCAGCAGTTATGCTCTTCTGTTTCTCTTTTCCTGTTTTTCCAAATTTTTTTCTCCCCAGATACAATATGTTTTTCTTGTTAGTGTACACCCTAATTTGGGGTGTGTATTTTACACCTAAATCTAACGGCTAGCATTAGTTCTAATAGTAAATTAGAAAATTTGATGTTATGCTTATCCTCTTTTCTCCTCCCTTTCTTTCCCGTCCATCGTCCTCTTTTTTCCCTCCTCTAGGGATGGATAGGATGTCTAAAAATATTCCAATCCGTTAGATAATATTTTTTTTTCCCTCCCTATAGGGATGGATAGGATGTTATATAAAATATTCCAATCCATATTAGATAATATTCGCATCCATGTAGAAAATATCTTAATTCCGTCATATATATGGATATGAATATGATTATAGGAAGTTAAAATTATCCGGATATCCCAAAAAAATAGATATGGATATACATATCCGGATTTTTTAATATTATTATAGTTTCATGTTGATTACTAATTCCTGATTCTAATATTTCATTCATTTATTTCAATATTGTGTTTTCAAGTCTTTAGATATGTAAACAAAAATAAGAGAGGAAGATTGATTACTGAGATAAGGAGCATTTAATTGCTTTTTTTTTTTTTTTTTCTTTTTGTAGGAAATAAAGATGGTTAAATTGCTACTTGTGGGCAGATAAGGTGTAGTATACTGAACTTTAGCAAATTGCACAGTTCTAGTAAGAAGAATAGTATATGATATCCTTCGGATGAATATTTTCAATAGGAAATAACACAAAAACATGATTTTTTTTTTTTAAAAAAAAAAATCTATTTTGATCTGTTTTTCGCACTGAGTCCATTTCTCGTGTCTGTTTTGCGCGCAAACACCTCCAACACACAAAAATGGGCGTCTACAAGCCATTGACCACGCTGCTAACATCCACGAAGATTTGGATCATCACGTCATCCCCCACTAAAAAAAAGTTTCGTACTCGAAACTGATATATCTCAAACAGGAGTCTCAAACCAGAAGGGGCAGGTATCTCGTGATTACTCCTTAACATCTACATGTACGGCATGGCCCGGTTGCGCAATTCTCTCATCTCTCGAGCTAGAATTCGCAACGACGCTCCTCGTACTCCAAATACTCACTGATCTCAAGTGGAGCGAGTTAATTACGGGCGAGGGATCAAAACAAATCTCCTCTGAGCTGAGACGTGGAAAACATCGAGGACTCCCACAAGTCTGGAGGGGGGGTTGTAGTAACCAGGGTTGTAGTAACCATAATTTTTGAAACCGAAATTTAAGTTTAAATAATTCTTCTGGATTATTTAAATGGCAAAAAATTAAAATAATAGTGTAATTTGGATACTGAAATTCTGCCTTTTTATCGGAATCTGATCTCGAAAATTTGAGATCACCAGTGCGACCGTCTCGTCGAAACAAGTAAAAATAATGTACACATATTTTCGATCTGATAGTCAGATCTTCCGCAAAACAGCAAAAAAAAAGCTGGGCCCCAACTTAAGTTGTGAATAGTAACTCATGATTTCGGTCCCCTCTCGACCAACGTCGGCCGATTCGCTGTCTGGACTCTGAACATATCAGTTCAGGTAGTCGATTTTAACCGCTTTGTCATTCTAAACGCAATGGCGCTGACTAAATTCGCGTTAGACGACCCATATGTCTCGAAATGCGTGAATTATGCCGAAAAAGCGAGTATTTTTGCGAGAACCCTTATGTTTTATGTGTCAAATTGAGAGTGGCTTTTAGGTGAGGGTTCTGGGTGCATTTGTGATCTACAGAAGGGAGCTAAGTGTTAATGGAAAACTGTGCAAGGGGTTATTTACAAAATGGACAAAAACATGCATTAATGGAGTTTGGCTTTTGGGCTTCTTGTGTGGGATTACGAGGGGCCAAACTTGGCTTTTGCGTCCTCTTAATCTCCTGCGTTCACCAAAGTAGGCCAAGGGTGCGGGGGTGACCGAGGAGACACCAACCTTTGAGACTTGGCCGAGTTTGTGAGAGAAAGGAGGAGGGAGCAACTCGGATGTTTCAAGTTGGTCCCTAAGCCTTCTGGAGGAGGGTTTTCCTGCTTTTTGGGAGTAAGCTCGAGAAAACTTGGTGGCTGCGCGACGCGGGAGGAGAACCGGCTTCATTCTCTTCTTCTCCAACTCCGGCGAGGTAAGCCCTCTTCATCCACCGGTTTTTAGCACCAGAGACCCTTGGAAGTGAGCTCTGTAGGCTCTAAGCATGCCCCACACCAAGTCCCGACCCTCGGGATGTCCCCAGTTGCCGGCGAGGATAAACATCACCGCCGAAACCCTAAATAGCCCCGCCGCTACCGTGCGCCGCAACCGTTGGCTCAAACGCTGAACCAAAATGATGGACATGGACTGCAGGACCTATAGATCACCTCCACAAAATTTGGGGAGGTCTGGTTAAGTGTGTGCGTCGCAGAACCTAACCTAGTTTTTGGGTTATTGTGCTTCGGCCGAGCTCTTTGCTCCGGCGCCGACGTCGCTCCCTACCGCCAGCCACTTGCCCAAGAAGCTTCCCGGGGTCAAGTAGAGTCCAACCATGCTTTTGCATGGGGCCCATGCAGCTCGGGTGAAGCTCCACCATTGTTTGTCACGCCCCGCAGTCGAAACTGCGACCCGGGCTCGCCAACAGATCCGCCGCCTGCACGGGACTTCCCGCACAGACAAAGCATCTAACCTGCAAATAAGATCTATAGCTATACAGATATCAGAGCTGAAAAGAAACTACGCTAAGGATGTAAAAATTGAACAGCTGAAATCACTATAAAACCAAAATCCAAATACATCATCCACTCACTAACATAAGTACAATATCACTGTCCAGTACAAAAGTGAGAAACAAAAATACAGGGCGACTCTACCTCTGACTCAACAGACTCAGGTAAGCAACTAGTCGGCCACGCCCTTACGTCGGTCTGATGACTCCGCACGAGCTAAACCCGGAGTAGCCGCCTCAGAAAAACCTGTCACCACAGCGGGTGTGAGAACTACTGCGGAAGGTAGCTCTCAGTGGGTACCGTCACCAAAGTCCACGGTATGCCCACTAAGTCTATTGGAGGCAACAGATAGATAGGTAGATAGATAAAATGCAAGCTGGAAATAAAACTACTGCTACATGCCTCAAATACAATGCTCAAAGGAAAACCATCTAAGAACATATAATGCAACCACCCGCTCATATCACCCAATCTCAATGACTGCCACATCGGGTCCAGTCAAGCCTGCGCCTGTAGTCTAGGAACGCACCTGCCCACTCCACGTGGGGCGTCATAAACTGACTACTAGGAACGCACCTGCCCACTCCACGTGGGGCGTCCTAGTCTGACTATCTCAATCATCATCAATCGCATCCGGAGCGTAACTCGAGGGGAGCGACCCCACCGAGCTCAAGCGTATCACATCTGTCGTAAAGCGGCGCCTACATGCTCTAATCCACGATCAAACAAATCGGAAACTCGAATGCCAACAACACAACTCATGTCTAGGTCGGTGAACCCTCCCGACTCAATCTGATATGCCCTCTCTAACCCCCAAGACACTAGTAAAATCATCCACAAGTCAAATATAAACCCCTCGGCCCCCAGGCACGAGGTCACATGCACCCTGGAACCATGTCATCTCACTAGCGATCTCACAATTTAAAAACCACTTTTAAAATGCCGATTTTTCCTCAAAAAGGGCTTCATGATTTTTAAAACGGTCCCGGTGCAAAAGTAATGCTATCTAAGCATGCAATCTAGTGTCATACAATATTAAGAGTATACTAAAAATAATCTGGGGTTCTACTAAATTTTCTGGAATTTTCTAGGCAACTATCAGATTTACCAACAGAAAAAATACTACACTAGACATGATCAAAATGCATACAGAAGCATTAGGAGGCATTCCATACAATTTGGAAGAATTCCAACCCACCTAAAATGCTTTCTGTAGGCAAGCAGAAGTCGGGGTGGCGCCGAAACCGCAATCTGTCGAAACCGCGCCGCGCGCGCGCACACTGTCGCGCACCCCGAAAAAATCCCCGGAAGCTCAACCAGCAACCTCAAATCCTCTACAAGCCTCCTGCGCACCTCGGCTCCCTCTCAGCCAAAATCCAACATGCGCACGTGCATGCATGCATGCACCCTCGGCCCCGAACAGTAACAGCCCAAGCCTCCGCCAAGCAGCACACTAGCTGCTCCACCAAGGTGTAACAATGGAGAGAAGATGGAAAGAAAACCAATGAGCTCAATCCTTCCAAAGCCACTATCAAAAATCCCACATAAAAGAAATTTGCCAACATACCTCGTGTGTGGCTCGATGCGCGCGCGGCTCCACTCGACTCCAAGCAGCAGGATCACACCAACAAGCCAAGCTCCAACTCACTACTTCACTTCTCCTTCCTCTCTTTTCCTTTCCTTGCTTTCTTCTTTCTTTTCTTTCCTTAGGTTGTCGTGGAGAAGAAGCAGGGTGAAGGGCTTGTATATAAAGACCAAGTGTAGGGCAAACACAATAGGGAAGTGAAATGACCTCAATGCCCCTCTAAAAATCCAGTCAGCAGCTTAAAAAACTCATTTCCTGCTGCTGGGTACCGGTACCCTACACTGAGTTCCGGAACAAAAGGGCTGGTTCCGGAACTCAAGTGCTGGTTCCGGAACTCAACAACCCAAATCTATAAAAATCCTGCAGCAGCCTCTGTAACCTCCAGCAAGCAACAAAAACCGCCGCCGACTCACTTTTTGCCCCGGAAGCTTCCGCACCACTCTGAAACCTCCCGAACCCCGCTGTAAACATAAAATACACATGTTACAAGCATTTTCAAATTTTTCTGTGCACAAATGCGGAGTCGGTGCCCAACACAAATCCAGTACTCTACATTGTTGGTGCAAGCTCGGGCCGAGCTTGCTCCGCCGCCGCCGCCGCCGTGTCCTGTCATCGGGCACAGGTCCAGATAAGCTTGCGGGGATAAGAGGCACCTGTTGGTGCTGTTGTGAGAGGCCCAGAACCCAGTAATGGGAAATCACCATTGTTGGGTGCCCGAGCTTCATCTTCTTCATCTTCCTCATCTTGCCCGGGGCCAACCGAGGTGTGCAAGATGACCTAGACTTGCTGGGAATGTTTCTGCAGCCTTGCAGAATATTTCCATCCAAGTTAAAAGCTCCCAGAACCCATCCTTGCGAAGTTGCAGCTTGGGTTTGGAGAGATTGCATGTTAAGCTATTGTGCCCACCAAGTGTTTGTGTTAATGCCTCAAAGAGCTCGATTTCAGTTTTAGCAAATACTGAGCATCCAGCAAGTTACGAGATTACTCCACACCATCCCATGAGCTTGATGCTCACTTCAGATTCCAAATTGGCTGAGTGGATTTTTCTGTGGAGCATTCTTGTACATTAGATGTCACGCCCCGGGGTCGAAACTGCGACCCGGGCTCGCCAACAGATCCACCACCTATGCAAAATCCCGCATAGGCGAAGCGTCTAACCTGCAAAAGATAGTACTATAGCTACGCAAATATCAGAGCGGAAATAAAATACTGTAAAAATAAAATTCAATCACTGTACAACACGAAAAAAAGTACAACATCCATCTCCTCAAATACAGATAGTCATCATACAATATCCTCAGTACAGCATCTCTCAATTATAAAAGGGAGATAAACTAAAACTATAGCACATCAGTCTCTCCAAATACAAAAGATCCCTCTCCAAAGTAAACAGTAAAAACCAGCTGACAGCTACAAGGAATCTCCAACCAGGGGATACAGCTACACTCCTCGTGTAGAATACCGGAATTTCGTATAGCGTACCGACCTCGCAAGATGGCGTGGTGCGGAGAAATCACCTCGGGCGTGTTCCATATATGTTTACAGATGAGTTCGGGTTGATTCGGATCGACGCGGAAGCCCCAGCTTGAATCGGAGTTTTTCGGGCATTGTGCGCCGTTAGAGGATTGGTTTGTTAGAGCCGCGACTCCACTGTTGTTTGCAGAAAAATTGGGAAAGGTTTGGAACATGTGTATTCTCAGTTTACAGTGAAGTTCGGGAGGTTTCGGACTGGTGCGGAGACCCCGAAGGCGAATAGTGAGTTGGAGTCGGCAGATATGGGAGCCTGTTTTTGGATTGAGCACCTTGACTCTATGATTGAGCTTTTTGAGTGGAAAAAACTTTGGATATGTATATTTTCAAATTACAGCGGAGTTCGGGAAGTTCCGGACTGGTGCGGGGGCCCCGACGGCAAAAAATAAGTTGGAGTGGCTTAAAATGGATTAATTAATTAATAAATTAATTTGGTTAATTAGCCTGAGTGAAGGAATTAGAAAAGAAGAGAAAGATGAGAGAGAGGGAGTTTGATTGGCTAGGTGTTGGTGTTGGAGGGTGTTTTTGATTGCTTGTTCACTATGCACCATGCACCATGCACCCAAGCTCCTCTGATTAGCCCCTAATTAGCACCATGCCACGTCAGCATCTTCCTCCCTGTTTCAAAACAGAGGAATTGAGACATGAACAGAGGAATTAAAAATGGGAGGAGAAGGAGAAGAAGAAGAGGATTTGAGGAGAATTAGATGAAGGAATTGAGAGAGGTGATGGTGTGCTTGTAGTGTGGACCTTCGGTTGGTTGCCGAGCGGAGCACGCGCGCGTCGAGCCTCATGGAGGGTTGTGCTGTTTTTTTTTAGTGAGAGAGAGAGAAAGCTTGGATGGCTTTGTTGATGGTTTTGTTGCTGAATTTGTTGAGTTTGCTGTCCAGGAGTGGAGGAGAGGCCAGCGGAGGGTACCGCGCGGGCGCGCAGAGGCGTTGCGCGCGCAGGAAGAACATTGTCACGGCTATTGTGCCGGAACGGTACATACATAAAGGACATTGTCACGGCTATTGTGACGGAACGATACATACGTGAGGGACAATGACGGTTACTTGACTTATCTAGTTATTTCACGAGGGTGGGGTCGAGAGGTGAGCCGCGATTTATTCCACGAGTATGGGATCGTGAGAAGTGTTGCACCTTAATTCACAAGTATGGGATCGTGAAAGGTATCGCGGGGTTGTACGCAACCAAGGAAGCGATAAGCTCATGACGCTATCACGTACACCAGCGGTTTGGCCACCGTAGGGGTGTGCTTTTCCGGAGAAGTGGTCCGGAATGGACCCGTGAACTCTACGTGGTGATTACGTAGGGGCCCATCGAAGGAACAAGGGGTGGGTTATAAAGCACCAAGGAATTGAGCAAGGTTATTCCTTAGGTCTACAGACTAAGGGATGGTAAAGGTGGAATGGTTATTCCGGATTACGGTTTGATGTCCTATCTACTTTCTTGTACCTAACATTGACATATGATTATGGATATTCGTTTGTCTTCCTATGTTTTTGGTCACTAACGTCCCACTATGTGACAGGTTCGGACGGGGACGGAGGAAAGGCTTTGGATGGGGAGTGATTCGGTTTGCGTTATTCCGGTGACATTCTACGCCTCCTTTTTATTATTACATTTGGTTGATACTATTTGCATGAGATGTGGACATTGTGTGATGCGGATACCTTGTGATGTGGATGTGGGACATGTGGACTATGTGGATGGATAGTGATCTTGTGGATTTGGTTTTATTATCGTGTGATTGCATGTGAAATGTGGAGGTTTTCAAAATGGTAAAATAACTGCGAAATCTGTTTTCAAAACCGAGTGTCGGGTAGGCACTGTTTTAAAATCCTGTGGCTTTATTCCTTCAACTTGGAGTATGCCGTGTGGGCGATATTCTTTTGTATGAATCCTAATACTAGCTTATCTCTTTATTTAGCACTTTGTGTATGGAAAACTGGTTGTGGTTGATGTATGTTTTTGTGCGACGCCGTACATATATAGGGGAGACTCTGTCCGGTTTTGTAGAGAGATCTTGCATATGTAGCGGTCTGAGCACGTTGCCGGGAGGAAAGACTTTAAAGAAAAAAAAATATGGGCGTTTTTCGCTGTTTCAGACCTCTCCCGAGGCATGACAATTTTCCAGGGGCACCTTCTCTAGTTCTTGCTCCTCCAGTTGCTGCTTCTTCTGACCGAGGTAAGGGAGTCGCGAGCTAGATCCCTACGTGTCCCCGGAGAGAGAGTAGTTATACCCTTTTTTGGTGATTTGATGTATTGTCAGAGGATTTGATGTATCATGTACTTATTTACTTTTGAGAGTTTTAATTTGGAGAGACTTATGTATTGTGAGGATCTGACATGTACCATTTGGAGTTGTATTATTTATTTCAGCAGTTTACTTTCTAGCTCTGATATCTGTATAGTGGTTAGCATTATCTTTTGCAGGTTAGACGCTTCGTCTATACGAGGCTTCCCGTATGGGCGACGGATCTGTTTACGAGCCCGGGTCGCAGTTTCGACCCCGGGGCGTGACAAGGCCAAGGCGCCAGAGGGACAATCAGAGCCCGAGAAAATCGACAAGCAAAAACTCGGCAGGATAGCTCGACGCGAGAGGCGGCCGCCCAGAGACCACGAAGAGGTTCCGATGACGTCTTCGGCCAAAACAGAGGCCGAAGGAAAGACGATGCAGACCGACACGTTGTCCGTTGACTCGGCCCAGGGCAAAACTCCACCTGCCTTGGAGGTCGAAGAAGAGCTACGAAAAGAGCCAGCCGAGTAACGCAGGCATCGGTTCCCCAGCCTAGGTCAAGTGGCACCGGAGGGGGGAGTCGACAAGCAGGGTCACGTCAATGCCTCGAAAAAACAAGTCGACACAAGAAGCCGGCAGTACCGGCCATGGCAGCAAGGCCAAAAAACTCAGCAGATGAGGTCACTTTCAAGCCGCAGGCGAAAAAGCCAATTTGGCTAAGACTTTATAAGCTGAAGATTCGGCGGAGAGAAAAGATCGGAAAGAGATAAGCCGATCGGTGCAAAGTACTTGAGACATTATTGTATATCGGTCTGAGAGGCTGCGTGCTAAAGAGAACTCTTTGCATTTATTAAACTGATACATTTGAGGCTCAAGAAAAGGGCAAATACAAAAATACTTCAGAATCAGAAAAGTCGAGGTCGAAGAATACGGTTAGAGGTTGAAGTGCAGGACCACCACCAAGCTAACTGAAGGGGTAGAATCAAGCATTGCCTTATGAAGACGGAGGCTCCCGACCACTGCTAGAGCCGACAGGAGTGGGAGGGAGAGAGAATACAAGGTCTCATACCGCCCTCCCAATCCCGGCATCCAACGGGAGAAGATCAAGCGGTTTCTCTCGAAGAAGGGAGGACGACCGGGTAGGAACACCGAAGCCGCCATTGCCAGGTGCAAGATCTTCATAAGCACTACTATCTGTAAGCAGCTGAAGATAGGAGTAACCGCCGGATATAAGATCTCGGATCGGAAGGTCACGCATATAAGCTACATCCGAAGGTATTCCTTTGCGAGCCAGAGGAGAGCCCTTCATCGCCTGGCGACACAATGTTCCTGAAACCAGCTTGAGAGGCCACCTCAAAGGCACCCTAAAAGTTGAAAAAAAAAAACTGCAACCAGAGTAACGTCATGGCAGGAGCATCAGCATGAAGGAGGGGACTAGGTGCAGAAAGCTGCGAGCAGCGACCCTTTTTTATGGACCGGTGAAAAGGAACGGGAGCTTCTTGGAGAGCGGTAGCATTCAATGAGGGGATGACAAGGGTTGAAGTTGCCGAGGCTCGAGGGGGATTAACGCCCATTCCCGAAATTCCTCGGGGCAGTGAGCAGAAACCTTGCCAAGGTATGGGAAAATCGCAGGGCGACGTTATCAGCGCCCGGAGTTAACTCACTTTCGATAATCGCCCGAACGACACGTCAGTCGATTGTCGATGGGGCATTGTTTAGACTAGATTTTTCCGCCACAGGAGAGAGCGACATGTGGCGTACACCATCGGCTAAAATCATTAGCCAATGGAAGAAAGGGCCAACTAAAGAAGGGCCCGCATCCTGATCAGGACCAGTTTCAGTCGCATGGAGACATGCCATGCTATACTCGTCATCAGCTGAGGGCATCAGCCGACAAGAGGGTCAGCCGACAAAGGAAGTGGTCAACTGAATGATTGTCGAAGACATTACACCGCCTCAGTCAAGCGACGGAAGAGGCGAAGTCAAGATCAATCCTTGGTTGCCCGAAGCCCCCAAAGGAAAGACTCCGAAGCAGCAAGCGGCATCTAGCAAAGGGAGGCATCGAAGATCACGCTCCATTACAACAATTAAGGGGTTAACCCAAAAGGGCAAGCAACGCCCAGTGCCGAAAAGTGCCGAGAATTACGCATCGGCGCAATGATCAGGGGACGAACCTAGACGGAAATCGGCCTCTGTCCTATCGACTCAAAAGGAGGTCGTTGAGGACTTCACGTTGATTTTCCCAAATTACGCCGATCATTCGAAATTCAAAATCGACGCCCAATAATCTTGGTTCGAAACTGTATAAATAAGCGAACAATCGAAGAGATCGAAGTCCGGCAACCTTGTAAGCCCGGTACCATCCCAGCTCTTCATTTATCTAGGAGTAGGAGTAACTTAACTTTGTTTTCTTCTTTTTTACTGCTTTTCTAGGAGTAGACTTAATTAATCCTTCTATCCTTTTTCTCCACTTGTATCCCATTTTCTTTATCAATATAAAGTGTAAATCGGCCTTTCAATCGTATTTTTATTTATCCTTGCATTTAGAGTGTAAACCGGCTCAACCGTGTCTTTATTTACGTCTTTACATTTAGAGTGTAAACCGATCCCTTAGTCGTGTCTTTATTTGCTCATTTTGCGCTTTAACGATTCAATCGGCTCATCAGCCGTACATTTATTCATTTACGTTTCGACTTATCTAAGTCGAAACCGGCGATCCCTCTCTACCTCTGCGAACCCGCATCGGCAGTCACCGGTCGTTGCAGTTGCGAGGAGTTATCAGAGGAGAATTCGGCCGAGCGGATCCCTCCTCGGCCCGATCGCTTGATTGTTGGTACATGACGCATTTCGACACCTTCTGGAGGGTCACCCAGCAGGGGCCGATCGCGCGCAAGCCACATTTTGGCCCCAACACCCGGTTCGGTTCAAGCAAAGAAAGAAGGATGTGGCATGTGTAATCCAATTTGGTTCAAATAAAGAAAGAGAGAAACATGTAGAGGACTTGAGCTGGTTCGGCGTGTAACCCGGTTTGGTTCAAGCAAAGAAAGAGACAAATATATATAGAATTTAAGTCGGTTCGGTATGTAATCCTGTTTAGTTCAATCAAACAAAGAAGGAAACACACAACAGGTGATTTGGTTCAAACAAAGAGAAAGAAAAACTTGTGTAGTTGAGTTGGTTCTTCATTTCAAGTAAAAAAAGAGAAAAATATGTGAAGGACTAAAGCTAGTTTGGTGTGTAACCCGGTTCAGTTTAAAAAAAAAAAAAAAAAAAAAAAAAAAAAAAAAAAAAAAGCGAAACTTGAGCCGAGTTGGTGTGTAATTCGGTTCGTTTCAATCAAATAAAGAAGGAAATACACAACAAAAATATGTGGAGTAGTTGAGCTAGTTCAACAAAAAAAAGGGACTTGAGCTGTGGCAAAAATATGTCAAAAAAATATTAATATATGGTAAACATTAGAAGGAATAATAGATAAATATCAGTAATATATTAATGCTAGCGATCAACTTAATTGAAATTTTAAATTAAATTATAATAATTTAAAAATTAGAGTAACAATTTAAAATTAATTTTTAGTTTGAGAACTAAAGTGCCACTGCCTCGGGGACCAAAGCATATGCCTCACCCGATAAAGAAATATAAATCAACTTATATATGATGTTGGAGAAAATGACACTTTAGCCAACTTGGTGAGTAAGAGAAAATAATACGAATTTTTGTTGTATTTTATTTAACCATCCGACTCTAATTATTTTAAAATTTGGTAACTAATTATAGTTTATGATACTTATTTAATTCTTCAGAATTTATATATTTTTAAAAATACTAAAAATAAAATTATGAATTATTTTAAGATAATTATTTAAAAATTAATAAAATTTAGCAGCATATTACTGATAGAAAGAAACTAAAGTTCATATTATCTTTTCAATTATTTTTAAAAATTTGAATAATTCAATAAAAATTATTCGATATATTTTTTTCTTGCAAAATTGCTATTAATTATTTTCATATTGTAATGTTAATTATTTAGATAGATTATTATTATTTTAAAATTAAAATTAATTTTACTTTTTCAATTTAACTATTTAAATATTATTAATTTTTTATTTTTAAAAATAATATAAAATTTATGTAAAGGTAAAAGTTATTTTATTTTTGCTTATTTTAAAGTGTTTTGCCGTGGTTCCGTACGCGTCCGCATGCGACACGGTTCGGAGGAATGGTTTGCATTTAACTGGTGTCTATTTCGGACAATTCACCTTCCGATAACTGTGGCGTCGGTCGGACACTTCGCAATCCCTGCTTCTTCGCTCACCGTAGGACTGTCACCACTCTCGTTACAGCTCATTCTCCGTTTGTCTCTCCTTACGCTATAATAATAATAATAATAATAATAATAATATATCCCTATGTGTCAACTCTCTACCAACCGCTTCACTCCCTCTTCGTCTCTTTTTTTTATTTTTATTATTTATTTATTTATTTATTTTTTTATTTATACACATTTATTTGTATAATAATTACCTCGACAGCGACGAGCGAACCAAGGCACGTTCCGTCTCACTGGTAGCGCGTCCCTTTCGTACAAAGAGGACGCGCTCTTTCTCTATCATCTCCTCACTCCTTTTTTTCCCTAATCGCCTCAGCGCAATCAGACGCTGGTGGCGATTGCTCTCATCATCTCCTTTCTCTCCTCCCCCTTCTCACTCTCTCTCCTCAGAGCCCAACAGTGGAAGTGGGGATCGGAGCGATTTGGTATCTTATGACCCTTTTCAGAGTTTTTTTTTTTTAGAAAAAAAATTATTTTGAGGTAATTTGGCTTGGAAATTTCTCCTGAAAATGGTGAATCTTTGGGTTCTCTTCTGTTGATTTTTCGTGTGGGTTGTGATTATTGTGCATATTTTGTTCGTTGTAGGGTGGGGAGATCTAGATCTGAAGGAATGTGGCAGAGTGGTTGCTAGATCTAGCTGAGGCAGAAGCTCTTCCTACTTCGAGATCTGAGTAGTACGAAGTGCTTCTCGCACACCCACTCCATGGAGGAAGCCGGAGACCCAGGGGTGAGTAGCATTCGTATCCTCCTATTTTGTTCTTTCTCTTCAGTTT
This sequence comes from Tillandsia fasciculata, assembly GCA_029168755.2. Lineage (NCBI taxonomy): Eukaryota > Viridiplantae > Streptophyta > Magnoliopsida > Poales > Bromeliaceae > Tillandsia > Tillandsia fasciculata. The sequence continues at coordinate 11,100,538 of CM054937.1, read as the reverse complement.
CTAGCCGACTGACATCTATTAGATTCTATCTGTTTAACTTTAGATCTTCACAAATTGTAGTTCATATTGTATTTATGTACTGAATTTTGGGTAGCTGATTAGCTGAATTTTGTGTATGTTGTGGTTTCTTTGGGCTGAACCAATGAAGAAATCTACGAAGCATCCGAGTGGTCAGGTTTGTCAGATCTGCGGTGACGGAGTCGGTTCCACCGCAGACGGAGATCTCTTCGTGGCTTGCAGCGTCTGTGGATTCCCTGTCTGCAGGCCGTGCTATGAGTATGAGCGCAAGGACGGGACGCAGGCTTGTCCGCAGTGCAAGACGAAGTACAAGAGGCATAAAGGTGTGCGCTTGATCTTGGATCCTAATAATTTTCTGCTTATATGTAAATTCTTCCTTAAATTTTTGATTGTGAGGAGCTATTGTTTGATTTTGCTTGAATTATCAGGGAGCCCGCCGATCCACGGAGAGGAAGGAGAGGATGGGGATGCAGATGATGGTGCAAGTGACTTCAACTATCTGCCTGGAAACCAGGATCAGAAGCAGAAGATTGCTGATAGGATGCTAACCTGGCGCATGAATTCCGGGCAAGGGGAAGATATCGGGCGCCCCAAGTATGATAGTGGGGAGATCCCGCGCGGTTACATCCCTTCTGTTGCTCATAGTCAGGTATATTGTGGCAATTTCACCGGACAATGAACTAGTTCATTCGGAAAATGGATAATAAATTTGTTATTCTGACTCAACATCTGCAGATCTCCGGGGAACTGCCTGGAGCATCTCCTGATCATACGATGTCTCCTGGCGGAAATATTGGTGGCAAGCGTGTGCATCCGCTTCCATATGTGAATCACTCCCGTATGCTCATCTCTTCGTGTGATCTTTTGTTCTCAATGTTGTGATCTTCTAGGTGCTTTAGTTTGCTTTTAATTTCTTGCTCTGATATTTGTTACGACGCTTATCTATATCTTTGACAGCGAACCCATCAAGAGAATTCTCTGGTAGCCTTGGAAATGTTGCTTGGAAAGAAAGGGTTGATGGGTGGAAAATGAAGCAGGACAAAAACGTGATGCCAATGACTAATGGTACTAGTCTAGCCCCATCTGAGGGTAGGGGAGGTGGAGACATTGATGCATCCACCGACTATAACATGGATGATGCTTTGTTGTAAGTTCCTAACTGGCAGTTTACTGTATCTTCTTGTTATTTGAAGACATTTCTGTCTGAGCTGGTGCTAGATCTCAAACTGAGTTTCTTTGCTAGATGTGTTGCATATCATATAGGCTTGCATGGACATCATTGAGACAAGTTAGTTTTACAACTGATTGTAGATTAAACTTAGTTGTTCATTCATTTCTTTCATTCCATCCTGCAACTACTATGTAACTGTGTTGACTTGTTTTTGTCATATTAAGCTGACTGTTTATTGAAGGATATATTGTTTATATTTGTGGTGAACAGAGGAAAGTTTGAGTTGGGAACCCTGTTTAAGGATCAATGGGAGAACAGTAAACTGGGCCTAACACTTGCATGATATATGATATAAAAAAACACATTATAATAATGGTTAAGTAACCTACTTAATAAAATTTACTACAAATTATGACAGAAACAATGATTATATGTAAAACAATTCAAATCAGTCCTTTTCAAGCTGTGGAGTAGGGAATCAGCTTTACCCAGAATCTAGCTGATTACACTGGTTCTGTGTGCAAGTGTCTGTGCCCAAGTAATGTGTATCCGTGTATGTGTGCTCATGGGCTTGTGTGCATGTGTACATGTGTTTGGAATGTGTGCTTGTGTGCGCATGCGCATGTTCAAAAGCCTGTGCACGCATGCGCACGTTCAAAATATCTAATTGAACCTGGAGAAAAGTTAGCAAAAACTAAGTTCTTTCCTTTTTGAAATTACAACTTAGTATAAATAAAAACTTGATAAATGGTGGTTTTGCAATGTCACTGAAATATTCTGAATTCCCGCTGACTACTACGATTTAGGAAAATATTTGAATGCAATCAGATATGACATTTGAACTTGTTACCTTTACATGTGGTTGGTGCTTGGAATGTGAGGTTGGATAATTTGATGTGCCTATTATGGGAACTCAGACTAGAAAAATAGATGTGGGACTGACAGAACTTATTTGGTTTGCTAATTGAGTTCAAAATTCTGATGTTTTCATTATATGATTTTGACGAACAACTGATTCAGTGTTTAACAAGCAGGTCAACTACTGCTTTTTTAAAAAGCTTATGATCTGCAGTATTCTCAACTTAAAATCCCTTAACATTTAATTAATAACTGCTTATCAGATCATGTTGTGGAGTTAATACCGGCCTTCATATTTATTGTTGATAGTAGTTTTCTTATCTATAATTTTTAATTTTTAATACCTGCTATGCCAACCCTCAACTTGCTGGCTTATGATGATGCGGGACCAATCAGAAGACCCTAACTTATCTTGCTAGTGATGGGCCCAAAATTTATATAAAACTGAATTTTAGAATTTTTAGAAAATTTTGTATGATTTTCAGATTTTAAAGGTTCTGTGTCATATGACCTAGGAGGTTCTTTTGTTTCTAGACAAAAATAATTTTTTTTTTTTGGGAAATAAAAATGAAACTGTTAAAAATTTCTAATTGCAAAGTAATTGAAACGTAGTTCCTGTAGCGCCTAATAGCTGATCTTAATCTTCCACTTTCTTGATTATGCGATTAGGTGCCCTCAAGTGGTGACTAGATAATTGTTTTCTTTAAGCAAGTTTGAGTTGTTAGCTAGTTCTACTTTGTCCTCATCATTTTGTCAGTAATTCAGTTCATTTGTCTATTCATTTTTGAGAAAGTACCTATCTTGATAAAAACATAATTTTAGTTCTTGAACTATAGCTGGCTATAATACACGCTTCATTCATGTGATTAGAATTTGTCAAAGGATTCTTGTATCCTTCTATCTACCAGGCATTGGAATAACTGGAGCCGATAGAAGAAAATAACCATAAATATTTGTAATTTTTAATTATGTCATATTTTTGTCTGAATTTTCTTAATCACACTAAAAATTTCGTACTAGCCTGGGTATTCTGTATAATCCATAATTAAATGCCCTGTTTCTGCTACTAAGTTGTGCTGCTTCCTTACTTATTTGTTGAATTGCATTTCTGCGAGTCCCTCTCCAAAATTATTTGTGAATGCTCACGAATAACTGATTTTCTGAATTGCAGGAATGATGAAACTCGTCAGCCTCTTTCTAGGAAAGTGTCTATCCCTTCTTCCAGGATAAATCCATACAGGATGGTCATTGTTCTACGGCTGATTATCCTATCCATTTTCTTACATTATCGTATCACAAACCCTGTGGGGAACGCCTACCCTTTGTGGTTACTATCTGTGATATGTGAGATTTGGTTTGCTATATCATGGATATTGGACCAGTTTCCCAAATGGTTCCCAGTTAATCGTGAAACTTATCTTGATAGGCTGTCTTTGAGGTGATCTCTCTTTTAGCCATTACAATATTTAGTTTATATTTACTTCTATATTGATTTTTATTGTGTTTGTTTTAACAGGTATGACCGAGAAGGGGAACCATCCCAGTTGGCTGCTGTTGACATTTTTGTTAGCACTGTCGACCCATTGAAGGAGCCTCCTCTTGTCACCGCAAACACAGTGCTATCCATTCTTGCTGTTGATTATCCTGTGGACAAGGTTTCCTGCTATGTCTCTGATGATGGTGCTGCAATGTTGACATTTGAGGCATTGTCTGAGACTTCAGAATTTGCTAGAAAATGGGTGCCTTTCTGTAAGAAGTATAGCATCGAACCCCGAGCTCCAGAATGGTACTTTGCTCAGAAAATTGATTACTTGAAGGATAAAGTTCATCCCTCATTCGTCAAGGATCGTCGTGCCATGAAGGTATTGTGTTCTGTCTTGTAGTTGATTGTAGTGTTTTATTAGTTGGAATATAATACACGTCTTTTTTGTAAAACTCAGAGAGAATATGAAGAATTCAAAGTTCGAATTAATGGCCTTGTTGCAAAGGCACAAAAGGTTCCTGAGGAGGGATGGATTATGCAAGATGGCACACCCTGGCCAGGAAATAACACCAGAGATCATCCTGGAATGATCCAGGTTAGTACATTTAATTTGGCATGGCTGAATTTAATTGATAGCTAAACATGCCTGGGTGGTCATACTTTGCTCTTGGAATAGTATTTCTGGACAGGAGAATAATTTTAATTCATAGTAGTCTCATCCACAGGACGCTAATTTTTTCTTTTCAGAAATTCAGTTAGGTAATCTAAATTTTGATCATCTAGGTTTTCTAAAACATGTAGTGTATATTTTTCTACGGACACATGATTCTCTGTGTAGAAAATATTTTATGAATAACCTAATAAGTCAAAATTTGAACTTTATCATTCAACATCTATTTTCTCCAAGTAAGTCCAAAAATAGCTCAAAGTAATTTCTCATCATTTTCAGGTTTTCCTGGGGCACAGTGGGGGACTTGACACCGATGGCAATGAGCTCCCACGGTTGGTTTATGTGTCTCGTGAGAAACGTCCTGGCTTCCAGCATCACAAGAAGGCTGGTGCTATGAATGCACTTGTAAGTTACTTACATCGGTAATTTAAAACTCAAAAGCATCGTGCTATCTTGCATCTCTGATGCTCCATATACATCTTTCTTGCAGGTACGTGTTTCAGCTGTCCTGACAAATGGACCATATTTATTGAATCTTGATTGTGATCACTACATAAACAACAGTAAGGCTTTAAGGGAAGCTATGTGCTTTCTTATGGATCCGAACCTTGGAAAGCATGTTTGCTATGTGCAATTCCCGCAGAGATTCGATGGGATTGATAAGAATGATCGATATGCCAACAGGAATACAGTGTTCTTTGATGTAAGCGGGGATCTTCCTCTTTAAAACCTCTTTAAATTGGTTGTGCCTCATGGATGTTCATTTCTATCCAGCTCAAATATTCTTAATAGTGCTCTTTGTTTCTTTCCTCTGACAATAACTCTTCTCTGTTTTTGTCCGTTCTAGATCAATTTAAGAGGTCTTGATGGCATTCAAGGGCCCGTTTACGTCGGGACAGGATGTGTTTTCAACAGGACGGCTTTGTATGGTTATGAACCTCCTATTAAGCAACAAAAGAAAAAAGGTGGTATCCTCTCTCTTTGCTGTGGTGGCTCTGGGAAGAAGACAACAAAATCAAAGAAGAAGAGTTCGGACAAGAAGTCCTCAAGAAAGCACGTGGACAGCTCTGTACCAGTATTTAATCTGGAAGATATAGAGGAAGGAGTTGAAGGTATAACGAAATCCTGCACTTCTGCTCAACAAGCTTTATTAAGTCAATTTGTACTATCACAGTTACTTTGTTCACACATGCTTAGTACTTTGTTCACACATGCTTAGTTTCTAAAATTAATTAGCATGTTTTGTTTCTTCCACTTTTAGTGTATGTATCTAGGATAGTTGGAGCTACTTGTCTAATGATGGCAAATTATGCTAGTCTAGACTTTAGTTTATCGACTTCTAGAGAATTTGCTTAAGTTGTTGTTTGATGGAAATTGTCATAAGAATAATTATTTTGTAATGTCCTTTGAAAGGAAGATAACTTCAGGTAGAGCATGAGTATCCTGTGTCAATAAGTATAACTGGTGCAACAGTTCTAATGAATTATTGTATAATATTTCTCTATTCTGATTATAATCATCTTTGCTTTTATGCCTTTCTTCTTGGCGGGTAGGAGTGATCATGTAGAACTTGTTATTCTAACCTCACCTTTTCTGTTTTTTTTACCGTTAGGGGCTGGATTCGATGATGAGAAGTCACTCCTCATGTCACAAATGAGCTTAGAGAAAAGGTTTGGCCAGTCAAATGTCTTTGTTGCATCAACTTTGATGGAGAATGGTGGAGTTCCTCAGTCAGCAACACCCGAGTCTCTTTTGAAAGAAGCAATCCATGTGATCAGCTGCGGCTATGAGGACAAGACCGAGTGGGGAAGTGAGGTAAGATGCCGAAGTTCAGTCCTCACCTATTTCCTTTTTCCCTTTCCTGATTGCTGTGCGAGATAATTGTTTTCAAGGACATTGGTCTGCATAATAAATTATTTAGCTACAGGCTTTGTAGCTGGGGTCAGCATGATACTAAAATTTGTACTCATTCTAGGTAGCCCTAGTAATGCTTAGAGTACCATTTAGATAATTTAAAAGTACTTGCAATGAGGTCATAGATGTGCAAAGAAAAGGTAGTAAGATAATACTAGCAGAACTAGTTCGAGAAGAAAGCAATTAGTCAATTAATGCATTATGCATGTGCATATGTAGAAAGATGACACTCAAGGAGCAACTCTGTGAAGACTTGGATGATATGATACATGGAATTTCTACTGAAGTAAAGGTCTTTATTGTTCTATTTAAATCAAGATGTAGGGGTAATTGGAGGAATAATTAAGACATCTTAGAGTGCTCCTAGGGAATACAGAAGAAGAAATGAATACAGAAGAAGAAGAAATTAGTAGCTTCCTAGATTTGTTCTGATGTATAATATCAACACTTTAGAAGGACTTATGAAATCACTTCTAAAGATGCTCTTAAAACTAAATGTAATTATATGACTTCTGGCTTGATGGGTAGATTAGCGTCGTTGCAAGGATTGCGGTGGATTAATCAGACACGAGGAGATTAAGAAATTGAAGAATTATTTACAAATTACCAAACAATAGTAATAGTTGCATACTGAGCATAGGTGTATTAAATGCTCCAAGATAAGTGCAGAAGATGAAAGTAGTAAAGGCCACTGGACTACCTGAGATTACTATTGAGCTCTGGAAATGCTTATGGGAATCAACAACCAATTGTATTGCTAATCTATTTTAAGAAATTTTTCTCACAGATATATGCCCAAAAATGGTGATAGAAATATGCTACTGCCAATTTATAAGAAAAAATATTATCTAAGGTGGTCAAAACTACAGGGAAAAGTTTGGAAACGGGGTAAGTTCCAATATGGTTCCATGCTGGGAAAGCATGTCATAAAAACTACACATATTTGGACCTTCAGTAATGTATGGAGAAGGTGTAAAGAAGCGCCATGTGATTTTTAGTTCTTTAGAAATAAAGTGTGCAACAGTCCCGATGGGAGTAATTTGATGAGATTAGGAAAGAAATTACATGTATGTGAAGTATCTTAACTTGTCAAGAATATGTATGACAGTATGAGGGACCAATCACGAGTGCAAACATTAGTCGCTGTAATTGGTGGCGTCAAATACAAAATGGCATGATAATTTGTGTTCTCTGAAAACATATTACTTCTAGTTCTGACCAAACTATGCTTTCCTGCTCACTTCGTCAATTGGTTTAATATGTTATACTCTGTTCTATTAATATCACAATTTGTATTACAGATTTTTCAGTCATTGATTTCTGTGTTTGGTTTTTTGCTTTATTCCTCAATCCGAATGCATTTTTTCAATTACTTATATTGATCTAACCTTAGCAAATACATGCAGATTGGCTGGATTTACGGTTCTGTAACAGAAGATATTCTTACTGGGTTTAAGATGCATGCTCGAGGCTGGCGTTCGATCTACTGCATGCCTAAGCGGCCTGCATTTAAAGGATCTGCTCCCATTAACCTCTCAGATCGTCTGAACCAAGTGCTTCGATGGGCTCTTGGATCTGTCGAGATTCTTTTTAGTAGGCATTGCCCCATATGGTATGGATATGGTGGACGGCTCAAGTTCCTTGAGAGATTTGCATACATCAACACCACCATTTATCCGCTTACTGCAGTTCCTCTCCTCGTATACTGTACACTGCCTGCGGTCTGTCTACTTACTGGAAAGTTCATTATTCCACAGGTAAGTAAAATTTATATCTTTATACATAATATGATTGGAAACTAGTAATACTTTTTGCATGAGTTAGATTCTACAATTATGTTATTTTCTACACTTGATAAGAGTTAAATTACCTTGCTAGCTACCTTAGCAAGAGGAGAGATTATGTGAGGAGCTCTAAAGGATCATGTGAGGAGGGCTCCCTGTGCTGCCCCATCTAGGGATGTCAACTGGTTTGTTTTGGGGCGGCTTTTGCAAAACCCAAAACGAACCTAAATAAAAAAAAACAAAACCCGAAACCGTACCTGTACTCGAACGGGTGTAAAAATTCATAACCAAAACTGCCTAGCTAAAAAAAATTGAAAACCCTTAGCTGAAACCGAAAAACTGAACCTGACTATTTAATATATTAAATATTAAATTAAATCATTAATATATATTAGCTATTAAAATAAATAAAAAAATATCTAAACAATTTTGGGGGGAGAGTAGAATACTATTGATTGTAGAGGAATAATATTTACTATCTACCTTTTTTTCCCCTTTGATGCATAGGGTTTACTATTTGGCAGTGGTGATAAAAAGTTGATAGCAAACACTATTTACTTACAATCAATAGTATTCTAGTTGAACTCTATGTATACATATACGGGTTTGGTTTCAGATTTCAGCTTTAAGGTAGTGTTTGTTTCGGGAATAAGGCCTGAAATAAGGCTTGTTCTAGTCTTGTTCCCCAAGACTCCGTTTGTTTCAGGAACAAGACCTGGAATAAGGTCTTGTTCCAGCTTTGTTCCTCAAACGCGTTTGGTTATGGATGGGAACAATAGTTCTTGTCTTATTGGAATAAGCTGGTATAAGGCTGGAACTACTGTTCCAGTCTTTTTCTGGAACAAAGCTTGTTTCCATTTGAGAATAAGTTTAATTAAAGTAAATATAATTTTAATTATTGTATTAACTCTTTAATTAATCTAATATTTTAACTAATCTAATTATTTTATTAACTAATTATTTAAGTATTTAGATAATTAACTAATTAAATTATTTATTATTAATAATACTCATCATTGTTAATTATTTTATCAATTAACTGAGAATAAGCTTAATTATAGTAAATATAATTTTAATTATTGTATTAACTCTTTAATTAATTTAATATTTTAACTAATTTAATTATTTTATTTACTAATTATTTAAGTATTTAGATAATTAACTAATTAAATTATTAAATTATTAAATTATTTGTAGTTAATTAAATTATTAATTATTAATAATACTCATTATTGTTAATTATTTTATTAATTAATTGAGAATAAACGTAATTAAAATAAATATAATTTTAATTATTGTATTAACTCTTTAATTAATCTAATATTTTTGCTAATCTAATTATTTTATTAACTAATTATCTAACGATTAGATAATTAACTAATTAATTTATTAAATTATTTGTAATTAATTGAATTATTTATTAATAATACTCATTATTGTTTATTATTTTATCAATTAATATTCAGGGTTACCTCACAATAGTTAATTAAATAAGTTAAATTATTATTTAATTAATATTTTATATTAATTATTTAAATAAAATATTATTATTTTAAATTTATAATTACTCTTATTCTCACTATTCCAATCTAACTATCTAAACGTCAATTTTCTTATTTCTAGGAATAATCCAATTTTCATCCAAACGTAAAATTGGTCTTATTTTCCTACTTGTTCCTGAACTTATACCTATCCCTGGAATAAGCAGTTTTAACTTATACCTGATCCAAACGCAGCCCAAATGCATTTGGTTTGGATGGAAACAATAGTTTTCGTCTCTTTGGAATAAGCTGATATAAGGCTGGAACTTCTGTTCCAGCCTTTTTCCTTGAACAAGTTTGTTTCCACTTGAGAATAAGCTTAATTAAAGTAAATATAATTTTAATTATTGTGTTAACTCTTTAATTAATTTAATATTTTGACTAATCTAATTATTTTATTAACTAATTATTTAACTATTAGATAATTAACTAATTAATTTATTAATTTATTAAATTATTTGTAGTTAATTAAATTATTTATTAGCAATATTCATTATTTTATCAATTAATATTCATGGTTATTTAGCAATAGTTAATTAAATAAATTAAATTATTATTTAATTAATATTTTTATATTAATTAATTAGATAAAATATTATTATTTTAAAATTATAATTACTTTTATTCTTATTATTCCAATCTAATCCAAACACTATTTTTCTTATTCCCAGGAACAATCCAATTTTCATCCAAACGCAAAATTGATTTTTTTTTCTGCTTGTTCCTGAACTTCTACCTATCCCTGTAATAAACAGTTCTAGCTTATACTTGAACCAAACGCAGGGGTATGGGGTTTGGTTTGGTTTCGGGTTTAGGTTGGGCTCGTGTACAAGGAAAAACCATAACTGAAACTGAAATCGTCATGTTTTGGATTTTTATCCCCATAATCAGAACCATGCCCATCTAGCTTCGGTTAAAACCATTTCAGCCGGGTTCGGATTCAGGTAAAATGTCGGATAACCATATACTGTGCTCGGCTCACATGAAGGGGCTATTAAAACAATTTTATTTTGAACAATTTTATTTTGAAGGCCCAGTAATACTGCAGCACGTATATGTAGCAAATGAAAATTTAACAGAGCATCTAGCCCCTTATAATCCCCCAAAATGAGGAGATAATAAAGGTTTGTTGTCTCTCCTTTTTCCATATGGGCTTGGTAAATGGTATGGAAACCCCCTCAATTGTAGGCTATTTTGATATAAATTCCTCAATTAAACATTTTCTTACGAGAGATGCTAAGTTTTCAACCAAAGAGTGGTTGTTAGATTACAACTCCTTATCCTAGGGCTCTCTAGGGTTTGATCCTCCTTTTTTGTTTCTAATAATAAAAAAATACGAGTGATAAACTCCAAAAAGATTATTAAATCAAATTTTAAATGTTTTTTTTTAATAAATAAAGCAACAACAATTAACTACTAATAAATGATAAAACATTAAATTTAATAAACCTTTAACAAAACTAATTAGAATAATTCAAATTAGAAAAATGAGAAGTCAAAAAATATCAGTAAAAAAAGAAAGAGTAAAGGATTTTTTTTAACATGCCCTATTGTTGAGGGGTTGAGGGGGTCTGCATACAAATTTTCACCAAGCAGTTGGATTGAAATCATTAGTTGCGATGCATAGAAAAAACTTCGGTGGGAAGCTCCCCAACGAAGACCTCGTTGAGAAGGCCCCGATTTGCTGCCACTTGCCATTTTGCCTCTATCCAAAGGATATAATCATTCTCTCTAGGGTTTTTTTTTTTTTTTTTTAGTATTAAAAAGCAGCCGAGGCAAAACTAATACGTGGTAGCGGATTGGAGGCTTCCCAACGAGGCGACGTTGGGGAGCTTTCCCATTGAAGTTTTATTCACGATGAATAGCATCCAAGCCCTTATTTGGTTACGCGGGATGAATGGGCATTCAAGCCCTCCTCAAATGAGTATTTAGGAGGTGCTCACCATGAACTTTGATCCACGGAATAACCATGAAAAATTGGAATTCGCAAAATCCATTGTCTTTTTTGACAACTAATTTATCTTTTTCTCCTCTGGGATGCACAGATTAGCAACTTTGCGAGTATTTGGTTCATTTCTCTCTTCCTTTCCATCTTTGCCACTGGCATACTGGAGATGAGGTGGAGTGGTGTTGGAATAGACGAGTGGTGGAGGAACGAGCAGTTCTGGGTCATCGGTGGTGTCTCCGCCCACCTCTTCGCTGTCTTCCAAGGTCTCCTCAAGGTGCTTGCTGGTATTGACACCAATTTCACTGTCACCTCAAAAGCCTCTGATGAGGATGGCGACTTTGCCGAGCTTTACATGTTCAAGTGGACCACCCTTCTCATTCCTCCGACTACTCTGCTCATAATTAACCTAGTCGGTGTGGTGGCCGGAATCTCGTATGCCATCAACAGCGGGTACCAGTCGTGGGGTCCTCTCTTTGGAAAGCTCTTCTTCGCCTTCTGGGTGATTGTCCATCTCTACCCCTTCCTTAAGGGTTTGATGGGCCGGCAGAACAGAACTCCAACAATTGTTGTTGTCTGGTCCATCCTTCTTGCTTCAATCTTTTCCCTTCTGTGGGTTCGCATCGACCCCTTCACCACCCGTGTGACTGGGCCTGATGTCCAGCAATGTGGAATTAACTGTTAAGAAAGAGGAGAGAAGGAAGGTGCTGGAAATGAAAGCAGGGAGATGTGTTATATACTTGTTAGCTATCTAATGAATGGGCGAGTTGTATTTATAGTGACAAAACATTTTCAGGATGCTGTTTGTACCAAAGTTAGCTATCTAATGAATGGGCGAGTTGTATTTATAGTGACAAAACATTTTCAGGATGCTGTTTGTACCAAAGTGTCTATAAGTGTTGCTTATTGTTGCTATTGCTTGTCATTTTTAAGTTTCTGCATTTGTTGCAAATTGGTAGCAGTGGAAATGAATTTTTGTACTTTATCAGTGAACAATAAATATATTTGGCAATTAAGTCCAGTTATTTATAAGTGATAAGCAAGAAGTTTTACTGAACTATTCTACTATTATTAATGCTATTTCTCAGTCCAAAAAAAGGTACAGAAAATAAGGCATCCCACTGTGAGAGCATCATATATTCAGTTGGAACTAATGGAGTAAAATTTTTATGTGCAAGCTGAGAATATGGAGATCGAATTTGTGAGCTCATCTTGATTTAGCTTCTCATATAGCTGCTGAGGTGGTTCCACTTTTACTTCGCTGATCATTCAATTGCACAGGCATTCCTGCACTCCAATAACACAACAACAGCTATCAGCCACTAAAATTAACAGTCCTGGATTTTATTTTTTTATTTTTATTTTTTTTCCTTATAGCCTCCGAACAAATTTTATTTTTATAAATAGTTATTTAAAGAGTTGAGCTGGAATGCTATCAGTAGTAAACCGGTTCGGTTGCCACCCATTTGTTTTCGATGATGGAGCTTCTAAATCGACGATTAGCACCGTTGAATATGATCTAAATCACTGAAAATATTTAAAAATTAAATTTCAAATCTTTTCGACATCATTGACTTAACGATCAAAAAATTACAAAATTTATAATTTTAATGATAGATATAATCATTTTGCTCGTTTAACAGTGTAAATATATCTAAATTAATTAATTTTTTGTTAAAAAATTATTTAAACTATTTAAAACAAGATCTATACTCTTGATCTTGATTTCAAGACTCCAATCATCACTTTTTAAAGAATATTTTATTTTCATCCGTTCATTTTTGTGTCCACTTGATGGATAAAAAAATAATATCGAAAAAATATGAAATTTAATTTTTAAATAGTTTAAATGGTTTAGATCATATTTAATGGTGCCGATTGTCGCTTTGGAGGCTTCATCATCGAAAATAAATGGGTGGCAACGAAGCCCGTTTGCTACTAATTGTATTCAGCCTAGCTCATTCTTTAAAATTTGTAATTCTAAAAATGACCTTATACCTGCCATGTGAGCGCCACGCGAGCTCCAGGGTTGGCTGGTGAGTTTAAGTTGAACACGGTGAATCATTCACCGTATTTGAACACGGTGAATGGTTCACCGCGTTCAAACACAGTAAATTGTTTACCGTGTCTAAACATAGTGAACCATTTACTGTGTATTGACATGATAAATTGTTCACCGTGTCCGGACACGATGAACAGTTTACCGTGTTCCTTTGTATATACACACCACAAGCTTTCCTTCCCGAGCATTAATCCCCTCCCTTCCCTCTCGCCCCCCTCCCCCCCTCTCTCTCTCTCTCTCTCTTTCTCTCTCTCTCTCTCTCTCTCTCATCTCTGTGTGCCCCATTCTAGAGATTTGCTGCTGTCGTCGCTGCCGGCGCTCATCGCCCCTAACCCGCATTGTACTCTCTCTCTCTCTCTCTCTCTCTCTCTCTCTCTTTTTGTGTGTGTGTGTGTGTGTGTTCTCCTCACTGCCGCCGTGGCACCCGTCGCCTCCAACCCTATTCACATTCTCTCTCTCTCTCTCCCTCTCTCTCTCTCTCTCTCTCTCTCTCTCTCTCTCTGTAGGGCCTCAGAACCCCATGTAGCTTTTCCCGTGAATCCACTGTGTAAAACATATATTGATGGTGTGTCTGGCCCATAGTGCATCAAAGGGATGCCACAGATGGATCCTGTAAGGTATCGATAGCGGGATTGGCCTTCGACTGCTTTTGAAAGTAGCCAAATTTTAGAAAAGGTTTTGGGCCAAACAGAGGCTGGATTTGGATTCAGCGCGGAAAAACGCTTGAAAACGGCTATTTGCTTGTTTAATTCTGAGTTCAGATGCCCAAAAACGGACTCCCGGAAGTTTTCAGTGGATTCTGGTGCATAGGGGAGGCCGTAGACCTGCTGGGTGCCACGTGGCGGCCTGTTATTGGCCGGTTTACTGAGCGCGGTCCACAGAGCAGCGCCGGGTGGCGCATGGACCCGGCGCGGGGACACGTGGCGCCCCAGGAGTGGCCGGCGTGCGATGCGCGGTCCACGGAAACCCCGCGTGGGTGCATAGACCGGGCGCGGGGACACGTGGCATCAGGTGGTTGGCGGGCTCACACGGCGCGGTCCACGGGGGTGCACGCCAGCGCCTCGGGATGCGTGCACGCGTGGGGGGCAGGCGGCCGGCCGGCGAGGCGCACGACTGGTCGGCGGGTCGCGCGGGCCGGCCACGTGGCGCCCGGCCATTGGTAGGCGCCAACCACCCCTTTGACCATTTGTGCGACACGTGGCAGCACCCGAGCGGCCCTGCACTGGCTGTTCCCTGTTCGGGACACGTGTCACGTGCAGGACGTTTCGGGCGCTAGTCAGACGGGGGAAATCGTCCGACTGGCGGATTCGGGCGCCCGAAAGGGTGCACCCGAATCCGAATAGTAGTCCTTTTGGGCTTGGGCCTATAAATAGACCCCTTGGGCTTTCTTTTCTGGGTTTTCTGGGCTGTTTTGTAGGGAGAGCCCCTTAGGGAATTTCTTCCTCTTTCTGTTGTGCATCTTGTGGAGAAGTTCCAGAATTTTTGGAGGACGCTACTTCTACATCTACTGCGTTTCGGCGCACCGCGACGCACTTTCCTTATTTGCCCTTTTCGTCGCGTTTCGATCCGAGGACTCCCCTGGGCTACCCCGAAGGAATTTTTGGGTGATTCTTGCGCCCACGTTTTCATGACAGGTAGGGCTTCGTTTTTCGTGTTGGTCGTTTCATCATATTCCAGACTTTTGGCACGGTTTTCGAGGCACTTTTGACCCCCCTGTTTGCTGTGTGGTTTTTGGACAGCATCGGAGTATTTCGTCGATATCTTCGCGCTCGGACATCGGATTGAGGCGTGCCAGTACTTGTTTTGCATCTACGCGTCGTAAGGAACATCATCGTATTTTTTCTGGATTTTTCTGAGTTTTCTCCGAAGGTGAAAATCCCACTTTTTCAGGGCAAAGTTCTACAGATTTTGTATTTGGGATTTTTGAGGTGGTCACCTTGTCGATTTTGTATATTGTCCTACAAAACTCGATTTGGGACGTGCAGGTACTCGTTTCGAAGGGCTCGACGCGACGATTGCAGTGGTATTTTTGTTGGATTTTTCGGAGTCCTTCCTATAGGTGAAAACAGAGCCTCTTCTTGACTGATTTTGGACAATGGTTGATTGTATGTTTAATCGGGCACCGGTTGGTATTTTTGCAGTAGTCCACTATTTTGGAGGTTTGCGGGGATTGAGGATCTTGGACAGCGGGGAATCTTTTATTGTCGTTGGTCACGCTTTTCGAGGTGGGTGGTTGTTGTATCCCTCTCTTTTGGTATGCTCACTAGGAACATCAGAATATCCCGATATTAGAAAATGTTGAACAAAATATTGATAAATCTTGCATGCAAAAAGGGACCAAATAATTGATAGCCTATCCATGTAATCGAGACATTGGTATTTGAACATGATCATTATGCCATAATCACTCCTGTTAAAGTATTTATTTATCTGGAACAGCATGATCAGTTGTTTGTTAGTACTTAGTGATTATGCAAATAGGGATCATCACTTTGAGACATTAGTGTTGGAGCTCGTTGCTATATCATAACTATTCATGTGAATAGATTAGTATATTGGGACATTACGATTTATTATATGTGAGCGCACTGGTGGACGCTTTTCCTTCTATTCTAGATGAGGACATTTGCATGCTTGTATGGACATCTAGATAGACCACTATTTACTGCTACACTATCATTGGGATTTGACTTAGGAGAAACCATGTTGGCACCTCTTCTCCTTTCATTGTGTTACTTGTGGTATTGGTCGAGTTGAGCAAGGTTGTAGGATAGTGTAGCCGGGTTTGTTGAGTGGGTTCGTCAAACTATATTGGAGTTTTGGGTTATTGCGGCAACCGCAGACATTGGACGGTTGACCGGATGTTTACTTATGCATCAGATTGGGGATAGGATTCCTCTAGTGGATGGAGTTTCCCACTTACTGAGTATTATTGCATTGATTTGGGGGTTGGGTTTTCTTTAGTGGAGGGTTTTTTCCCACTTCGATCAGAGTCGTGATCTAGTCCTGCTATACAGTGATACTTGTTACAGTGATGCTTGATACAGTGATACTTGTTACAGTGATACATTACTCGTGTGGGTCGCTCCCCATGAGTGCCACTCCGGAGTTGGCGATTTACACATCGGCCAGTGAGTACCGGACAGTGAGTGCCGGTCAGCGAGTGCCGATCTATTATCAGATACTTGAGACAGTTGAGCAGGCAGTACCAGTTTTTACTGGTCCATTGATTGGGTTATTCAGTCAGGCATATTCACTGATGTATTCTTATAGTTACACCTTTCTGACTTTGCATTTAGGGGCATAGTAGTGGTAGCTTCATTTTATTCGCAGGTCCTGTTTATAGCTTACCATCTCTTCTTCCTTTTTGGCTCTGGTAGACCTAGTGGGCATGTCAGAGTTGAGGCTTAACCCACTAGGGGAGGCTACTGTTTCTATCGTAGTTCTCACCCCCATCGTCTTCTTCTTGTTTCTCCCTTTGTTTTGTAGAGTCTTCTGCGGGAGTTGCTGGGCCGTCAGCAGCAGATCAAGGTAAGAGGATAGCGGACTAGTTAGAGTGTCCACCCGACAGTTGCTAGCTGGACTTTTGGTGTAACCCTATCTTCTCAGACAGTTTCATTGTATTTTATTTTGGGTCTGGCTTTAGCCAGCTAGTTGTACATTTGTGGTGAGCTGGGAGAGATACTTTTATTTATTTACAGTGGTTCTTTACTTATTTCCAGTTTTGGTCTGAGATGTAGTAATTTTTAGTTCAGCTCTGATTTTATGCTCTATTATTATTATCTCTTATATTTGAGCAGGTTACCGACGCTTCGTGTACGCGGGAAATACCGTGTGCACGGCGGATCTGTAGACGGGCTCGGGTTCTGGTTTACACCCGGGGCGTGACAGATTAGGTGGTATCAGAGCTTAGGGGTAGGTTAGTTGGGACTTAGGAAACCCTAGGCTTTTGGGCAGACCCTAGGATGATAGGGCGTGAGTGGCGTGATATTTTGCGAAAGTCAGTGATTTATTTAGTTGACTCTTCCTGTGAGTGAAGAGGGATCGACATATTCTATTTCTGGTGAACAATTATGTTGGCTGCAGACAACATAAAGTTACAGAAATAGGGGGATGTCTTTTGACTTTCGCCAGATTGGGTCGTGTGGGGTTTTGTTGCTGATGTTTGGTTTCTTGTGGCAGGATGTCTCCCCGATGCCAAATCCCTACCTGGGGTACTCCTATACCCCCGGATGAGCCGGAGCAGTCCAGACCCTCCGAGCTTAGTGAGTTGAGGGCCTTGGTGGCCCAGTTGGCTGAGAGTCATCGCTGACAGGAGCAGAGGATGGACCAGTTTCTTGCCCAGAGAGAGGCACCACCCCCAGCTGTTTCTGAGGCCTCTGTGCCTCCAGTTGTACCATCTGTGCCGACGGCACCATCGTCTAGTAGTGGGGCTCCGGGAGCTATCCAGCCTTTGACATCGGAGGAGCAGGATATCGCTGACAAACTCACCAAGTTCTATCAGCGAGGACCGCCTAGATTTTCGGGGCGGGATGCACAGCCCTAAGAGATTGGGATGTGGCTTTCTGCGATGGAGAAGCTTTTCAGGGACTTGTTCATAGATCCGAGGTACCGAGTGCATTTGGCGGTGCACTGTTTGGATGGTGATGTAGATGCTTGGTGGCATCGGGTAGAGCCACTAGAGTTCCAGATTACCCGACAACTACCGTGGGCCGAGTTTCGACGGATGATTTTGGATACTTACTTTTCGACCAGCGTGAAGAGGAAACTGGAGGATGATCTGAAGAACCTTCAGTAGGGCGACCGATCGGTTCAGGCTAATTATCAGGAGTTCATGCAGTTGCTCAACTGCGTGCCTTTTGTCGCTCGTGATGGTCCCCACTAGGTGGAGTTATTCGAGGCAGGCCTCCATACCGAGATTTACACTTTAGTGCATGCTCAGAGGCTCTAGACTCTCGAGGAGGCCGCGGAGCATGCCCAATGGGTTGAGAGAGGAGATCACGTGGTTGCCAGGCGAGGTGGTGTGGTCGCGCAGAGCTCTGACAGGAAGCGACCAGCACCAGATGACGGGGGACAGGCCAGTTCGTGGAGACCGCCACGACCGCCACGGCCTCAGTTCTCTGGCCGTTGGCGTTCGAAGCGGCGAGGGCCTGGTGGATCCCAGAGGCCACAACAGCAGCAGCAGCAGCAGCATCAGCAGCAGCAGAGGTCACAGCCGAGATAGCAGAGGTCTCAGCAGCAGATGCAGAGGCAACAGCAGCAGTCGAGGCAGCTCCGGTCCCCCGACAAATGCATCTTTTGTGGAGGTCAGCATCTTGCCGGCACCTGTGATCAGCGGTGGGTAATGTTTTCGGTGCGGACAGCCTGGGCACATGCAAGCTACCTGCCCTCTTTCTACTTCATCGGCACCTTCTTCGGCGTCGGTTCCTTATTCACCTCAGCCGCGGCCACCAGCTCAGCGGCCCTATGCTCCAGCGAGCACGCCATCTTCTTCCCACCCCACTAACTACCGGCCTCCAGCACAGAGCGGGCGAGTATATGCCTCTTAGTTAGTGGACTCCTCAGTAGCCGACCAGGTGGTGGCAGGTATTACCTTACTTTCTGGCATTAGGACTCGTACCTTGTTTGACACTGGAGCATCGCATTCTTTTATTAGTCGAGCATTTACATCCCTTCATGGTATAGAGATAGAGTCCTTGTCACATGCATTAGAGGTTCAGATTTCTGATCATGTTTTGCATGTCGAGGAGTATTGTGTGGCTTGCCCAGTACCGTTGGGACCTTGGATCTTGCCGGCAGACTTGCTTGTCTTGCGGCAGCTCCAAGATTTTGACATGGTATTAGGAATGGATTGGTTGTCGCGGTATTTTGCCACTATTGACTGCAGAGAGAGGACGGTGACTCTCTGCGAGCCAGGACAGGAGGAGTTTATCTTCAGAGGTTGCCAGAGCATGCTGTTCGCAGCGACTATTTCTTCGGCGAGGGCTAGGCGGATGTTGAGCAGAGGTTGCACTGCCTTTCTGGCTACTATTGTGGAGATGCCTACGGTGGCACTGGGACTCGAGGATATCCTCATTGTCCGCGAGTTTCCATATGTGTTTCCCCTTGAGTTGACGACTATGCCGCCAGAGAGGGAGATAGAGTTTGTGATTGACGTGGTCCTGGGAACCACGCCAATCTCGAAGGCACCTTATCGGATGGCGCCTGCCGAGTTGAAAGAGATGAAGGCGCAACTACAGGATCTTATGGACAAGGGTTTTGTTAGACCCAGTATTTCGCCGTGGGGAGCGCCTGTTTTAATTGTGAAGAAGAAGGATGGTTCGCTTCGTTTGTGTGTGGATTATAGGGAGCTGAACAAAGTTACCATCCGAAACAAGTATCCATTACTGCGAATCGACGATTTGTTTGATCAGCTGCAGGGAGCTTCGGTATTTTCGAAGATTGATCTTCAGTCCGGTTATCACCAGCTGAGGGTGAGGGCCGAGGATATCTCCAAAACGGCATTCAGATCTCGGTACGGGCATTATGAGTTCACAGTGACGCCATTTGGATTGACGAATGCCCCTGCCGCATTTATGGATTTGATGAACAGGATATTTCAGCTGTAATTGGACCGGTTTGTTGTAGTAATTATTGATGATAATACTGTTTTACTCCCGGAGTGATGTGGAGCATGAGGAGCACTTGAGGACAGGGCTACAGCTTCTATGAGAGAAGAAGCTGTATGCCAAGCTTAAGAAGTGCGAATTTTGGCTCCGGGAGGTCGCCTTTTTGGGGCATGTAGTTTCAGCTACGGGAGTGGCGGTTGATCCGGCCAAGGTGGATGCTATTCGTGATTGGCTGAGGCCGACGACTATCACCGAGGTGCGAAGTTTTCTTGGGTTGGCCGGCTCTTATCGTCGATTTGTGGAGGGCTCTGCGAAGCTTTCCACTCCCCTCATAGGTCTGACAAGAAAAATGGTTAAGTTTATTTGGAGTGAGACTTGTCAGAGCAGTTTTGAAGAGCTGAAACTGAGATTGATGACAGCTCCGATCCTTGTTCTCCCGGTTATGGGAGAAGGATTTGTGATTTTCAGCGACGCCTCTCACAGTGGTCTGGGGTGTGTACTGATGCAGCATGGTAGGGTAATTGCCTATGCTTCACGGCAATTGAAGGACTATGAGAAAAATTACCCTACTCATGATCTTGAGTTAGCAGCGGTTGTATTTGCTCTGAAGCTGTGGCGGCATTATTTGTATGGAGAGCACTGCGAGATCTACACTGATCATAAAAGCTTGAAGTATCTGTTCACTCTGAAGGAGTTGAACTTGAGGCAACGCCAGTGGTTAGAGTTGTTAAAGGACTATGATGTGAGTATCCTTTATCATCCCGGCAAGGCCAATGTTATGGCAGATGCTTTGAGTAGGAGGACGAGTCTGAGTATGATGATTTCGCAGCAGGCACCGTTGGTTGAGCAGATGAGACGGTTACAGATTGAGGTTGTATCCCCTGGGGTCTCTGCTAGACGTATGTCTTTGGTCGTGCAGCCCACTTTGTTGGACAGGATTAGAGAGAAACAGAGTGAGGACCCCCACTTGATGAGGATTCGAGGGCGGATTCAGACTGAGTTGACAGGAGATTTTTCTGTGGATGCTTCAAGAGTACCGAGGTACAAGGACCGAGCATATGTGCCTATGGATTCAGAGATTCGAGAGCAAATCTTGAGGGAGGTGTGACGCCCCCAATAGTCCCACATCGGATGTGGATGGAATTATGATTGTGTTTATATGAGATATGGACATTAGTAATAATAACTGGGCTTAAGCATTTTGGGCTGTGGTTTGGGCCCAACAAGTTATTATTGCTAGTGGGCCGGTCGTTACATTTGGTATCAGAGCCAATAACCAGCCGGAAGTGTGTGGCGAGTCTCGGCTGAGTTTGGGTCTAGATGACAGGACTAGAGAGACGAGTCTCACATCGCCTGGTGATCTTGGGCTGCTGTGTGTGTGTTTGGGCTGACGAGGACGTCAGGCCTAAACGGGGGGAGTCTGTGACGCCCCCAATAGTCCCACATCGGATGTGGATGGAATTGTGATTGTGTTTATATAAGATATGGACATTAGTAATAATAACTGGGCTTAAGCATTTTGGACTGTGGTTTGGGCCCAACAAGTTATTATTGCTAGTAGGCCGGTCGTTACACACCTTTTGAGTTGTGTTAGTTTCGAGGGCGAAACTTTCTTTTAGTGGGGGAGGATGTGGTGACCCGGATCTCTGCAGGGCTTCTGTTGTGTGACCAGTAGCTTCTGGAGGCCTATGTGGCGTGTCGGTGGTGTTGGTGCACCAATTGGACATTAGAGATGGACTCCGGGTGTTAAATGGATTACTCGGGTAATCGATTGGCCCTGTCGGATGTTTAGAAGTGATTTCGCCTGAAACGGATATCAAATTTGGACTCAGCGCGAAGTTTGGACAAAAGAACACCTTTCTGGATGCCTTCGACAATTTTTAGAGTTGGAATTTGGCAAAACGGATAGCGGATTTGGATTCAGCGCGCGAAAATGATGAAAATGGACTACTTATTTGTATTTTTCGGAGCCCGGACGCCGCGCAGGGATTTCGAGGCACTTGGCACTGTTCCGGCGGCCAGCGAGCAGCGGCGGAGCGCTACGGAGCGGGCGCGGGCAGGCACGGCGCGGGCGCGCGGGCAGGCGCGCGGTGCACGGGGGCGGCGTGCCACGTGTCGCCTTCCTATTGGTTTGCCTTGGGACACGTGGCCGCGTAGGATTGGTTGGTGCAGTGGACTGGGACCACGGAGCAGGCCAGGGCGGCCTCGGGGCGCGTGCCTGGCAGGGGTCGCAGGCGGCGCTGGCGCCCGCACGTGGGCGCGGCAGGCGCGCGTTGACCGGGTGCGCGCCACGCGTCAGCACCGCAGCGAGCCACGTGGCGTCAGGTGGATGGCTGGATTGGCTGTCCGCTGTTTGGCGGGTGACGTGGCGGAATCGGATAGTTTCGGGCGCTCCGCGGGATAGGGGAATCGGCGCACTATTGGCGCCCGATTGATTCGGGCGCCCGGAACTGAGGACACAGGCGGCATTAATTGATTTGTTTTGTGTGGCCTATTTAAGACCCGAGCCGCCTTCTTCTCCCCTTTTGCCGCGTTTTCGAGCCTCCTTTCACCTCGACACCTTCTACAAAGTTGCTCCCCGTGCTATGCTGCATCCACCTGAGGATTTCTGGGATTTTACGTGGCACGCTTTTCAAGGTTTCCATTTCATTGGCGCATCGCGACATTCCTTCGTCGGTGTTTTCTTCCGTTGCGTTTCAAACTATACGAATTACGCCGCAAAACTTATCAGAAAAAGAAAGGGCCCCACCAGTAGGAAAGTCATCAATCCCCAACTCTCCAATTTAGAAAACAACTGAAATTAGCGAAAAGTTCGAAAGTTTCGAAAGACCAGTGCCCTCGCCCCAATCAAACAAGAACAGATTCGGGCACCGTCCCATTTCTGGAGTAGTCTTTCGAATCTTTCATCCTGTTCGCAAATTTCAGCACAAGAGCGAGAAAAAGGGAGAGAAGTGTTGATGCCGTTCCTGCTGTGGCAACAAAAACGGAAGCTACGGTCTATCCGTGCCCCTAAAAGAAAAACACAACTCTATCCAAGACCCCTAGAGACAAACCCTCTAGTCCTAGGCGTCACCTACGCTCGACAAGTCGCACCTAACCCGAAACCGCTGAAGCCACTGCTGCCGGAAGGATGCCTCAACACGGAAGTCGAAGATATACCTCTCGTGAATCCAACGCCGCAAAAATTGCCGAAAAAGACTATCGGGGTAGCTCTGTGGGATTTTTAGACCAAAATGCGGCGATAACGGGCCTCCAACTGAAATCCGTCGCACTGCGCTACGATGCCGGAAACGTCGTCGCCGGAGCTTCCAGAAAATTCGAGCCTCTGCCAGAAGATGCGCGACTCGAAGATCTACAACTTTCCTAAAGGGACCATGGGCTGAGGAGCTCGGGAAAGGGGGCAAAAATCCCTCACAAGCCCGGTATTTATAGGCCCAGCCCGCAAAAATCCAGCTTTTGGACTTTGGCCCAAAAATTCGGGCGCCCGGAAGGTTTCGGGCTGCTACAGTAACGGGCCGGCCCGTTACTGTGC
Organism: Tillandsia fasciculata; assembly: GCA_029168755.2. NCBI lineage: Eukaryota > Viridiplantae > Streptophyta > Magnoliopsida > Poales > Bromeliaceae > Tillandsia > Tillandsia fasciculata. Next base: position 11,076,952 of record CM054937.1, on the reverse strand, counting down.
GCGCCCGAAACCTCCACAAGCCGCCACGTGTCCACCGACAGCTCCCCGCACCGGGCGCACGCGCCCCGAGGCAGCCGCCTCAGCCGTGTGGACCGAGTGCACCAGAACCCGCCAACCACACAACGCCACGTGTCCCCCGGTCTACCGTGCACCAGAGACGAAAATCCGTGGACCGCGTGCACAACACCGCACCAACCACGAGATGCCACATGGCCTACCCTCGGTCCACCGTGCACCCCGCCAAGGCCCGTGGACCGCGCCTGCTGCGCCGGCCAACCGAAGTGCGCCACGTGGCCCGCGCCCGGTGCACGCGCTCCGCGGTGGACCGCGCGCCTCCGCCGCCGCCAACCACCGCGCTCCGCCGCGCTCCGCCGCCGCCGGCGCCACTCCGGCCGCCGGAACAGTAACCCATGCCTCGAAATCCGTGTTTTCGCGTCCGGGCTCCGAAAAATTCAAGTAAATAGTCCATTTCGCTCGTTTTTGCGCGCTGAATCCAAATCCGAGGTCCGTTCGGCCAAATTCCGCTTCTAAAATTTCCTAAAAATTCTCGAAAAAGTAAACTTGATCCAATTTTTATGCCGGGTCACATTCTTAGCTCCAATAAGCGCGCAAACACCTCACACACCCAAAATGGACTTCCAGAAAAGAAAGCAAGCTCCAATTTTACCAGAAGCTCAATTCTGGGGCCCGACACGCACACACGCACTCCCTGAAGCCTCCAAACCAACAGTAAACCCTAGAGTGGGGATTTGGGTCCTCACATCCTCCCCCACTAAAAGAAAGTTTCGTCCTCGAAACAATCTCGGCTCAAAAGGGAGTCTCCAAGCCCAAAGGTAAGCATCCATCAGCACAAACTCCAACTCCCCAGTCGCTACAAACTCTTCACAAAGCGAGTCCAACAGCTGGATAAAACTCAGAAATTCCAACCACTGGGGACGAGGAAGAACAGCCAACACTACGCGTTCAAACTATACGAATTACGCCGCAAAACTTATCAGAAAAAGAAAGGGCCCCACCAGTAGGAAAGTCATCAATCCCCAACTCTCCAATTTAGAAAACAACTGAAATTAGCAAAAAGTTCGAAAGTTTCGAAAGACCAGTGCCCTCGCCCCAATCAAACAAGAACAGGTTCAGGCACCGTCCCCATTTCTGGAGTAGTCTTTCGAATCTTTCATCCTGTTCGCAAATTTCAGCACAAGAGCGAGAAAAAGGGAGAGAAGTGTTGATGCCGTTCCTGCTGTGGCAACAAAAACGGAAGCTACGGTCTATCCGTGCCCCTAAAAGAAAAACACAACTCTATCCAAGACCCCTAGAGACAAACCCTCTAGTCCTAGGCGTCACCTACGCTCGACAAGTCGCACCTAACCCGAAACCGCTGAAGCCACTGCTGCCGGAAGGATGCCTCGGTGTCCAGTGAAAATGATCTCCTGTTGTCCAACTCACGGAAAGGCCACTGTTCTCCATCCGCAATCAAATGTTGCACGATACCGCACCAGCTGGTCCATCCGAAGTGCTCGATCTGAAACATGGAGCTGTAACTGAACTGTTACACCAGTCGGCGTACTTCCCAAAGTTTCAGTTGTTCTGATCACGCCCCAAAATTCACCTCTGCTTGAAGATACAGGGAAGAATCCAATCGCTCATGCAAGTCACAAAATTCCTATCCCTTAATTAAGGAGAGACGCAAATGCTCTACTAACATGTGCAGAAAGATGCAGCGGTGTCCAAAAATCCACGTAACTCGACTGACAAATAAAGCCATACCTACGGCGATAGGATCTGCTGCCGGGGTGCCCTCCACCAGGGCTGCATAAACCCGTCCACTGGGTGCTGAAGATCGTCGTCCCGTCTGTCCCGACGTCGTACCCCACTCTGTCTGATAGTGCATCGGAGGTGCTTCTGCTTCCTGAACAGGCAAGGGAGGTGCTATAGCCAGGGGTAGCACTGTCAGAATAGCTCGGGGACAAGTTGCTCGAAAATGTCCCAACTCTCCACAAAGGAAACACCGTCCCTGTCTCTGGTCACACTGCGATGGTGGATGGGGGCCGCCACAGATGACGCACCGCTCATGTCGCTGCTGCCGATACTGCTGTCCCTGCTGATACCGCGGCTGCTGTGGGTGTCCACCAGATCTCTGTCGCCCCTGGAACTCACGACCCTCAGAGTGAGATCGTGGAGGTCTCAGAGGTGCCTGCTGACTCGTCTGTCCCTCATCAACCGGTGCTGGGCGCTTCGCCCCTGGAATCACTGCGGGGGCTGGAGCCACCTCATCCATCACCGCCTCACCGCACTCAACATAAAGTGCCTGCTCCATAGATGCATCCAACATCTGCAATCTGTGCGAACGGACGAACTGATAAATCTCTTGGCGCAAACCCCGCTCAAACATATAAATCCGATGCGCCTCATCTCTGGCCGCATGCGGTACACAGGCCAACAACCGGTTGAAGTCTGCGATGTACTCCTGCACGGGGCGATCTCCCTGACGGAGATTCTTCAGTTGCTCTTCCAACCTCTGCCTGACGCTCTCCGGGAAAAAGGCTCCAAGAAATAGGCTACGGAACTCCGCCCAAGAGAGAAGCTGCGTCCCAGGCGGACCAGTAGGTCGCACACGCCGCCACCAAGCCTCGGCGTTGCTTTCCAAGAAGTGAGTGGCCAACAGAACTCGAAACCTCTCCTCAATAAATAAGCTCTCGAAATGGCGCTCCATGCCGTGATCCAGGACTCGGCCGCCCACGGCTCCGCACTCAATCCAGAAAAATGGGGTGGATCAAACTGGCGAAACCTTATCAATAGATCCACCACCTCACGCAGCTCTGCAGGTGTCAACTGTCCTGCCGTCCCGGATGGCCGACCACTGATAACCGGTGCAGTAGGGGCTGCCTGTGCTGCTGATACAACTGGGGGTGTCACAGCTGACTGTGCCCTCTGTTCCAACATGCGCACCATCCGATCCAAGGTCTCCTCCCGACGCCGGAAGGTCTCCGACAAATGAGCCATCTGAGCCCGAAGCTCCTGTACCTCACTCGGCTGACCCTGTGCCGACTCCTCCTGCTCAGGCTCAGGGGAGGAGGAAGGCCGAGAACGCGTCCGCATCCTACGTCGAGGAGGCATCGTGCCCACCTGCAATCCACAAGCAAACATCAAGACAACACCAAACAACACTCGACCCAATCCAGCGGAAGTCTAACGGCATGTCCCCCTTCCCGAAGTACTATGTTGTCTGCAGCCAACATAGTTGCCACAGAAGGAAGACATGTCAATCACTCATCCCGATCCGCTCGGAAGAGTTAGAAACCCAATCAGGACTCCCGCTAAAATCACGGCTCTCACGTGAGTCATCCTAGGGTCCAACCACAAGCCTAGGGTTCCTAAGTCCTCAATGACCTAAAACCTAGGCTCTGATACCACTCTAATCTGTCACGCCCCGGAGTCGAAACTGCGACCCGGGCTCGCCAACAGATCCGCCGCCCATACGGTGAGCCCCGTATAGGCGAAGCGTCTAACCTGCAAAAGAAGATACTATGCTAAACAGATATCAGAGCTGAAAAATAAACTGCTAGAATAAATATAAAAATACAACTCTCACCATAAACAAAAAGTCCTCACCAACAACAAAATACAAAAGTCTCTTCAAAAAAAGAAAGGGGTACAACTCGATCCTCACTACAAATGCCTCTCAACAGAAAATAACCAAAATAACATAGGGGTACTTCTACTCACATCCTGGAGACTGACGGGAAGGGATCTATCTTGCGACTCCCTTACCTCGATCTGAAGAAGCAGCAGCTGGAACAGCAGGAACAGGCGTAGAAATCTCTGGGGAAAAAGACACCACGACGGGTGTGAGAACTACCTCCCACAGTAGCTCTCAGTGGGTGCCGTCAACAAGCCCAACGGTCTGCCCACTAAGTCTACTAGAGACAAAAGAAAGCAAATGCAGTGCTGAAAAGAAAAGAACTGGAAGATAAACTCTACAGCTACTATGCCCCTATCTAGATGCTCAAAAAGCGGGACAGATGAAAATATGATGCCTCTGATAATATACAGTGTAGTCACCCAATCTGAAATGACTGCCTCCTCGGGTCCAGTCAAGCCTGCGCCTACCTACTGCCGTATATCCCGGAGGACTGGACTTATGTAGGGCGTCCGTAGCTGCCAAAACTGGCTCAGCCAGAGGGACTATGTCCGTAACTGCCAAAACTGGCTCAGTCAGAGGGAATGCATCCGTAACTGCCAAAACTGGCTCAGTCAGAGGGAATGCATCGACAAGTCGCGATACAAGAGTAACATATCCACCCCGGGTGTGGCTCTCGAGGGGTGCGACCCCACCGAGGAAAAGTATCTGCGCACTCTGTCGCTCAGGTGGCATTGCAGGCTATGGTCAAAATCCACGCTCACGCTCTGCTCGGAAGAACTCAATCCTCAACATCTTTCACAACAGTCGGAGCTCACTCGACGACTCAGCTGATCAGCTCACACGAAACCCGAGACACTCGCCTCTCCATCAACTCACAGCACAAAACCCACTGGCTGGGTAAGCTCCACAGCCAGGATCAACCTACCACTCAGGGCTAACAGAACTTAGCTAGACAATACCCAAAGACACGGGACCACCGTTGACTCCAACGGCTCCCAACCACAGAATATCAACCCAACCTGCAGACTCACTAACAGGATACACCCCACAACAGGCCATAGTAAAGGATCCGGGAACCCCGAAAGACTAAAACCTACAACCCTATCAAACAAGAACAGGCTCTAGGCATAGCCTCTCGTTGTTCTCGTTCCAAAGGAAAAGGCAGACCTTAGAACCCAGACCACTTGAATCATCTCAAGTGGTTACATTTATAGAAAAAGATGACATTTCTTATGAAAAGCCATTTGATCTGTAAGAAATTCATATTTAATGATTTTTAGTTCTTTTTAGGAAAAACCATTGGAAACAAGTTTTTATACCCAAGCCTCGTAGAGCTAAGCCCTTGTCCAATCAAATAAGAACAGACTCGGGCGACCCTACGACGCTTGGAGGAAAACATTGGTTGGCTAAAATCATATGTGTGTCTAAAAACAGTTCTGGGTTCAAGGTTCTGCTAATACTGGTAAACCGCCGCCACTAACACTGCGGCAACTAAAAAGAATAGGAAAACGAAATACCTCGGGACCGCCGTCCTCCTAAACGGCTCCCGACACAAATGTAAGATCAAATATCTCTACCAGACTCCACTCTGCCCCCAAGCACGAGTGTAAAATGCATCCCACTGCTACTCGACCTCCCAACCCACGACTCGGGGAAAACACTATGTCCAGAATGACAGGAGTAATAACCAATGTGGGAAAACTAAAGCAATGAATAAATCCAATTCAGGTTTAAGTTTACTATAATCTGGTGGAGCATGATGTATAATAATTAACAGGTGTGCTAAGCTAAGTTTTCATGTTGCAAAATTACAAAGAGATCATCAGCTAGCACGAGACTTATCAGCTTCCACGTTCTAACATACTACACATGAGTAACACTATCATGCATGGTTCTACTAAAGCAGATTTAATGGACATTCCATAAGTCTTGAGGACAGGGCCACCCACCTGAAAGTGCACAACTATCCAGGGTCACACAGATAAGAGAGTCCAGAAACAGCCAAAACACAAAATCCTCCAAGCTAACATCACTGTAGTAGTGCTCACAACGTCCTGGATACAATCACAACCAATTCTACACTTAAAATCCATAAAAATTCCAAGTTTCAAATCCTGCATGAACAGTCCATATTATCACGAAATTTTCACCTGAAAATCATCCTCCAGAAATTCCAATAAAAATATCACGGCGATCCTCGCGAAGTGTAGATATCGATAGGCTCTTGAATCGTCGAAAACCGATGTCCGGATGATGAGATAAAAATCCGCGAAGTGGGTGCTGTCCAGGAATCTCACAGCAAAACAGTGGCTCAGTAATGCCTCGAAAACCGTGCCAAAAACCCAAATCTAGACAAAACACTCAACACGGAAGTCGAAGATATACCTCTCGTGAATCCAACGCCGCAAAAATTGCCGAAAAAGACTGTCGGGGTAGCTCTATGGGATTTTTAGACCGAAATGCGGCGATAACGGGCCTCCAACTGAAATCCGTCGCACTGCGCTACGATGCCGGAAACGTCGTCGCCGGAGCTTCCAGAAAATCCGAGCCTCTGCCAGAAGATGCGCGACTCGAAGATCTACAACTTTCCTAAAGGGACCATGGGCTGAGGAGCTCGGGAAAGGGGGCAAAAATCCCTCACAAGCTCGGTATTTATAGGCCCAGCCCGCAAAAATCCAGCTTTTGGACTTTGGCCCAAAAATTCGGGCGCCCGGAAGGTTTCGGGCTGCTACAGTAACGGACCGGCCCGTTACTGTGCGCGCTCGAAACCTCCACAAGCCGCCACGTGTCCACCGACAGCTCCCCGCACCCGGCGCACGCGCCCCGAGGCAGCCGCCTCAGCCGTGTGGACCGAGTGCACCAGAACCCGCCAACCACACAACGCCACGTGTCCCCCGGTCTACCGTGCACCAGAGCCGAAAATCCGTGGACCGCGTGCACAACACCGCACCAACCACGAGATGCCACGTGGCCTACCCTCGGTCCATCGTGCACCCCGCCAAGGCCCGTGGACCGCGCCTGCTGCGCCGGCCAACCGAAGCGCGCCACGTGGCCCGCGCCCGGTGCACGCGCTCCGCGGTGGACCGCGCGCCTCCGCCGCCGCCAACCACCGTGCTCCGCCGCGCTCCGCCGCCGCCGGCGCCACTCCGGCCGCCGGAACAGTAACCCATGCCTCGAAATCCATGTTTTCGCGTCCGGGCTCCGAAAAATTCAAGTAAATAGTCCATTTCGCTCGTTTTCGCACGCTGAATCCAAATCCGAGGTCCGTTCGGCCAAATTCCGCTTCTAAAATTTCTTGAAAATTTACGGAAAAGTAAACTTGATCCAATTTTTATGCCGGGTCACATTCTTAGCTCCAATAAGCGCGCAAACACCTCACACACCCAAAATGGACTTCCAGAAAAGAAAGCAAGCTCCAATTTTACCAGAAGCTCAATTCTGGGGCCCGACACGTACACACGCACTCCCTGAAGCCTCCAAACCAACAGTAAACCCTAGAGTGGGGATTCGGGTCCTCACAGGATTGAGGCGTGCCTGTACACTTTTTGAATCAAATCGTCGCAAGGATCATCGCCGTATTTTTTTTGGGATTTTTCTGAGGCTTGCTCGAAGGTATATGTTTTCCTCTTTATCTGTGTTTGGTATTACAGTTGTTATGTTGTGGGGTTTCGCGCTCACCGTGTTGTGGAATTTGTAACTCGGCCTACGAGGCTCGGATTGGGACGTGCAGGTACTCGTTTCGAAGGGATCGACGCGACGCTCGCGGTAGTTTTTTTGTTGGATTTTTCGGAGTCCTTTCTGTAGGTGAAAATATTGCTTCTTTGGGACTGAAGTTTCAACTTGGACAGCACTCTTGGAATGTTGTATAAATTGTAATATTGGACTATATTTTTGTATCCAGGGGTATTTGTGGGAGTTTTTGGAGCACTGCTTGGAGGTGAGAAATTCCCTTCCTTGTGCTGTTTTGGAAAAACAACGAGTATGTGTGTGGGGTTTTGACTAGAGTGTTGTGTTGTTGCTTGTAGCCGAGGCTTGCGCGACATGTAACGTGGATACGGATTCAGCAGATTTTGTTAGCAAGTGGCCACGCTCTTCACCGACCTCAGGTTTGCCTTGGATTAAGCACTTCAGGTGGGTAAACTTAATATTGGTAACTGTATAAAGGAATGATAAGGTTTTTATGGATGTTTATGTTATGGTTAATGTAAGTACACCTGTAGGAATGTCACCCCTCTATGACTGATAGCATGCATAATTAATGTACAACCGATATGAGTGAGAGGTAAGCAGGGAATGGCCTAGATCTTGTGGATTGATGCTTACCTGATCATTGTACATGTTTGATGAATTAGAGACTTAGCATATGGTAGACGGTTATATTTATCCCCCACTAGATGATATAGAGATCATACATGTTTATTCATTGGCCTACTTATGTGAAATTGGTATATCATAGTAGGAATACTTTAGCATGCCTTGCTATTATATGTTTCACTCTCTTTTATCGTTTCTGAGGACAAAAGCATACGTAAATGGACGTCTAGATAGGCAATCTTTTACTACTACACTATCTTGTTGGAATCTGACTTAGGAGAAACCATGTTTATTTTTTCTCCCTTTTCTTCTAGATTCATGTTGCTCGGGTTCGAACAGGGGTTTGGGATAGTGTAGTCAGGACTGTGTGTTTGGGACAGATTGGATTTAGTTGGTGGACGTGTGGGGGGTTTTGCGGCGACCGCGGATATTGGGCGGTTGAACGGATGTGTACTTATGCATCAGATTCGGTATTAGATTTCCCTTTAGTGGATGGGTTTTCCACCTTGTTCAGAGTTGTGATCCAGTCCTGCTATTTTATGATACTGATGATACTGAGTTCGTGAGATTGATGACAGAGCAGGCAGTACCGGGTTTTATACCGGTTCATTTGATTGGGCTTATTCGGTCAGATACCTTTATTATTGCACTCGTGCCTAGGGGCTGAGTGGAGCCTGGTATGTGAGTTTAGATGTGTGCTAGTGTTGTTGGGAATCGTTCGGGTTGACGGTGGTCCCGGGTCGTGGAGTGTCGTCCGACCAGTTTTGTTAGCCCTGAGTTGTGGGTCGATCCCGGTTGTGGAGTATCTCCGGCCGGTGTGTTTTGTGCCACGAGTTGGTTGAGTTCGCTAGTGTCTCGAGATTCGAGAGAGCTGATCAGCTGAGTTGTCGAGAGTGCTCCGACCATTGTGCGAGATGCTTGAGGACCTTGAGTCTTTCCGTTCTGAGAGTGAGCATGGATGTTGATTACAGCCTGCAGGAGCCATATTGAGCTCGAAAGAGTGCGCGGATACCTTTTTTCCTCGGTGGGGTCGCGCCCCTCGAGTGCCACGTCCGGAGTGGATCTGTTACTTTTGTATCGCGACTTGTCGACGCAGTCCCTCTGGCTGGGCCAGTTTTGGCAGTCACGGACGCCCTACGTAAGTCCGGTCTTCAGATGTAACGGCAGTAGGTAGGCGCAGGCTTGACTGGACCCTATGAGGCAGTCAGTTCGATTGGGTCGATTCAGCACATTGGGTGCGAGTAGTTACATATATTTTCATCTGTACCGCCCATTGACCATTTAGATAAAGGCATGGTAGCTGTAGAGTATCTCCAGTCTTTCTAGTTCAGTTTTTACTGCATGGTTAGTTTTTTTTGCCTTTAGTAGTCTTAGTGGGCAGATCGTCGAGCCTGGCGGTGGTACCCACTGAGAACTCCCTTTTTGGTATAGTTCTCACACCCAGTGGGGGTTTTCCCCCTCCCTTCCTTTTCTCTCCTTTGTTTTACAGAGTCTTAGCGGGTGTTGCTGATGCTGCGATTGTTGATCGAGGCGAGGGAGTCGCGAGCTAGATCCCTACCCGTCGTTGGAGAGTAGCGGTACCCTTCAGAGGAGATCCTCAGTAGATTTGTTATTTTATTTTTCCTCTTTTGAGAGACTGTTGTAGTGAGGATATCTTTTGTATTGAGAGCATGTACACTGATGTATTTATTAGAGATACCTCCCTGTTGACTTTTGGATTATTGTATTTGAAGACTTGTATGATTATATTTTTGGGAGTTGGACATTATTGTATTATTTCCAGTTGTACAGTGGTTGATATTTATTTTACAGTAGATTTTTATTTATAGCTCTGATATCTGTTAGTCGTAGTACCTTTTCTTGTAGGTTAGACGCTTCGCCTGTGCGGGGTTTTGCATAGGCGGCGGATCTGTTGGCGAGCCCGGGTCGCAGTTTCGACCCCGGGGCGTGACTGATTAGAGGCGCAAAATCACTTCTAAACATCCGACAGGGCCAATCGATTACCCGAGTAATCCATTTAACACCCGGAGTCCATCTCTAATGTCCAATTGGTGCACCAACACCGTCGACGCGCCACATAGGCCTCCAGAAGCTGCTGGTCACACAACAGAAGCCCTGTAGAGATCCGGGTCACCACACCTACGGCGGCACCGGGACTAAAGGATATCCTTATCGCCCGTGTGATCCCGGGTGTGAGTTTGCTTGAGCTGATATTGAAGCCGCCGTTTAGTGAGATTGAGATCGAGATAGTGATTGGCATGGTTTTGGAAACCGCGCCAACTTCGGTAGCACCTCGTGGAGTATCACCCGTGAGACTGAGATAGAGCTGATAGCGCAGTTGCGGGATCTGATGGATCGAGAGGTCTGTATGACCCAGTGCCACATTGCGGGTACACAACAGTGAGGGTTCTATGATGGTTTGAGCACAGACAGGTTGGATTGTGTAGTGGTAGCCGTAACCGTCGTGGGTATTTGGACTTATTTTCGGGGTGACATAGAGTATGAGGAGCACTTGAGGATAGTGCTGCAACTTCTGGGAGAGAAGAAGTTGTTTACCAAGTTGAGAGAGCATGCATTTTAACTTCGGAAGGTGTTGTTGTTAGGCCTGGTGATTATAGCTACAAGAGTGATAGTGGACCCAACGAAGAGTGATGCCGTTTCGGGTTGGGCCTAGACCTATGATAGTGACAGAGGTCAGAAGCTTTTGGACTAAGCAAGGCCAGTATAGCTTGGAGGAGATAAAGCTAAGGAGGATACCAGCATTGATTTAGATGTTGCCTGTGATAGAGAGAGCATGGAGTTATCCATAGACCCTTGAACCTGAAGTACTTGGATACTCAGGAGGATTTTGGTTGAGGCAACACCGGTGGATAGAGTTATCGAAGAGGTGTGATTGATATAGTATAGCATTACCCCGGCACGGATATTATTGTCAGGTACGCCTTGTCTAGGCGAGCAGTGCAACCTTGGAATGAGGTGATCGATCAGTGGAGGCCACTCTTGGAACTTGGAAATTAAGAGTTAGGGGTTGAGCGTTGTTCCCGATGTTGAACCTCTTCCCCTGTGGATGGATGTGAGAATGTATTTGTGGAACTTGAGCATTTTAGTTGCCAAGGAGCAACGGAGGTGTTATGCTTATTGGAGGCTTGGAGTTTTGGTTTTGGAGACCATGATTTGTGGAAGCCACTATCCACAGGAATATGTAGATTTGAGTTTACGCGGGGAGTTTGATCCGCGAGTATTTGTCTGGCTGGAGTAAGTATATTTGATCCCTCGCATGATTTGGGTTACACTTTCTTCGAGATTGGATGAGGATTTGAGTATCAGGAGCAGCTGATGCAAATTCTTGCTCGTGAAGCTAAGGAATTGTACAGTCGAGTTATACCTTTGGTGAAGGTCCCGTGGAGCCATCATATTGAGCGAGAGAAAGGCAATTAGAGAGCCTGAGGATGAGTTGAGGATCTTCTATCCCCATTTGATTGTGACACCCTCCTGAGTTATGGATTTGTTCTGGTTTCGAGGACGAAACCCTTTTTATGGAGGGAAGAGTGTAGAGTACCGGGACTTTGTAGAGCGTACCGACCTCGCAAGATGGCGTGGTGCGGAGAATCCGCCTTGGACGTGTTCCTTATGTGTTTACAGATGAGTATGGGTTGAGTTGGATCGACGCGGAAGCCCCAGCTTGAATCGGAGTTTTCCGGGCATTGTGCGCCGTCAGAGGACTGGTTTTGTTGAGCCCCGACTCCACAGTTGAGCTTTTTGAGTGGGAAAAGCTTTGGACATGTGTATTTTCAGATTACAGCAGAGTTCGGGAGGTTTTGGATTGATGCGGAGGCCCCGAAGGCAAAAAGTGAGTTGGAGTTGGCAATTATTGGAGCCGGTTTTTGGATTGAGCACACCGACTCCACAGTTGGGCTTTTTGAGGGGAAAAGCTTTGGACATGTGTATTTTCATATTACAGCGGAGTTCGGGAGGTTCCGGACTGATACGGAGGCCCCGAGGGCAAAAAGTGAGTTGGAGTTGGCTAAAAAGAGATTAATTAATTAATTATTTAATTAAGGAATTTAATTTAATTGGTTGTTTTAGACTGTGAGGTAGGAGAAAGAAAAAGAAAGGAAGTGGATTGAGATATTTTGATGGAGGACTTTTTGGTCATTTCTCCTTGCCTTGCTGCCTCACTTCCAGTCACTTAATTAAGCATTCTTAATTAAGTTGCCAAGTCATTGTCTTCTTCACTCCTTGCAAAAGAGAGGAAACAAAGGAAAACAGAGGAAGAGAAGAATGAGAGAAAAGAAAGAAGAAGAAGAAGAGAGGAGAAGAAAAACTTGATTTTGAGGATGGTGATGGTGGGGACCTACTGCTGGTAGCCAAAGGAGCCGTGTGGAGCTTAGTGGAGCGCGCGCGTCGAGCCTCAATCAAGGTTTGTTGCAATTTTTTTTTGTAGAGAGTTTGGATTTTTTTTTTTTTTGGATTGGAGTATGGATTAGATTTTTGATGGATGATTTGGAGTTTGTAGTGGTGTTGGAGGTGTGTGGTGTGGACTTGTTGTCCATTTGTGAGGTTGTACCGCAACAGGGGAGCCGCGCGCGGCTGGCGCAGGCTGTTGCGCGGGTGCGCCAGGGCGCCGCGCGCAGCAGCTGCGGGCGCTGCACGCGCAGCAGCGACAGCTGCGGGCAGGCGCGTGCAGCGGCGGGCGCTGCACAGGCAGCGTGCTGGTGCGTAGGGCGCCGCGCGGGTGCGCAGGGCGCCGCGCGGGCGCGCAGCAAGCGCAGGGGCGCGCGACTTGCGTGCAAGGGTGCCGCGCGGGGGCGCGGCAAGCGCGCAAGGCGCCGCGCGGGCGCGCAGCGAGCGCTCAGGGGGCGCGCGTAGCGGGCCAGGGCCCTGCGCGGCGGGCCCATGCGCCGCGCGACGGGCCCAGGCGCCGCGCGGCAGGCCTAGGCACCGCGCTGGCAGCACGCAGCAGCGCGGCAGGGCGCCACGCAGCTTGTGGCTGGCGGCTGGCAGCAGCGGCGGCAGCGCCGAGCGGGCAGCTGCTGGCAGTAGCGCGCGGGCGCCGCGCGGTCAGTGGCAGCGGCGCGTGCGGCTGCTGCGAGCGATCGGCGTTTTCAACGGCCGGGGGCTGGTTTTTGACGGCGATCGCGTGAGTTGGCCGTGTTTTCACTGATTTTTGGGCTTTTTCCTCTTTTCTTGTAGGTTGTGGTGGCTGAGACCTTGGTGGTGGCCTTGTTGAGGGATTGAGCCTTGGTGTGTGCTGTGTGTGGGACTTATAGTGTGCTGTGAGCTTGGAGTTTGTGTTGGGGTATTTAATTGTGCTGGAGCTTAGGTATGTGTGTGTTGTGGGGGCTGCCGGGTGTAGGTGATTATGTGATTTTCCTTAGGTGGCAGTTGTTGATGGTTGTGTTTTGAGGGTGCCGTGGACTTATGGGTGTGTGCAATTGGAGCTGGTAGTGTGTAAGGATGGATTTATGTAATTTGTTTATGTGAGCTTGTATTTTAAGTGTAAGCTGTTGGAGTTGTGGTGGACTTGATGTGGGCAGATGTGTTATGCTGGGAAACTTTGGTGGTGGATTTGAGGTGTACTTGAGCCTTTGTTTGCACCGTGAGTTGGCCGTGGAGCGACCCAGAGTGTGCGCAAATTTTTGTAGAGGACTTGTGAGTATTATTTGAGCTTCCGAGATTTTTCTGTGGTTCGCGGAAGTGTGCGCGCGCGCGGCGCGATTTTTCGGAGTTTCGTCAGTTTGGGGTTTCGGCGCTACATCGACTTCAGCGATGCCTACGGAAAGCGATCCAGGTGGGTTGGAATTTCTCCAAAATGTGTGGAATGCCCTTTAATGCTACTGAATGTAATTTGATCATGTTTTTATGCTATTTTTCACTGCAGTAAAATCTGATAGTTGCCTGAAAATTTTTAGAAAATTATTTAGAACCCCAAATTATTTTTAGTATACTCCTGATACTATATGACACTAGACTTCATGTTCCGTTGGCATTATTTTTGCACCCTGATCGTTTTAAAAATTGAGAAAAACCCGTTTTTAGCAAAATCAGCATTTTAAAGTGGTTTTTTAATCATGTGTTTGCCAGAGGTAGGGCATAGGTTCAGGGTGCATTTGACCTCGTGCCTGGGGGCCGAGGGATTTCTTTTGAGTCTTGAGACGAGTTTCGAGTGTCAGGTGAGTTTGAGATTTCTTGTTGAGATTGTTGAGACTATTCTAGATCATGGATTGGGCCATATCAGATTGAGTCATGGAGGTGGTTCTCCGACTTAGCTATGAGAGTTTGGGGTTCTGGTAGATCGAGTCGTGGAGGTTTTCCGACTTAGCCATGGGTTGTGCATTACCAGATTGAGTCGTAGAGGGTTCTCCGACAGATTATGTGAGGATTTGGGCATTACCTGATTGAGTCATGGAGTCTTTTTCCGACCGAGTTGTGTTTTGAGCATTGAGTTTCAGATCTGTTTGATCGTGGATCATAGCCTGCATGTGCCTCTTGTTGAGACAGATGAGACAGTTGAGACAGTTGTGATATACTTGAGCTCGGTGGGGTCGCTCCCTTCGAGTTACGCTCCAGATGCGTGTTGTGATGCGACTAGTTGATACATTAGAGTTCGCTTGAGATTGAGATAGTCCGTGTGGGACGCCCTACGTAAGTCCAAGTCTATTGTGGGCTAGTGGCAGTAGGTTAGGCGCAGGCTTGACTGGACCCTATGAGGCAGTTATTGAGATTGGGTGATTTGAGCGGGTGGTTACATATTATGTTCTTAGATGGGTTTTTCCTTTGAGCATTGATACTGAGGCATTTTAGCAGTAGCGAGTGTATGCATAGCATGTTTATAGTAGAGTTTTCTTGAGCATGATGATTGTGGCATGTTAGCTGTAGTTTTCTTTCAGCTTACCTATTATCTATCTATCTGCATACCTATCTGTTTGCCTCCAGTAGACTTAGTGGGCATACCGTGGATATTGGTGACGGTACCCACTGGGAACTACCTTCTGCAGTAGTTCTCACACCCGCTGCGGTGACAGGTTTACCGGGGTTCCTGTTCCGGCTTAGCTCGCGCGGAGACAGCTGATCGAGGTGAGTACGTGGCCGAGTAGTTCCTTACCAGCATTGAGAGTCTGAGGTAGATGTACCCGGTATTTTTTATGATTCCACTTTTATACTGGACATTCTGAGAGATCTGTTAGGATTGTTTTTATTTTTCTTAGCTGAGACTGTGTATTGAGATTTTATTTATTTATCCAGATGTTCAGTTGATTTCTGTAGCTATTAGTTCTTTTTCAGCTCTGATACATGTTTAGCTATAGATCTTTTGCAGGGTAGACGCTTCGTCTGTACGGCAGTTTTCGTACAGACGGCGGATCTATTGGCGAGCCCGGGTCGCAGTTCGACCTCGGGGCGTGACATACTCCGTTCAAAATATAAATAGCCGTAAGAAGTGCATAACCCAAAAGTGACGTAGGTAAATCTGTAAAACTCATCATAGATCGAACCATATCTAATAAAGTTCGATTCCTCCGTTCAGACACCCCATTCACTTCTGGTGTTCCAGGAGGAGTCCATTGAGAGACAATACCATTATTCTTGAGGTAGGTTAAGAAATTCGTGCTAAGGTATTCCCCTCCTCGATCGGATCGAAGACCCTTAATCGGTTTTTCCATTTGCTTTTCTACTTCTTGTCTAAACTCTTTAAACTTTTCAAAGACTTCAGACTTGTGTTTAATTAAATACACGTATCCATACCGTGAATAATCATCAGTAAAGGTAATAAAGTAGAGATAGCCGCCCCAAGCAGACACATCGAATGGGCCACATACATCAGTATGTATCAGGGCAAGTACTTCGGTAGCTCTCTGTCCTTGTCCAACAAAGGGAGACTTAGTCATTTTTCCTTGAAGACATGATTCACAAGCTAGGTATGGTTCAGGGAGTAAGAATCCTAAGATACCATCCTTAGCCAGCTTGTTAACCCTATCTTCTCCAATGTGACCAAGCCTGGGATGCCACAAGTATGTTTTGTTTACCTCCTCTCTAGGTCTTTTAAAACCAATAGTATTCTCATTCATGCCATTGTCAACTGTATTCATACTAACATCCATATGTAAGTAATAGAGATTGTCTATTAAAGAACCACAACCTATCAAATTATTTCTCAAATAAATTGAACAAATGTTTGATTCAAAAATAAACTTATAACCGTCCAATACCAAACGTGAAACAGAAATAAGGTTTCTAGTCGCACTAGGAACATAAAGACAATCTCTAAGTTCTAAAACTACTTCTGTCGGTAGACATAAAGGATAAGTCCCTACAGCAACAGCAGCAACTCTTGCTCCATTTCCAACGCGTAGGGTAAGCTCTCCATCCCTAAGTCGTCTACTTTTCTTTAGCGCCTGCATTGAAATACACAAATGCGAGGTGCATCCCGAGTCAATGACCCATGTAAAAGTAGAACAAACCGATAAGCTAGTAGTTTCAATGATATGAATCTCGGGGCATACCTTCCAAAGTTTTATCCTTCACCTTGTCCTTCAGGCTAGCCAAATAGTCCGGGCAATTCCTCTTCCAGTGGCCATCCTTTTGACAGTGGAAGCAACTTCCTTTGGCGGCCTTCTTTTTGGGATTTACCTTGACAGTGTCAGTCTTTGGCTTCTTTGCAGGCTTCTTCTTTCTCCATTTAGACTTTCTTTTGGAGGAAGCCCGTTCAACAGACAAAACTGAGCCCTTATTGACTTTTAGCATTCCTTCAGCCGTGACCAACATATTCAACAGCTCGGCGAGAGTGCAAGTAATTTTATTCATTTGAAAATTTAAAATAAATTGAGAAAATGAATCAGGTAAGGATTGTAAGATCAAATCAATTTGAAGTTCAGCGTCCATAGTCATTCCGAGCTTCTCAAGCTCCTCAATGTCCTTAATCATCGCCAAGCAATGATTATTGACTGAGTGACCATCAGACATCTTAGTCCTGAACAGTCGCCTTGACACCTCGTAACGAGCTGTTCGACTTTGCTCATCATACAACTCTTTAAGATGGAGCAAGATGTCAGCAGCACTCTCCATGTGCTCATGCTGGCGTTGCAACTAATTACTCATAGACGCAAGCATGTAGCATTTTACCTTCATATTATCATCAGTCCATTTATTTCTAGCATCTTTCTGTTGAGCTGTTGGATTTTCGGGCACTGCTGGAGCCTCCGTGTCCAACACATAGGCTAATTTCTCAGAATTGAGAACAATTCTCAAATACCTCAGCCAATCGGTGAAATTCAGTCCAGTTAAGCGATTAGTATCAAGTATTTTGACAAGTGGGTTAGAGGCGGTCATTTTCTGCAGATGGTTAAGATTCTAATTAGTTGTGTACTTAATCATAATCCATTTTGATTAGGGTCTTTAAATCTAAATGGTGCCTCCCACTAATTTTAGCGAATCTCCACACTCCCCGAGTGGAGAAAACGAAAACTTTACTAAAAGTTTCTAGTGGGATTTGCGGTCCCATATGTTTGCACACTACCTCATCCTAACAGATTCTTGGCAATGAGTAAAGAAATGAGTGAACAACTCTTGTTCAATGCTTCTCAAGCAAATCGCAATTTCATCTTTGGCCTCCAAAAATATAGGCCTCATCCTAACAGATTCTTGGCCTTATCTTTTGGTTAAGTTAGATCCACCGTTCATCATGCAAATAAAAAAAGGTCATTGAATCCTCATCCTGACAGATTCTTGGATTCAACCCCTTTCTTACCACATAGCATCTCATGCCAATAGAATGGTTGCGGCTCCCTAATGCAACTGACCCCCGTGTCCGGGTGCATCAATCAACACTAAAGAGACGCCCACACCCTACAACGATGGAAGGACACTAATGGGTTCATAACACCATTAACTTAATATTTTATCAGTTTTAATTTATTATTAATTTACATCTCTTGCAAACCATCGCATCATATGCACACATATATCGCATATATATAAAAATAATAACTACCGGTGATGATCATGGATTTTAACTTGATTCGGGCCTGAGCCACTAGGCCGGAATCGGGTCAGAGGGTATTACACACAAGAAAAGAAAAAAAAAACTTGCTCTGCATCTTGATCGGATTGGAGTAGATCAACTCTTGTCGGCTCCCTCGATCAATATTTGGTCCAAACTTGATCTGCACCGCATCAACTCTTGAATGGAACAAATCGTCATGAACCTGAACTACCCCTTTACCCTTTAATTTTGCAATAATTACAATACAACCCATAATAATAATGAGACACGCAGGTCTCCAAATTACATAATATAATTGGTGCACGCAGGCACCCAAAATAAATCTAACACTGGGTCCTTCTTAAATTACACCAATTCACATCATCACATGATACATGTACATCACAATGTTGCTATCCATGATCATCACCTCATACACATCACAGGCATATAATATAAAATAAAATTCTCTAATTCAATTTCTAATTAATTGGGTTTCGAATTAATTTAAAATTGCGATTTTGCACAAAGCAACCACATGGCGCGCATGACTACACCATGTAAATGCGTTCAAAACACATTGCGGCAAGCACGTGCAATGAAAGCCATGAACTAATCAATTAGTGTTGCTATACACTATTCCGTCATGCATGGCAATGCTAATTAATTAGAGCATGCATGAATCGGTCATATTGATGATATGCATGCATGCACTAATTTAACGTTGCATGCGCCTCACTACAAAAAATTTAAGTTTTAGAAGCGGTCGAAACCGCTGGGAAAAGTATCTAAAACTGTTGGAAATATTTTTCCCAACACTTCTAAAACTGTCGGGAAAAATTCTGTAACCGCTGTTAGATCTCCGTCGCTAAAGATCTTTGCCGACATTTTATACGACCGTTGGAGAAGATGATAATTTTAGTAACGGTTCTCCGACCGTTACTAAATTTAGTAAAAAGCGCTAGTATAAATTAATAAATTTATACCAACAGTTTTATAATTGTTATAAATCCAATCTAAAATACAAACACATACAATTAAAAACAAACTAAACAAGATTTTAAGACTTTTTAAATTCAGATATAAAAACAAATTAATCATTCAAATAAATTTAAATTTGATTACATCCGACAATTGTCAAACAAGAGAAGTTAAATCATTTAGCCAAATAAGAATTTGCACAGTAAAAATACAATTTTCAATCAAAAATATTAATCAAAGAAAATTTCTATCTAAAAAAAATAAAATTTATATGAAATCAAAGTTTTCTGCAAGTTCTCTAATTTATTCAATGAATTTGCTCCAAATTACAAATTTTCACCGATCCTTTCTCCTTTTTGAAAATTCCTGCAAAAAAAAAATAAAAATCAAATCAAATTAGTAAAATAATAAAATCAAAAGATTTCAATAAGAGAATAACATTAATAATAAAGTCAAAACTTTAGCACTCAACCTATGAACATGAGTAAGGATCTAAGCCTCCAACTGCAAAGAGAAAATAATTAACATAAGCATAACAATGAGAATAAACAACAATATAAAATGTTACTACAACAACAGAAGCTAACAAGACGTCTCCAACTCAGTGAAAGCAAGTTTTCATAATCATTTCTAAACACATGATGTAAACCTTCAGTCAAAGCAGGCACAAAACTTTTCACAAACCCTTCTCAAAGTTTATACTTCATTCCATGGAAGTAGTATGTGCATTTTGTGAAAGACATAATAATTTGTTTATAAAATGATTTTCTATAGGTTTTGGGATTACCATTTGACTTCTCAAAAGAAAAAAAATAAAGAAGTCAAAAATATATATATACCAACAAAACAAATGCACAAACCTTGGAGGAATCCATTATTAATTAGGTAGACTAATTAAAGAATGACGTAATTCACATATCAGATTAGAAAAAAAGAAATAATAATTTTACCTCACGTAATAGAGCCCTTATATGTTTCATATCTTTCTCATTCGAATCCAAAAAGACCTGCAACATAGGACAACTATTTCAAAGAGAAATTCCAAAAAGTGACTGACAAAGGAGAGATCTTCGCCCTGTTTTTTTTAAAGGAAAAAGGAAAGGAGAACAGCATAAATAATAATCGCTTACAAACCAGATTTTTACCTTGAACTCTGAGTTCAAAAGTATATCTTATATTTTAGGAATCACATCATAAGAAATTATGTTGAATACACCATCTAGATGAATTTTTGACTTGGAACTTGAGTAGACAACCTTGAATCCCGCCTTGTTTGATCCTCCAGATTGAGGTAATACTACCTGCAACCACAATACTGCTCATTGGCAATTTACTACATACTCCTAAGTCACAAATTAGTGAGCACCTGCATCAACACATGATAGATGGCAAGAGAAAAATATGTCTGTTGACATTTTTTTTTAATTATCATCTAATGTCCACTTCTATCAAACCAACAAATTAATAAACATAGGTACAATCAGAACAGAGGTTTTGCTAAAAGATAACAACATCCAAATGCAAATTTAGCTTGAACATGCCAAAACTACTCAATTATGTAGGTTGGAATGGGATCAAACCATGTACAACTAGAAGATGCAGGATAACAAAGACATGAATACAAAAAAAAGAAGAAGTTATTCTTTCTTAATCATCAAATGTAGAAAAGCAATACAATTCTGTTTAACCTTGATGAACATAAGAAACAAAAATTCACAATTAATAGTCCAAAAGACGAAAGTGTAGAAGACATGCCAGAATATCGGTTGAAGGGAGATTAAGCCATTCTTGAACCATCTGCCAAAACGTAAAAAATTATATATTTTTACATAAAAGCTTCTTTTGACCCATAATATATTTTGAAGCTTCTATAAGAAGGGTGGCATGTAATTACTTACAGAAGCCCAGTGCAAACGCAAGGAAGATGGGGTTATAACAAGAACAGGCCAAGCGTCAGGAATGCAGGCAGCAACAGCAATTGCCTGTAAAAACCGAACATCTAATTCACGATATCATTAAAATTTAGTAAAATCACTAGCATGGGCCTTAAGAGATAACACAATAAAGAAATTAAACTAGAACAAAATCTAGAGATTCTATAAATCCAAAATTGATTTCAAAAGGCAGGTTTTATGTACTAGCCAATAATATAGCTAGAATTTTCTTGTGTATGCTAGTTTATTACACACTGAATTATTGTATGTATGTTAGTTTATTACACACTGAATTATTGTATGCTAGTTTATTTCACAGAAACTTCTAATAATTTCAACTTGGTAATTTATATGCATTGCAATGCTAATACATAACGTTAGTTAAATCACATTCAAAGTTAGAAAACAAAAAGAAAAATAATGCATGATGCTATATACCAAATGTTATAAAACGAAGGCAACAATGGAAGAAAAAAAAATCCAATCAATGAGATTATGGCATGCAACATAAAGTAGACCATAATACAACATATAGTATATTTTGAAACGTTTTGACATATATGATAATGAGGTATCATATATTGGTAAAAATCAAGAAAGCAGCAAAGATGAAACAGATAAGTCAAATGAAGATCTCAATGTGCACCACTCAGGAGGGGTAATTGAGTAGAAAAAATCAAGCATGAAACCCAATACCAAAATAGCAATGAATCTTTCTACAATACACAACATATATAGAGAATGAGAAAGCAATTCAGCTTTCGAACACTACGTCCTACAGCATGTCATTTTAAGATTGATTTTAAGATTGATATTTAACAAGCTTTTGTTGCACAATGCACATAAGGTAAGAAGTCACATAGGATTATCTAAAAACATATTTCAGCTATTTGATTTCAGCCCAAGTAGGATTCTAATTTAATATGGTCTCCATCACTAGATAAGGATTTAGGTATCAAACCAATAAGCTGGTGCCAAGTAGGTAATATGTTCACATCATTTATAATTAGGTTTTCAACAAAAGTAGTAAAAATTTCACTTCTCAAATACTCTCACTGCCTGTATGAAACTCAAACACGTCTCTCATCATCACATTCCTCTTTGGATTATATGAAACGGGGTGTTCTCTGCTCCCCGTGTAGATGTGCATGCATTCCCGGATCTGTTAGCATGGAATTGTGCATTTCATCTTCATCAGATTCTAGAATAGTTAGTAATCTTAAATATAGAAGCTGAACAAATTATTTTTTGTTAACTTTCTTATTTTATTGATATCTGATCAAAGTTTTATTTAACAACAAATTGTAGATATGTTGGGACCATATAAACAAACTAAGATTTCTGCAATGAGAAAGCATAAGTTCTTAACACCATTACAAACTAACTGTGATATCGAATATCTAATGCTCACTTGAACACAATTCACATGATATGCAGCCATAAGGAGCAAAAATATAAATACTCTGCATCGAAGAAGAGGAACTCACCGGCGAGGAGATCGGCGGCGAGGAGCTCACCGGAGAGGAGATCGGCGGCAAGGAGCTCACTGGCGAGGAGCTCACCGGCGAGGAGAACGACGATGACAAGCTCGCCGGCGAAGAGATCAACGGCAAGAGGCTCACCGGCGAGGAGATCGGCGTCAAGGGGCTCACCGGCAAGGAGTTCGATCGAAGGAAGAGTAGCTGAAGGAATCGAAGTGGTGATTGTTGCGCGCGAAATAGGGGATCGGAGTGGGGGCGATTAGATCAGAGTAGGGAGGGAGAAATAGAAATGGAAATCTCCCTCTCTCGATTTCAAAAGGGAGATGGAGAGTGGGTTTTGAGGAAACCAAATCTGAGGAGATTTTGAGAAATTTTTTTTTTTTAAATAATAATTTTGGTTAAATTTTATATTTAAAAATTTAACTTTTAAAAGTTAAATTTTTAATTTAAATTTTAAGTTTTATTTTTTAAATTATAAATTTTAAATTTTAAATTTTTAAATTTAATTTTTTTAATTTTAAATTTTAAATTTTAAATTTAAAATTTTAAGTTTCAAAAGTTAAATATTCAAATATTAAATTTAAATTTTAAATTTTAAATATTCAAATTTTAAATTTTAAATTTTAAATTAAAATTAAATATTAATTTTAATTTTAATTTAAAATTTTAATTTTAAAATTTTAAATTTTAAATCTTAAATTTTAAATCTTAAATTTTAAATCTTAAATTTTTTTGTGACAATTTTGAATTTTTAATTTTTAGTTTGAATAATTAGTTATAATAAATTAATTATAATAATTAGTCCAAAAAATAATTAGTTATAATATATTAGTTAAAATAATTAGTTATAGTAATTAGTTAAAATGGCCTTTTTGGACTTACTTTAATGTTTTGTAGTTATAATAAATTAGTCCAAAAAATTAAAGTAAGAAAATTAGTTATAATAATTATAACTAAAATTTAGTTATAACTAAAATATTTTTTTGCCAGCGCTTTTTTTAAGTGCTACTAAATTAATTATCGCTACAAATCAATTTTTTATGTCCTACTAAATTAATTATCGCTACAAATCATAGTATCTTTTTATTTAGAATATATGAAAAATATAAAATTGTATTTCAATTTTTGAAATATTGGATAGAAAAAATTTTAATTTAATTTGAACTAAATTAAAACCGAGGTGGTCGGATAGTTATTTACAAATCAATTTTTAAAAGTTGATTTGTAGCGATATTTATTTTAGTAATATTTTATACAAGTAAAAATATATTTTAGCAGCAGATTAAAACTGTTATAATAAATAGTTAAAATCGCTGCTAAAATATATTTTTACCGACACTTGTATAAAATGTTACTAAAATAACTGTCGCTACAAATCAACTTTTTTGTAGTGCCTTGACCGCATGCCGAGTGCCGTGCCAATAGTGCATCGTGCGCTAATTTTAATTAACGTTTCAAAATAATCAAAATAATATATGCAAAAACAATCTTCATTGTTTTGATTTTGATCATTCCAGAAAACCCAATCAACATTGAAAAAGAGATTAGATCTAAAACAAACGACGAGGGTGGCTCTGATACCACTGTAAGAAAATAGTCGGATATGCGCAGTGGAAGAAAGAAACGCAATTAAAAATTTTCTTAAACCAAAGATCACCTCATGTTTTGTTTTAGATCGTTAATAAGTAATCTAATTGATCTTATCAATTAGGATTTAATTTTTACCTTGCGCAGGTCGAGATCACCGCGAAGCCGACGATCGTTGGTAAAAATTGTTCGTCCTTGATAGCCGCGCACGCGCCCGGCCTGTACTCGCGTCCACACGGAATCACGCCCTTGATCGAAATAGTCGATCGCCTTGATTCGTGATCCGATCACGAATTAACTCTTGCGTCGATATAAGGAGGATGTATCAATCTTCTAATTGTGCTAGCAATCTTCCGAATATCGAGAAGGATGAATTAATTATGGAGGACTTGAGGAAGAGGGAAAGGATTGGCGGCTAGGGTTTTCTTATCCCTTTTTTTTCTTTTGCAAAATATGTCATATGACATATATTTATAATGAGAAAACCCTAATCCTAAATCTAATCCTTATCGAATCCTAATCCGATTGGATTATCCATTATCCTTAAGTTAGTTTCAATATGAATCGAATCCGAATCCTAATTCTATTCGTGTGTAACATTTACACATAAGTCCTCAAAATATTTACTAACGATTAGCAAATACACCATCCAACTTTTGCACTTAAATATCTCTAATTTACAATAATTGCAAATTAGTCCTTTTACTAATAAATTAGTAACCTTTAGTATTGTGATTATAATTAATCCATTCTATAAACTTCTTTATCATCTCCATAATATCGATCATGCGCTATTTCTTATGTGTGTGACCTAATAGGTTCAATTCTGTCTGGTAGTGAGATATGATGCGATCCCCATCGGCATCATCATCGAAACTCTTTTTGATGGATCAAACACTTTTGATTCTTCCCTCGTATAATAATTATTCGCCTATAATTATTCTTATTGGTTCCCACAATCCACCAGTGACGCCTAGCAGCATATAGTGGCAATCCAGTCAGAAGTGAATATTGGACTGAACCTCTAGGTGCAGTTACCGTACAATACAATCCTTCTATCGCATAGTCCCAACTGAGTGGAGGTCATGGAATACTCGTCAAACCCCATCACCCGTTATATGACAAATTTGATAGGACAGAAGCTCATATGGTTACTCTTGGAAACACCTTTCCATAAACCATATTACTCCGGCCGAGGATTTCTGAGCTTTGCCTTACAAATAGCATAGGACTAATTATCTCTCTACCGAGAGCGATAGATCCCCTGTAAACAAACACCCATTCCTAATATGAACCGACTGCAGCCAACATATACTACTAAGACCCGTGACTAGGATCAGAGTTTATTGCATAGTCAAACTACAGTAGCCTCATATTGAATGGTCGTGGTGTCGCAGGTCTAAGGATCAGTTGTACCACTGCAACATCGAATCAGTTACTGACGAATGAGTAGACATCCATGTAACTATTCGTAATTGGTCACGCTCAGTGCCCTTGTTCTCTAACAACCACATGCACGTTCGCTCCAGTGTCCCCACACTGATGACTTGAGACTCGTCATCCTAAAAGAGAGCGGCACATACATCAATCTTACCGGATCAATCATCGTCCTCATGATGATCCTCCGATTGAGAGCATTTATGACTTAATCACCAATAATATGTATCTCAAATTCTTAACTCTTAAGAATATACATTATCATCTCATTAATTCAAAGGACGATTCATGGACACATTAAACATGAATGGCATAAAATGCCCAAATAATAATAAAGATCAAGTACAAAAATATGTCCCAAAGAAAAAATGCGTCAGCCTGATAGGCTTCTGGGGCATACAACTAACATATTAGTCTCACATGATAGGCTCACATTTATATTAATTTAAGCATGGACGTCAAGGGGGGATCAATCAATAAGTCCAATATGGGGAATTCTCTAATAAACTTAGTGAGCAAGTCAAAAATTGAGGTATGCAACAACCACCCACCTGGCACGCAAATCCAACTCCACAAAACTCCCCAACTGTAAAAGAACTCCTCGCTGTCCAACAACTGTCCCGGCAACCCCAGAATCCGCGAATCACTGCAAAATATCCAAACTTGGCATTAATGGGCCTTCACCGGAAAACAGCATTTGTTGTTTGGAAAACAGCACAGAAAAAAGGGGAATAACACCTCTGCGCAGTCCTCTGAAAAATCTAGAAAAATTACGGCTGCGATCCTCGCGATAAGTAGATCAAAAAAAAGTACTTATACACCCTGTTCTGATGCTCGTAGGCCAAGATAAAAAATAAACAAGCCAGTACTGTCCAGAAAGTCACCACAGAAAATAGGGTCAAAAGATGCCTCGGGAACCATGCCAAAAACCCAAAACGGAGCGAAACGATCAACACAAAAATCGAAGGCCTACCTCTTAGGAACATGTTGCCGCAAAAATCGCCCAAAATTTCCTCCTGGTTGTCGCAGGGGATTTTTCCAACTGAATAGCGACGGAAACGGGCCGAAAAAGGGAAACGTCGAAGACTCCTAAAATCTTGGAACTCCCCGGAGAGATGGAGGATAGAGAGAGGAACAACTTCTCTTCAGGTCACTCTCTCTCATTCTCTCTCTAAAGCCTGAAAAAGAAGAAGAAGGGAGGAGGAGGTGGGCTATTTATAGCCTAGCCCACCCACGGATTTGGGCCTTTAAATTCGGGCGCCCGAATTAATTCTGGCCCAAAACTGCGTCCAGCCCAACACACACGACCAGCGCCCGAACGCGCCTGGGCGCGATGCGTGTCCCGAACACAGGACAGCGACGCCCAGCCACTCGGGCGCCGCCGCATGTCCCGCGCTGGTCAGCGGGGTAGGTGGCGCAATGGCGAGGCGCCACCTGGCGCCAGCGTGCCTGACGCACGCTGGCCCGCTCGCCACGCCAGCCGGGCCGCCCTACCACACCGCACGCCACACACGCGCACAATGGCGCGCCCAATGCCCGCGCGCCACGTGTCAGCCTCGGGATCCGCTGCGCCCGGTGCACACACCCCGTGCACCTGCCGAATTAGAATCCTCCACGTGTCCCATGCACCGCCAATGGGAAGCCGCCACGTGGCACACCACAGTCCACACCGCCCGCCTGCCCGTGCACCCCCCCGCATGCGCCGTGCCCACTGCACTGACCCAATAGCCAGAGGCCACGTGCCCCCCCCCCCCCGGTCCACGCACCCTGCCGCGCTCTCCCGTGGACCGAGCGCGCTGCACCCACCAATCCGGCGCCGCCACGTGGCCAACCCCGCCTGGTCCACTACTCCAGCGCTCCACTCCGTGGACCGGGACGCATGCGCCGGCCAATCCGCGGCTGCCACGTGTCCCACACGTCGGTCCACGGCTCCCCCATGCACCAAAACGTACCAGAAACTTCCGGGTATCCATTTTTGGGCGTCCGGACTCAGAAAAATACAAGTAAATAGTCATTTTCCATCGTTTTTCCGCGCTGAATCCAAATACGGCCTCCGTTTTGCGCAAAACTAATTCCATTTTTCGACGATGGCATCCGAAAGGCAAACTTGATCCATTTTTCGCGCGGAGTCTATTCCTTGAGTCCGATACACACACAAACACTTCCATCTCCCAAAATAGTCCTCCAGAAGCCGTTGATCAAGCCTTAACCCTCTAATGAAGATCCGGATCATCACACCACCCCCCTCTCAGGTTGCCATTTCGTTCCTCACTTTGTGGTTACCCTTTTTTAGATCCAGATACCGCCGATGAAGCAGGAGCACGCGGCAAAGGTGTCGTGGGATAGATAGACCAAGTGAGAGGTTTAGAAAGTACAAAGTTGTAAAGTAAAGAAAAATTTGTAATAATTGTAATATTGTGGAGAATTAATGTAAACTTTAAGTTTAGAGTTCAGTTGTATGTTTTAAACATAACAATTTTACTCTAATACTTGTATATCCAAATCGTACAAAATTGTACATGTTGGACAGTTGTCACTTCTCGTTTGGATAGAAAAGGCTCTGCCTATTCGGCGGGTTTATGTGCATGCTCGAACCGACCAAAATGGCGGTCACAAGGCGTGACAAATGAACTTGATGATAATCCTAGAACTCATGAACTTAAGGTGAAATGGTAAAGCATGTGCGATCTTCTGAAAGTGGCATTAAATAGAAAAGTCCAATCCTTTCGACTTTTGATCATACTTGGGTAAGTTTGATTTCTCGCGACCCCATGTGTGTCTACCGATTGGAGAGAAGTTTGGTCTCCCTTGACTTTTCATAAGGTGTGTAAAAAGAAAGAAAACTAAATTAATAGGTTGATTAAATATAAGAATTGTATTGAGATGAATGTGTAGATAAGTGACACAACAAACATTGTGGCATATTGTACATATTGAGGTATTGTATATTATTTCTTTCTTATTTGCATTCCTATTGTACTAGTTATTGTTTATCATTACTTGCTACTAATGCTTTTTTTTGGACCGAATGCGTGTAGAGCGCTACATTTTGTCGTTGCACCCGGTGGGAACTCATTTAAAGTCCAAACCCCTTTGTTGCTTATCCTTTTTCAAATCAGATCGTCACCAGTGAGGCACAAGACCATAATAAAAACGTCGCAGAATAGTTAGACTGAGTGAGAGATCTAGTGTGTCTTTTTTTTTGTTAATAAAAACATTATAATATTTTTGGAAAAGAACAAAGTGTAATAAACTTATAAGTAAAAGAATTATGGTGGTTTTAATTTCAATAGTATTTTTTTTTTTTGAGAGAAAGGTAGCATGCTGCTTGCTTCGTTTATTTTAAAATAAATTTAGCTGGAAATGTGAAGCAATTAGGCAAATCCTTTACCACCGAGCCCTTTGCCACCCACTTCATTTTAATTTCAGTAGTATTATTCCAGTATTTCATGTATTCATATCATGTATGACGTGTACAGATAGGTATATGTTCGGTAAGAGAATTCTTGCCCGTTCGGCAGTCTGTTGCATGTGCATGAGCAGGCCCAATTGGCAGGACTCGAGTGTAACAAAAAATTTGCTAAAAAATATTTTTAGTTTCCTATATCGAGAATATTAACTTTGATTTTCAACGGAAGATAATATGAAATGTTATAAGAACTTGTCCACTTAGACCATTTTTTTCCCTACTTGATGCATGGTTAAAAAAATTAACAGAATTTTGTAACTTTTGGTTTCTAGTATGTCGTATGCTTTCGGATCATTTCTCACGTCATAAGTCATCAATTCAAATGCCTTAGCACAGAATTTGGGAGATACAGATGTGAAGCCAAATCCTCTCGGGTGTAGCCTAGCCTTTCTCCAAGTCAAACACTTCAACACTACATCTAAACCAATTTTCTAGCTTTTAACACCAATTCTTTTGCTTCTGTTTCAATCATTTGTCAACACTTCAAGGAAAAATTATGTAAAGATTCGGGCAGCAAATTTCTTATAACAAATTATCTAACTAAATTTAAATTTGATGTAGCATATAAGAGAAAAAGATTGATCAAAATGGTGAAATACACCCAAGTTAATGATTCTTTTACTAGATTTTGAGTAACTTTATATACATACTGAATCTCCCTAGGCAGAAAATATTAAATCTACTTCGGCACCTCAAGTGAAATATAAGGAAGATGGGATCCTGGCAACTGAATCTTTTCCTCATGTCCTAGCCAATTTTCTCTGTGTTTGTGTCATCAGTTGGCCATATGACTGTTTCCATCAGCCGTTCTCGCATCAACTGTAGATTCTCATCAGATATTCTCTGGTACATTTTTGCATGATCTAGTTTCTGACAGAAGAAAATAACTTTGTGAGTTCTTCTCATTGATATTACGACTACGTCCAGCAAAGTTGTTGTTTAGTAAATTACCTTTATCCATTTACCATATAGGTGAAGGCGTGTTATCATCACTCTCTCCGCCAGTTCTTGTCTCTCCTGGAACCATATGATGGACAAAATTGCATTTATAAAAATGGGAAACTCGTACATTCAATGGCATAGGACCATCTAGTTGTATATATAACCTTGCACCGTATTGTTTTTTCTAAATGTCTTTCAAAGTCTTAAATTTCTTAGATGTATATTCTTGCATTTAGTATTTACAATTTTTTTTTCCTCCTTAATAACGTCCCAGAACAACAAAATAAGTTCCCCATGAATCGGATGAATCCCGAAATCAAGACAAGGATACTTTCGTTACAAATTACATTTTCAAGGATTAGAAATGAAAATGCTGCATTTCAAGGGGGTACTTCAGTAGCTGATATTGTGAAAATATATATGTAAAAACCCATAGGAAATCAACTAACAATAATGTGGTCATGGCAAAAGACGAGGAGAATTACCTTCCCGAGAATACGAAGAAAACGTTTTCCATCAGTTGGTTTGTTGGCAGCAACAAAGCTACAAGGATAGATAGATATGATATGTTAGTATCCACGATGACATTTGCAGCACATAAGCATAGGACATACCACTTTCAGATTATACATAGTATGTCCTACAAAAATACAGGATACAGATTAACTTACTTGTATAACCAGCTGTAACTTGGTGGATTCATTTCGTAAAGCTGGTGAAGAACTGTTCTGACAGCTTTATAGGTGAAGTAATTGATAAGTTGCTGAAAACCAAGATTCTCTCATTATAGGATTGAATTGGAAAAGAAACATTTAGAAACTAGTGAACATAGCATAATCAAGTGATTTTACTAGAAAGACGAATGAAATTAGTAGTACAACTGAACAGAGATAAAATCACCTCAAATATACTACCAAAGTAGAAGAATATGTTAAACTGGAGACTCATCTAGAATGAGCTTCAATCATACTATAAAATCATTTTGGTAAGAGAGTTTCATTAGTATTTGTTTGTTTTCAACTTCTATTATTGCCAAGGTTGCCATTAGAAACAACAAAAGCTTCAATCACTTAAGTACACCTCTTTCTCCTGAAAGAAAGCACCTTCATTTGATATGAAGCCATATAATAGTATGAAGTACTAGTTTATTGGAGGAACACTCTTTCCCGAATTTATAGCAAAAGCTTCTGACAGTTTGAACTTTGAGCAACTATAGGAAATAAGTAAATTTATGAGCGGCTTGAAGCTCCCTTTACCTCAATATTACGTACTTTATTGTCTCGCTCTTTTGTATTGATGCATTTGTATTTCGATGTCATATATAGCTTGCACCATCCTAAACTGCCTCATAAACAGTCATACATCTCAATCCAGAAATTATCACTAGATTAACATATGCAACCATGAAAGTATCATGTGATATAGAGTTGATA
The DNA here is from genome assembly GCA_029168755.2 of Tillandsia fasciculata. Taxonomy (NCBI): domain Eukaryota; kingdom Viridiplantae; phylum Streptophyta; class Magnoliopsida; order Poales; family Bromeliaceae; genus Tillandsia; species Tillandsia fasciculata. Next base: position 11,045,755 of record CM054937.1, on the reverse strand, counting down.
AATACAGGTTCAATCAGTCTTTTGGTGCTTAGTATTGATATTACTTAGTATTTTATGTTTCTACAGATGTATTCATCATTAAATCACATTAAGCTCTAACTTCATGGTAAGCTACTGAAACCATACAAATGAACAGCCACCATAAGATAATAATGTTCTAAAGTATCGTATGAAAATTTTGGTTGCATATTATGTTCTTCTTCCCATTTTCTCAGTTTTAGTTCTCCTTAACCTTTTATCAAATCCTCCAAAATTATGATACCCACTAAAACTGCTGAACCTGGAACTCCCTAAGGCCTAATGGAAGGTAAAAGAAAAACTAAAAATCCAAACCTCACTTGATAAGTCTCTAGTAAAGAAATGCTACCCTTATGCTACGACATCTTGATAAGGAGCATTTTAAGTTTCATTGTAGGGTAAAATGTATTCTAGTGTCCTTAGTTATACTGTCCACCGCTCTTAATAATTGATTTTAATAAAATTTTCCTGAAATGATCGATGGCTTTATTAAACAATGCTTCAAGTGTGCATAAAAGCAAAATTTCTTAAAATCAACCTTCTAATACCTGCATAAGTGAATCTTTCAAAGGGAAGATGTAAAAAATCTACCAATTGTTTTAACTAATTAAGTAAAACTTTCTTGAAATCACTTGGATATATTAAATCAAGGTTAAAGTGGGCAAAAATCAACCCAATTTTCTCAAAATTAATAATCATGTCAGCAAAGTAAATGACTCAATGCATGCAGCTACCAAATGAATTCCAGACTCTTTTGCTTTATAAAAGATGCCAAAGGAAGGTTTATCTTATGTCGTCGACATAGTGGTTATTTTGGCGATATGCTGTTGCCATGTTCAGCAAAGCCATCCTTGCCTCTTAGATCATGAATAATACAGAGTACTTAAGCAGGTGGCATGCTCAATACAGGCTAGGTATTAAAGAACACTCAAGAGTAACGACAAATCCTAAGCTCGCCATTTGAGTATGTTCAGATAATGGGCCATTTTAGATAGCGAGGTCATTTCAAAGCAGGTTGATAAGAATTGTTTGATCGCAAAATGCAATGCCGATGAAAATAGTAAATAATATTGGGATTACCAACTTAGTTATAGTTAATTCAATACTTTAAGTAAATGCAGTATGCAACCAAAGTAAAAGCAGTCGGAAGATTTTGGGTATCTTACCAGCTAACTTAACTATAAACAGATAATAACACTCTTTACATAGTATCTCTGCTTAAAAAATCTCCCCACTAATTTTTTTTCTTAATATAGAAATTCTTTGAGATGAAGGTCTCAATATAGATTCTTCTTCATGCATTGGTATTTCTTGGTCATTCAGTTTGTAAAAGCATAGATAATTGCCTCACAATCATACACTCACAGTGAAGTTCAAGCACTTCATTCCTTCCCAATATCTCCAAGTGCTTCTCTGTTTTTACCCTCCAAAGCTTTATAGAAGAAAGCAAGCAAACAACAATAGAAATATGGAGGAAGGATTTACATATTGTTGGATTTTATATATGGATTTGGTGATTTTAAACTTGTGTTTTGCCCTTTGGGGTTTTCTGGGTGGCCCAATATCCATGGGCTTTGCCTGGGAGCCCAAACCCATTCCCCTCTACTTGTGATGTTTAGTCCCACATTGGAAACTCATCACATGTAGAGTGGGTTTATTTACTCCCTCACTTGTGCATGTATTGGTTAGGAGAAAGTGAGAGCAAAAGCTTCTAGTAAACACACACGCGCACACGAGCACGAGCCGGGTCGGGCGGGCGGCGGCGCGCGATCTTGACTTGGTTCAATTTCTTTTTGCCTTAACACCAACCTTGGGAATATACATCTCGGGCTACCCAAGGGCCTTCCTTGGGAAGGGCCTTGTGGGCTACCCGTTAGAGCTTGTCTCCTGGTGGGTTCTTGGGCTCTTTATATGGAGAGCAAGAGAGCTTGTTTAATCACTTAAGCTACAGTACTCTACTCTAATTTATAGTGATATACTACACTAAGATTCATAGCTTTCTTCTCTTTTGAGCTTCTCTTTTTGTTGGATCTTTGTAAGCCGTTGGATTCGCTACGCACCATCCCGGACTCGTGCCAACGGGGTAGACCGTGATCGTTGTATCACTAGGGGTGATTGCCGGAGCCTCGCACGTGGAGGGGCAATCTCGCTTCTAGGACAGTGCTTACGCACGCCTCGACATTCACAGGCCTCATCTAATCTTTGCTATATTTTTTAATTAACAGTACAATAGAAATTGCATAATAGTTTTTCGGTTTAATAATATTTAAATATTATTTGACTAAAAGAATTAATTTGAAAAGATAAATTTCCAACATTCTAAAAGCGAGATCGATTTAGTTTATCTTTTCATTTCTTTTAGTATAATTGTTATTGCACTGTGATTTACATAAAACTGTTAATTAAATATTATTGTGTTAGTACTATAAACATCTGTTAATCTGCAAGTTAAATATTTAATTTTTTACTGTTACCATAGTACTCTCAACTATACAACTCTGTTAATACTGTTATATATACATCTTTGTTAGAATAGTTGATCTATATATATCTACTGTTAGTATAGTTGATAAAATTGTGATAACATAACACTGTTAGTATTAATTAAGTAAAATAATATTGTGTTGGTATATTAATCTACACTGTTATACATTCGTTATTGTTCTTACTCTGCTATACAATAGATCTGTACTATCGTGTTAATATAGAGAATTGTATAACATTGTGTATCTGTTACATATAAACTATTGTGAGTATATATATAGTTGATAGAAAAATTTTATTTCACTAATTAAAATATAGTTTGATTGTTACACTGTTAATTAAAATTAAACCTATCAACTTAGATTAACTGTTTTAAAGTTGGAACAATTGTTGTGACATCATTTTAGGTTATTGTTTAAACAGATTCTGATTAATGGAGGATTCGTATTCGGCGAAGCCGTTTACTTTTGATGGTCGTAATTTTAGGAGGTGGCAGAACCAAATGCGGTTCTGGCTCACCCCGCTTGGGCTTGTTTCTGCCATCTCAGATCCTATTGAGAATGGCAATGAAACTGCACCTGATGGTGCTATTCAGTCTGTGGCAAATCGCTCTCAGACTCGCAGCCAGTCACAAAATGCTCCTACTCCTCCTCCTGTTGCACCTTCACCTGTGCCTGTGCCTGTGCCTCATACTGATCCTTCTATTATTTATTATCATTGTCTGAACCAGATCCTTAACACCCTATCTGATAAGCTTTATGATATTTACTGTAGTATTCAGAATGCTAGGGAACTCTGGATTTCCTTAGAACAGAAGTATGGCCAGATTAATCCTACTAAGAAGAGATACCAAACTTCATATTTGCTTAAGTTTAAATTGGTAAATAGTAAACCAATGTCTGACCAACTTCAGAATTTTGAGTACATTATTGAGCAGCTTAGATCTAGTGGTATAGATCTAGATGAGAGTTTCTTAGTTGCCACTTTAATAGATAAGTTGCCTCCTTCTTGGTCTAGCCATGCCAATGATCTGAACAACAATCAAAGAGAACTTTTCCTGAATTTTGTCCTAAGATCCCTTAGGGTAAAAGAAACCAACCGAGCTAGGGATAAGAAGCCTAGCAAGCCTTCTACCCAAGCCAACCTAGTAGAGACCCCGAAACCTAAGGGTAGAAATTTCCAACCTTTTGGGAACTTTAAGAAGAAGCCTTTCCAACATAGAAAGTTCAATCCAAACTTTAAGAAGCCTTCACCTAAGTGGAGTGGAGTGAATTCTGATTGCTTTGTGTGCGGGAAGACGAACCACTTTGTGAAGGACTGCTATTATCGCAAGACTCGGCCTTCCGCGCAAAAAAAGAAGGGAGCTCCTTCTGAGCGTCAGCTGAACGTGTTGACTGTTGTACCCAACCCTTTTGACTCCACTATCAGATTAGAATCTAGTTTATCTGAGGTTAACCTTGCTCTTAGTTCTTCTGATTGGTGGATTGACACTGGAGCAAATGTACATGCTTGCTCTGACCGCTCTTGGTTTTCCACTTATCAGGACTCAAGTGGAGGATTGGTGAACATGGGAAATGCAGTATCTTCGCGTGTGCTTGGGACTGGTCGAGTGGACCTGAAGCCTCTGGGAAGACTATTTCCTTACACGGCGTGCACCATGTTCCTGATCTTAGGAAGAACTTGATTAGTGTTTCTCTTTTAGTTCAGCAAAGATTTAAGTTTGTTTTTGAATGTAATAGAGTAGTAATTACTAAAGGTGTGAATTTTATTGGAAAAGGTTTTTTGAGTGATGGTTTATTTAAGCTTTCTGTGATGACTTCTACTATTAATGAAAGTATTATTTTGAATGTTGTTTCATCTGATGTTTGGCATGGAAGATTGGGACATGTGAATTTCAATACTATTAAGAGATTGATGAATTTTGATTTAATTCCTAAATCTGTCTCAAATGATCATAGATGTGAAATATGTATTCAAACTAAGGAACCTAGGGAACCTTTTAGATCTGTAGATAGAGATTCTGATCTACTAGAACTAATACACAGTGATGTTTGTGATGGATGTAGACCCAGTAGGGGTAGAAGCAAATATTTTGTAACATTCATTGATGATCATTCGAAATATTGTTATATTTATCTGATTAAGAATAAAAATAAAGTTTTAAGTAAATTTAAGATTTATAAAGTAGAGGTTGAAAATCAATTGGATAAGAAAATTAAGATTCTAAGATCTGATCGAGGAGGTGAATATACATCGAATGAGATGACTGTTTTCTGATAAGAATTTGGAATTGTACATCAAGTAACTACACCTTATACACCTCAATCTAATGGAATAGCTGAAAGAAAAAATAAAACTTTGATGGATATGGTAAATTCGATGATTATTAGTTCTGGTGCACCCGAGAACTTTTGGGGGAAAGCTTTGATGACTGCTTGTGTAATTCTTAATAGTATTCCCCACAAGAGTTCTTCTGTATCTCCTAATGAACTTTGGAAGGGAAGGAAACCTAATCTGAATTATTTTAAAGTGTGGGGGTGCCTAGCTAAAGTAAAGATTCCTGAAAATAAGAAGAGAAAGATTGGTTCTAAGACTGTTGATGCTGTTTTCTTAGGCTATGCTGAAGGTAGTAATGCTAACAGATTTTTGGTGGTAAATTCTGAGGTTAATGAGATTTTTAACAATACAATTATTGAAGCTAGAGATGCAGTATACTTTGAGGATATCTTTCCCTTTAGAACTAGAGAGGATAGACCTGTTTCTGTTGGATCTATAGGTAGCTCTAGTAGACCTAGCACTAGTGAACCTATAGAAGAGTCTGAACCTAGGAGAAGTAAGCGTCCTAGGATTGAGAAGACTTTTGGTGATGATTTCTGTGTCCTACTTGTAGAAGATACCCCATCTACCTTTGACCAAACTATGACTTCTGTAGATGCATCACTTTGGAAAGAAACTGTTAAGTTGGAGATGCAATCAATTCTACAAAATCATACTTGGGAGTTATCTGATTTACCTGTAGGTTGTAAGCCTCTAGGATGTAGATGGATCTTTAAGAAGAAGTTGAAACTAGATGGGTATGTAGATAAGTATAAGGCTAGACTTGTAGCTCAGGGTTTTTCCCAGAAGCCTGGTGTAGATTATTTTGATGTGTATGCTCCTGTAGCTAGGATTACTTTTATTTGAATTCTGCTTGCTTTAGCCTCTGTCCATAATTTGATTATTCATCAGATGAATGTTAAGACTGCTTTTCTAAATGGTGATTTAGAGGAAGAGATTTATATGAAGCAACCTGAGGGATTTATTGTTGCTGGACATGAAAACAAAGTTTGCAAGTTGACAAAATCTTTACATGGACTTAAACAAGCTCCTAAGCAATGGCATTTGAAATTTGACTCTTTAGTAGTGAAAGATGGTTTTCATGTGAATATGTCTGATGAATGTGTGTACTCTAAGGAATACAATGGGCAGATAGTGATCCCATGTTTGTATGTTGATGATATTTTGATCTTTGGAACCAATATAGATGTGATAATAGATGTTAAGAAATTAATGATAATTTTGATATGAAGAATCTTGGGCAAGCTGATGTGATTCTGAACATGAAGATCATAAGAAAATCAAATGAAATTATTATGAGCCAATCTCACTACAGTGAACAAGTATTAAAGAAGTATGAATATTTTGATTCTAAGAATGTTGTAACACCTTATGATCTTAGTGTACATCTTAAGAAAAATAAAGGTGATCCTATAGGACAGAATAGGTATGCTCAGATTATAGGATCTCTAGGTTATCTTGTAGATTACACTAGACCTGATTTAGCCTATGCTGTGAACAGATTAAGAAGATATACCCATAACCCAAATAGAGAACATTGGAATGCCTTAGAAAGAGTTATGAGATATCTGAAAGGCATTGTATCTTATGAATTGCATTTTTGTGGATTCCCTGCTGTATTAGAAGGATTTTGTGATGCTAACTGGATAAGTGATACAGCTGATGTGAAGTCAACTACTGGATTTGTTTTTCTCCTTGGTGGAGAAGCTGTTTCTTGGAAGTCATCGAAATAATCATTGATAGCTAGAAGTACAATGGAATCTGAACTTATAGCTTTAGATACCACTATAGCAGAGGCTAAGTGGATTAGAGAATTTCTGTATGACTTGCCACTGATGGAGCGACCTTTGGCACCTGTATGTATACATTGTGATTGTAAATCTGCTATTAACAAGTGTGCTCAAGAAAATGTGGAAACAAAGATGAATAGATTTATGAAAGTAAGACAAAAGTTTATTCGACAGAATATTAAGGAGAATGTAATTGCATTGGAATTTGTGAGATCTGCGAACAACTTAGCTGATCAGCTTACTAAAGGTTTGTCTAGGACAGTGATCCTAGAATCGTTGAGGGGGATGGGGCTTAGCCCACAATAGAAACTACCGGCGACGGCAACCCAACTTCTTGGAGGTTCAATGGGTAGAAACAAGTCGAATTGAAAGTTGTGCGGAGCACTGCTTTTATATACTCATCCCTATGGCGACAGTGCTCATTTATGCAAGTGGATAGAAAGGGTTTTACCTTGAATGGTTCCGAGACCCTTGAGGCGGGGTGTGACCTTGCAAACACCCTTATCAGGACCTCCTATATGTGTGTAGTCGTGAGGCCGTGACTGTGGGAAGAGGGCGTGTAGAGTACCGGGACTTGGTGAAGTGTACCGACCTCGCAAGATGGCGTGGTGCGGAGAAATCGCTTCGGTCGTGTTCCATATTTGTTTGCAGATGATTTCGGGTCGGTTCGGATCGATGCGGAAGCCCCAGCTTGAATCGGAGTTTTTCCGGGCTTTGTGCGCCGTTAGAGGACTGGTTTGCTAGACCCGTGACTCCACTGTGGTTTGCGGGAATTGGGAAAGGTTTGGAGCAGGTGTATTTTCTGTTTACAGATGAGTTCGGAAGGTTTCGGACTGGTGCGGAGACTCCGAAGGCGAAAAGTGAGTTGGAATCGGCAGTTGTGGGAGCCGGTTTTTGGATTGAGCACCTTGGTTTTACGATTGAGCTTTTTTAGTGGGGAAAACTCTGGACACGTATATTTTTAGATTACAGCGGAGTTCGGGAAGTTCCGGATTGGTGCGGAGGCCCCGAGGGCAAAAAGTGAGTTGGAGTTGGCTTAATTTGGATTAATTAATTAATTAATTTATTAGTGGTCTGTGATGGAATTAGTGAAAGAAAGTGTGAAGAAGGAAATGGAATTTGAAAGAGAGTGTGTTGAGTTGTGGTGTATGGATGGATTTTAGTGTTGGTGTTAGAAGATTGTTGGAGGTGTATGGGCCCTTTACACCATGCACCATGCACCACACTAATTATTTAAATGCCATGTCATCATCTTCTCTAAAAGCAAAACAGAGTATTTTTTTTGAAACAGAGGAAAGAGTAAATGAAGAAAAAGAAGAAGAAGAAGATGAATTAAAGGGAAGTAAAAGAGGGTTTTGATCGTCTTGACGGCGCGAATCTATCGCTAGTAGCCGCGTGGTGCCGAGCGGAGCAAGCGTGCGTCGAATCACTTGGAAGGTGCATTGCAGTTTTTAGTGAAAGAGAGAGAGAGCTTGAAATGAGCTTGGTGTTGATGTTGGAGGTTTGTGTGTGGGGGGGGGGGGTTAGTTGTGGTCTTTGTGAGGAGGTGGACCGGCTGAGGGCACCGCGCGGGCACCGCTTGGACGCTGCGCAGGTGCGCGCGGGCGCGCATGGCGCTGCGCGGGAGTGCGAAGGGCGGGCGCAGCCCGGGCATCGCGCAGGGACGCGCGGGCGCGCAAGCGCGCCGCGCGGGCGCACAGCAGGCGCGGGGTTGGCGGTTGGCTTGGAGTTCCGGAACCGAGAGGGAGGTTCCGGAACTATCCTTTGGGTACCGGTACTACTTGAAGAGTACCGGTACCCCTTTGTCCAGGATGCTATTTAGTGATATTTTTATGGGTAGTTTGGTCTTTTCACCTCCCCAAACCTCAGGTTGACCCTGTTGACCCTCTCTTCTCTATTTAAGGACTCCTTCTTCCTCTCTTTTCAGGGGGAATTAGAGAAAAGAAAAGAGAGAAAAGAAATGAGAGGAAAGCAAGGAAATGAAGAAGAGAAGAGGAAAAGAGAGTGAGAGAACTTGAGGAAGGTTTGTGCAGCTTGGCTGTATGGTGTTTGGAGTCGAGGGGAGCCGCGCGCATCGAACAATATACACGGTGAGTTAACAGATTTTGTAGTTTGGATCCTTGGATTATTTTACGGATTTAGAAGGAAATTTTTGAATTGGATATTGGTTGTGATGCTTCTCTTTTGTGCTGGGTGAGCTGAGGTTGTGGATTTTACTGAGCGGAGCCGAGGTGCCGCGCACGTACTGTGAGCTGGCCGTGGAGAGGACCGGAGTGCGCGCAGATTTTCTAGAGGACTCGAGGGTTTGTTCGAGCTGCCGGGGATTGTTCCGTGGATCGCGACAGAGTGCGCGCGCGCGCGGCGCGTTTTTTCGTGCTTCCGGCAATTTTTGGCTGTGAATGATGCGACTCTGCACCGACTTCAGCGTTTACCTACGGAAAGCGTTCCAGGTGGGTTGGAATTTCTTCGAGATTTATGGAATGCCCTCTAATGCTTCTGTAAGCATATTGATCATGTTTAGCTTAATTATTGTATATTGATAAATCTGATAGTTGCCTAGAAAATTGTAGAAAGACTTTCCTGAGCCCCCGACATTTTTAGTATGATCTAGAGGTTATTTGGCACTAGACTGCATATTCTTTTGTGATTTAGGTTGCATCTGGACCTTCATAATATTTTAGTACCTAGTTTTAAGTAAAACTCCGTTTTAAAAGGGTTTTTAATTATTGAGAACATAATGAATGGTCCAGATTGTTCGAGTTGCATGAGTACTCGTGCCAGAGGGCCGAGTGTATTTTTAGAGCATCGTGTGTCGAGTTTCTAGTGTCATGAGAGTTCTTCTTCCTTGTTGGGATGGTTCTAGATTTTGGGCTGTGTCTTCCTGATTCATATGTGGAGATGGTTCTCCGTCCTAGCTTTGAGAGTTTTGGGGTTCTGGCATATCGAGTCGTGGAGGTTTCCCGACTTAGCCACGGGTTATGCATTATCAGATTGACTCGTGGAGGTTTCCCGACATAGCTTTGAGATTGTGTGGGCATTTCCTGATCGAGTCGTGGAGTCTTTCTCCGACTGAGTTATGCTAGTCGAGCATTGAGTTCCGATCTGTTTGATCGTGGATCATAGCCTGCATGTGTCGCTTATGAGACAGTTGAGACAGATGAGATACTTGAGTTCGGTGGGATCGCTCCCCTCGAGCTATGCCCGGGTGCGTGTTGATGATGCGACTAGTTGATACACTAGTGTTCGCTTGAGATTGAGATAGTCCGTGTGGGACGCCCTACGTAAGTCCCGTCCCAGTGGGGATGAGGTGGCAGTAGGTTTGGCGCAGGCTTGACTGGACCCTATGAGGCAGTCATTGAGATTGGGTGATATGAGAGAGTGATGGCATAGCATGTTCATAGATGAGTTTTCCTTTGAGCATGGTACTTGAGGCATATTATTAGTAGTGAGAGTGTATGCATAGCAGGGTCAGAGTAGAGATCCTTGAGCATGATGTTGACACATGTTAGTTGTAGTTCCTTTCCTGCTTACCCTTTTTCTATTTGCATACCTATCTGTTGTGCCTCCAGTAGACTTAGTGGGCATACCGTGGATATTGATGACGATACTCACTGAGATCTACCTTCTGCAGTAGATCTCACACCCGCTGCGGTGACAGGTTTTCTGAGGCTGCTATTCCGGCTTAGCTCGCGCGGAGACAGCTGATCGAGGTGAGGACTTGGCCGAGTAGTTCCTTACCAGCATTTGAGTCAGAAATAGACGTACCCTGTATTATTTTGATGATTCCACTTTTGTACTGAACAATCTGAGAGTTTTGGATATTTGTACTGAGAGGGTGAGACCTTGTATTCTGAGGATTTATGTATTAGTGGAGATGATTTTCTTATTCAGATGTTCAGTGTTGATTTCTTTAGCTTTTGGTTTTTAGTCTCACCTTTGATACATGTTTTAGTTGTAGATCTGACTTGCAGGGTAGACGCTTCGTCTGTGCGGCAGTTTCCGTACAGATGGCGGATCTGTTGGCGAGCCCGGATCGCAGTTTCGATCCCGGGGCGTGACAGGGCGGTTCCCTAAAAACACACATGAATCGATATGAGCGCATGGCCATAAAAGCGCTAACCCGCATAGAACATAAACGGTTGTACCATGTGTACTGTTTGTGGAAATCCGATTCACCGGCCTTGGTTCAAGACGAAGTCCACCATTGTGCCCTCGGATGTACATAGACTGTACTAAGTGAAGGTTCAAATCCGAAAGGTATCTTCGCCGAATACATGGTATAAGGGATCCAGCATCTGTATTAGTTTTGTATATCTTTTACTTTATTTTGTATTTCGTTTTTACAAGTTTTAAATCACGTGGGAATTGTTGGATTTTATATATAGATTTGGTGATTTTAAACTTGTGTTTTGCCCTTTGGGATTTTCTGGGTGGCCCAATATCCATGGGCTTTGCCTGGGAGCCCAAACTTATTCCCCTCTACATGTGATGTTTAGTCCCACATTGGAAACTCATCACATGTAGAGTGGGTTTATTTACTCCCTCACTTGTGCATGTATTGATTAGGAGAAAGTGAGAACAAAGGCTTCTCCTAAACACACGCACGCACGGCACGAGCACGAGCACGAGCCGGGTCGGGTAGGGTCGGGTAGGGTCGGGCGGGCGGCGGCGCACGCGATCTTGACTTGTTCAATTTTATTTTAACTTTTTTTTTTGCCTTAACACCAACCTTGGGAATATACATCACGGGCTACCCAAGGGCCTTGTGGGCTACCCGAGATTGCTACCCGTTGGAGCTTATGGGCTACCCGAGATTGCTACCCGTTGGAGCTTATCTCCTGGTGGGTTCTTGGGCTCTTTATATGGAGAGCAAAAGAGCTTGGTTAATCACTTAAGCTACAGTACTCTACTCTAATTTACAGTGATATACTGCACTGAGATTCATAGCTTTCTTCTCTTTTGAGCTTCTCTTTTTACTGGATCTTTGTAAGCCGTTGGATTCGCTACGCACCATCCCGGACTCGTGCCGACGGGGTGGACCGTGGTCGTTGTATCGCTAGGGGTGATTGCCGGAGCCTCGCACGTGGAGGGACAATCTCGCTTCTAGGACAGTGCTTATGCACGCCTCGACATTCACATACCTTATCTAATCTTTGCTATATTTTTTAATTAACAGTATAATAGAAATTACATGATAGTTTTTCAGTTTAAAAATATTTAAATATTATTTGACTAAAAGAATTAATTTGAAAAGATAAATTTCCAACACATATCAACCAGAATAACAACCTAATCACATTTAAGGCCAAGTTTGGATGTCGGAATAAGTTATCCAATAATAATTTATTCGGTATGAGGAATTTTCTTTGATGATTGGAAGGTAAAAGTTTGATTTTGCACCTTGAAGGGTCGTGACATTAATATTTTGGTAGGATAGCATATGTTACCTGTGAGCTGATTTATCCTATTGCGAAAAATGACTTGAAAGTCAAATATAGTATTCCAATCTAAAGATTTTATCATACTCGATCATCGCCCACCAAATGCTATAAGCTTCTTGAGTAAATGCAAAAGATAAACAGAATTAGATATTTATGCATCCAAATAGAGTGTAAAGTCTTACTAATGAACCATCAAGATTCTCTATTATAAAACATGAAGCAGTTAAGGAGAAAAAAAAAATAATAATAATAATAAAAGAATAATAAGAGAAAAAAACCCATGACCACCTAAATTTTATTTGGGCAATTGACCGATACGTGGGCTACGTGGTGAGCGGCGAATTGTGATAGAATCCATTTAAAAATTCAGGTTCAGATCTGATTTATTTTTTTGTTCTGAATCCATTTAAAAATTCAGGTTCAGATCTGATATAATTTTTTGTTCTGAATCCATTTAAAAATTCAGGTGCTGATCTGATTTTTTTTTTTTTCTTTTTTTTTTAGTTCTGAATAATAAAAACGAGAAAGCATGCACTGACCGCATGAACATCTTCAAATCCGTCTTCATACTGCCCGCCGAGCTCATCGACCACAACAAGACCGCCACTCCTCTTGCTTCTTCGCGGCTTCCTTGAGCGAGCCGAGGAGGGGCGACGCCCATTCCAAGCGCCGAGGAAGGAGCTGCTCATCTCCAACGAGCTCGACGGCCTCCCCGCCTTTCCCCGGCCCGAATCGCCGCTACCTTTGAAGCTCAGATTGGAGATGCAGAGAGCGTCCACGCAGAGACACGGGGAGGAGGGAAACGTATCGACTGCAGCGGCGGCGACAGAACCGATCGCCATCGACCGAGCTCCTCCGGCCATCATCACCCCAACACAAACCAAATACTGTTTCCAAATAAGAGTTACGAATTAATAGCTTCGCAAAAAATGACTAGAATTTAGATCGGTTTCTGCAAGCAGACCAGCCGCCGAGGAAATCGGAAAACAAAATAACGGGGTTCTGCTGGAAATAACAATAACAATTTGGGAGCAAGTAAAGAAGCTGTCTGATTTTCTTCTTTATCCTACTTTAATTTTGCTACCTACAAGGACAAGCGCTTTTCCGGGCAGCGGGGGCTGTATCATGTGCTCCGGGGAAAAAAGGGTTTGGTTTCAACCCTCGCCAAGCAAATTTATGAGGTCCAAATCTCTCGTCCACACCACAAAAATTATGAGAACAAAAGAAAAAAAAAAAAAAAAAAAAATCCTGCCAAGTGAATCGAGAAGAGTACTATTCCCCGACGGTTTCTCTTTTGTATTTTTTTTTTTTTTTTTTATTAAGAAGCGAGTAATCCATATTCCCTGACACGTGGCAGCACGGCATAGGATGGAGTTGATACGAAGATTCCAAAAGGGCGTCGGAAAGAGAGGGAATTCCTTCGCATGCTTCTCCTGTTTGACGGGAAGAGTTTTTTGCGTGTGCTCACCTTCTCCCTCCCGGAAGCGTATGGCATGCCCAGGCCGCACCTACCCGGTCGAACTTCTCCTGTTTGACGGGAAGAGTTATTTGCGTGTGCTCATTTTCTCCCTCCCGGAAGCGTATGGCATGCCCAGGCCGCACCTACCCGGTCGAACGGCATTTGTCCGTACTCAGGGGCTACCTATATCCTCTTCGAGGTGTACATTATACACCTAGGTAGTGTTTGGTTGCAGGATAAAATGGGAATAGCTCATTTTATCCTGCAAAACCATCCAAACACTAGATAAAATGGAAAGGTTAAATTATTTTATTCTTAACAGGTTATCCAAGGATAACCCGTTAAGAGCTATTCCTGGGAAACCATGGAATTGGTTAATTCCATGGTTTATCCCAGGGGCAATGGGCAGAAATTTCTGTTATTAAAAATTTACACTTATTGTTATTAAATAAAATGCTGTTATTAAAAATTACTGTTATTAAAAATATTGCTCTTGCTGTTATTACAAAAAAAACACTATTATTAACAAAAAAAAAAAAAAAATTATTATTAACATAAAAAATTACTGTTAAAACAAAAAAAAAAGTCACTATTAAATTTCAGTAAATAAAAAAAAAAACCCAAAATTTGAGTAAAACAAAAAATTTCAGCAAAACAAAACACTATTATTAACAAAAATTAAATTATTATTAGTGAGTATTAAATTAACACAAAATTTAAATCAACCCAACATTTTATTCATGAGTTCACTCATGAAAAATGTTAAGGGCAAAATTGGTAATATAGATTTATAATTATCATATATTTTCACTATTCTTGCTTATTCTAAGAAATAAACCAAACACAATTTCAGCTTTTCATAAGAATAACAGCTTTACAAACCAAACACTATTTTTCTTTTATCCATGACTATCCCGGAATAGCAAGCTATCCCAGGTATAAAAAAATTTATCCCCAAGCTTACAATCCCCGAACCAAACATAGCCCTAAGGTATGAATGTTGTTGATTAATCTAAATTTTTTATTTAAAAAAAGAGATTTTTGTCGTCAAAAATATTAACGACATTTATATTATCTCTCCGTCAATGCTCGTGAAGAGTCGTTACTCACTGCTCATCCACCGTCTTCCCTGTGATAATCAGCTCCATAATTCTTCTAATAATTTATGTGCGTTTCTAAAACTCCGGTACAAGAGAAAAAAGTTTTTTTTTCTTTCATCTTTAATTAGAGCTCAAATATGAGTGTAGGATAACAAATGGGTAGCACTACTCATTGGATAACTTATGTCCACTTCTGTTCAGGGTGTAACCTATACACCCCAAATAAGTGAGATCGATAGGAAAGGAAAAAAAAAAAAAAAGGTGTGACACTATTACATATTTTTTTAAATAAAAAATTTATATTAATCTACAACATTCATGCTCAGGTGTATAATGTACACCCAGAGGTGTACAGATAGCTGTTTCCAAATTTAAATAGTAAGTCATAGTGTGATTAAACTTTGTCATTTTTCTCAAATTTGATTTTTTTTGCCATATTTATTTCAAAGTTGATATTGGTTTATATGAAAAAAAAAAAAAAAAAAAAAGACCAAGAGAACCATGTCCTGGAGTGTTGAATACTAGGAACGTGAACGGGTCAAATTCGAAGCAGATTTTTAAATATTCGAATTCAACAATCAAATTTTATATCTGAATTCGATAAATTTTAAAAATTCATATCCAAAACCGAATACTATCAAAAATTCAAAATATGAACCTGAACTCGGAAATCCGAACCCTAATTAAATTTTTTTTACCATATTATAAACATATTTTATTAAAATGTAAATTTTTAAAATACAAACTCAAATTTAACATCAAACATTTATATATATTATATAATATAAAATTTATTCGGATTTAAGTCGGATACAAACAAAATTCATATCCGAATCTGAATCTGTGGAAATTTTAAAATCATATCCTTAGTATCAAATAAATTTGTTCTCTAATTTGGTAAAGCAAGCCTTGTGATCCTAAAATGTTGTTTGCCCTTAACTTTTCCTTGAATCCTCAATCCTCTTGTAAAGCACATATATAAATCTGGAGTTCACTCTACCCCTGCAAAGGCTTCTGAGTGTCGTTTTGTTGTAGCAGAATTGCACTAGTTTTGGACCGAGACCTCCAATAACAAACTCTACTATTCTAACAATTAAACAAACTACCCAACCTAATTTTATTTTTTTATAAATAAATTACTCCTATTATAAAAAAAACCCTCGTTGCGTATTAGGTAGCGTCACAACGTACATATATTTTTATATAAAAGTATGAGCATCTCCTGAGATGTTATGTGTTTGGATATTTTTGAGGGGCCTTTTTGAAAAAAATCCTCTAAAAAATTTTATTTCTGAAAATAATTCTACAAAATTTGTATTTACAAAATTGGTACTATAGGTGCCACATGTGCGTCACGCGTGTCCGACATATGAAAGGGTGAGTTTGACAGTTGTCACGCCCCGAGAGTAAACTAGAATCCGGGCCTGTCAACAGATCCGCCGTGCACACGGAATTTTTCGCGTACACGAAGCGCCGAAAACCTGCTCAGATATAAGATAAGCAATAAAAGAGTACAAGTACAGAGCTGAATTAAAAACTACAACATCTCAAACTGAAATTGGAACTGAAAGTAAAGTACAACAGTAAATAATATATATAATAGTCTCTCCCAGCTCACCAAAAATTATACAACCAGCTGGCTACAGCCAGACCCAAAATAAAAGTACATCAGTCTGAGAAAAAAAGGGGGTACACCCAGAAGTCTAGCTATGTACACACTGTCAGGTAGAAGATCTATCTACTCAGCGATTCCCTTACCTCGATCAGCTGCCGACGGCCCAGCAGCCCCTGTAGAAGACTCTGCAAAATAAAGGGAAGAAGGAAGAAAACAACAATGGGAGTGAGAACCACTGATAAAACCAGTAGCCCCCAGTGGGTAAATCCTCAAGATCCGACGTACTCACTAAGTCTACTAGAAGCAAAAAGAAAGTGAAGTGGTAAGCTAAATAGATTGCCGATAAGAAAAAACTACCACTACTATAACTCTAATGCAGTACCGAATAAAACAACTGAATGCATGCACCAGTAAACAGTATCTGATGAAATAAACCCAATCCAATGGACCGGAATAAAACCCGGTACTGCCTGCTCTGCCACTATCATCGGGTATGTCGGCCAATGTATAACACCGATGTAGTAAGGAACCCAAGAACCAAATAACTGACCGGCACCTACCCGGTACAGTCGCACACTCCGGAGTGGCACTCGAGGGGAGCTACCCACACGAGTAAAGTAACCATGTCACAAGTATCTTGATATAGCAGGACTTAGTCACGACCATGCTCAAAGTGGGAGACTCCATGTCACTAACCAAACCCCGATCCCAATCCGATGCAAAAGTAAACATCCAGTCAACCGTCCAATATCCGCGGTTGCCGTATCTCCCCACAAGTCCCAAATATCAGATGAAATCCTCCTAGTCCCGATAATCATGACTACACTATCCCAAACAAAGAAGAAGGAAACAAGCACGTTTTCTCCTAGGTCAAGTCCCAATATGATAGTGTAGTAATAAAATAGTGGTCTATCTAGATGTTCATACAAACATGCAAGTGTTCTCATGTAGAATAGAATGAAAAGCATCGAGTAATACCCTCACATAGGTTAGATCATAATGTCCCATAGAATAATTAATTTTTGCATATAAGGTTAAGTGCAAACATAGCACGTTAATATATAACCACTATAGGATTCCAAATCCCGCATAGATAGGCTAAGAATTAATCAGAATAATTCAGTTATGTATGATCTCCAATATGGTGACAACCAATAAACCATGAATCAGGGGTCTCTCTAATAGCCCTAGTGAGTAAGCCGTAAGAAGAGGTATACAACAACCACCCACCTGGAACGTGCAAATCTGAAGTCCCTCGGCTGAAAATATGGCGTGCGCGTTCCCTCAGAGTCTACGGTCCCACCGAAATGAGAATCTCCTAAAAACTCCTCCCGGATCAACGGTGGCGAGCAAAACAGTGAAGTGCTATCCAACAATGCAGTATAAAATTAGCGGCGCGCAACATAGGCGTAGATGAATCAAGCACAATTTCTATCCGGGGCCAAAAGGAAAATGCTCACCTCGATCGTGAAGAAAAGTTCCAACTTTCCCTATCCTCAAGAGACACCGAAATCCCAGCGAAAATTGTAACAAAAGTCGAACACAGTGTAAAACTTAGTCCCAAAAAATATGCGTCATGCAGTTTGCGCAATAGTCCCAAAAATAGTCATTTTTCACCTGCGAAATGTCCTCCAAAAATTCTAGAAAAACCACCGCTGCGATCCTCGAGAAGTGTATATGCAAATCGAGTATTTAAACTCTCCGTTCCGACACCCGTAGGTCGAGAAAAGCCATAATCTCTTCTCCGCTGTCCAAAAATCACCGCAGAAAAAGGGGGTCTAAAGATGCTCCAAAAAACCCAATAAAAACTCGAAATGGAGGTAAGTGGTACAAACGAAAAACGTAGGCATACCTGTCGTGGAGACGCTGCCGTAAGAATCATCTAAAAACTTCTTCGGGGTAGTCCAGGGGAGCTCGTGGACTGAAATGCGACTAAAAAGGCCACCGAAAGAGGAACGTCGCAGTGCGCCGAATCGCAAAAATCACCGATGCCACGGCTTCCAAAAAATCTCCAAATCCTTGGAAGAGTAGAGCATTGAAGGAGGAAGGGCTCTGTCAAAAAGTCCCCCACGAAAACATCCAAAAAAATCAGAAAATGGGAAAACAAAGGCCTATTTATAGGCAAATCCCAAAATCCCAAAAAAAATGGGTTTGGGGGACATTTTCAGGCGCCCGAATATTTCGAGCGCCGAACCCCGATCCGCGCAGCGCCCGGATCATCCCGACCAAGTCAGCAAGGCGGGTGGCGCCCGTCAATCGTGGGGTGCCACGTGGCCCCCGCGTACGGGCACCCACCTGCCCGCGCCTGCCCCCGCACGTCGCCGCACCTGCCCCGCCTGCCGCGAGCGCTGCGTGGACCGCGCCGCATGGGCCGCACCGCGTGTGCCGACCAATCCGAGGCCGCCACGTGGTGCCTCCCCGGTCCACGCTCCCCCGCGCGGCTCTCATGGACCGCGCCGTATGCGCTAGCCAATCCGGGGCACCAAGATGCGCGGTAACTTTCGGGTGTCTGTTTTTGGGCATCCGGACTCATAAAAATATAAGCAAATAGCCGTTTCTCAACGTTTTTCTGTGCAGAATCCAAATTCTGCCTCCGTTTAGCAAGAAACCCCTTATAAAATTTTGGCGAAAGCAGCCGAAAAGCAACACGATCCAACTCCGCGCTGAGTCCGTTTAATGCGTCTGTGTGACACGTTACGGACCCGATACACCAACAACTGGTGTTTCATGCTGCGGACCACGAGGGCAAGTTACACTGGGATTTGGACCACTACATCCTCCGCCATAAAAAAAAGGTTTCGTCCTCGAAACAAAAGTCATACCTCAAACTGAAGCCTCTAACAAGTAGGGGTGGGTGTCCATCATCAACGACTCAAGCTCCCAAGTGGCCTCGCGCTCGTCATGATTGCTCCACAAGATCTTCACATAGGGAATGACCCGACTGTGCAATACTCTCACCTCTCGATCCAGAATCCGCAGTGGGCGCTCGTACCTCAAGTCCTCGCTGATCTCGAGTGGGGTGAAGTCAATGACGTGCGACGGGTCGCAGACGTATCTCCTCAGAGCAGAAACATGAAAAACATCATGGACACCAGCAAGTCTCAGGGGGAGTGCAAGTCTATAGGCAACTGGCCCAATACGCTCCAATATCTCGAATGGTCCAATGTAACGGGGGCTGAGCTTCCCACGGATGCCAAACCTCTTGATCCCTTTGGACGATGAGGCTTTTAAAAACACATGATCTCCAATCTGAAACTCTAAGTCTCGTCACCACGTATCAGCATAGCTGCTCTGTCGGCTCTGGACGATCTGAAGATGCTGTTGAATCACTATGACCTTCTCCTATGCCTCAAGCAATAAATCGGGCCCCAAAGTCCGTCTCTCACCCACATCACTCCAATAAAGAGGTGATCGACACTTGCGTCCATACAACGCCTCAAACAGAGCCATCTGGATGCTCGCCTGAAAGCTGTTGTTGTACGCAAACTCTGCCGAGGATAAGTGTCGAATCCACCCTCCACCAAAGTCCAAGACGCAAGCCCTCAGCATATCCTCAAGAATCTATATCGTCCGCTCTGACTACCCATCGGTCTGTGGGTGAAAGGCTGTACTGAACCTAAGCTGAGTCCCCAAGGTTGTCTGTAAACTCTTCCAGAAAAACTCAGCAAACCTCGGGTCTCTATCTGAAACTACAGAGGCGGGCACTCCATGTAACCTCACCACCTCGTCCAAATACAGCTGGACTAGCCACTCGAGTGACCAAGTAGTCTGCATCGACAAAAAGTGGGCCGACTTGGTGAGTCTATCCACCACTACCCAAATAGCATCAGCTCCTCCCTGTGCCCTTGGCAAATCGACCATAAAGTCCATAGTGATGTGGTCCCATTTCCACTCAGGGATTGGGAGACTCTGCAACTTGTCAGCTGGTACCTGATGTTCAGCCTTTACTTGCTGACAAGTCAAACACTAAGCTACGAATCTCCCGATATCCCTCTTTATGCCATTCCACCAAAAGTGTGCCTTGAGGTCCTTATACATCTTAGTCCCGCTAGAATGAAGGGTATAAGGTGTATAATGGGCCACCCTCAAAATCTGGTCTTTGATCTCTGTGTCCGCTGGCACACATGCTCGGTCCTTGTACCTCAGTACTCCCGAAGCATCTACTGTAAAATCCCCTGTCTGATCGCTCCGAATTTGATCTCTAATCCTGGTCAAGTGGGGGTCCTCACTCTGTCTCTCTCTGATCCTGTCCAATAGAGTAGGCTGCACGACTAAAGACATCAGTCTAGCAGAGACCCCAGGGGACACAACCTCCAGCTCGAACCGCCTCATCTTCTCTAGTAATGGCACCTGGTCTGTGATCAACATAGTCAAGCTCTGCACAACTCTCCTACTTAATGCATCTGCAACCACATTAGCCTTGCCCGAATGGTAAAGGATATCCACATCATAATCCTTCAATAGCTCCAACCATTTGCGCTGCCTCAGGTTCAACTCTTTCTGCGTGAACAAATTCTTTAGGCTCTTGTTGTGATGACCCGAATTTCCACAGAGGTGTTACAGTGTGATTAGCTTCTTCTGGAGGTTTATTCTGTGTTATGGAGGCATCTATGCGCGAATCGGACTCAAGGAATGGACCCCGCGCGAAAAAACATATCAAGTTTGACTTTCAGGTGCCTTCGCTGAAAAATAGATGTGGATTTTGGCAAAACGGATTACGGATTTGGATTCAGCGCACGAAAACGGTCAAGATCAGCTAATTGTTTATATTTTTTTGAGTCCGAACGCGTGAAAACGGGCAATCGAAAGTTTTCTAGTGTTTTCGGGTGCATGGAGGAGCCGTGGACCGCAGGGTGCCACATGGCGGCACGTGGTTGGGCCGGCGCAGCGAACTCGGTCCACACGGGCAGTGCGGGCAGGTGCGTGGGTCGGCATGGCCGGGCGTGCGGGCAACGCTCGGGCATAGATAAAGGCACCACGTGTCGCGCGCCCATTGGTGGTGCGGATCGCCCTATTGGGGCGCGACACGTGGCAGCTGGATCGTGCGCCATCGCGGAGGCGGGCGCGTGTGGATGCGTGACACGTGGCGGCCCAGCGCGCGGTGATGGGTCGACCCGTTACTGTAGCAAGCAGAGCTCATTCTCCTTCTTCTTCTTCTTCTCCTTGGCTTTTTTGTAATATCACGAACTGTCTTGTGTTTCTTTTAACCCCCTTTGAATAAATTAGTTGTTTAAGGGATTAATTAGCGAGATTTCTTGGGTACAGCGTCGGTGCGTGTGAGTATTTTTCGGTGTTAAAGCTCGAAAAACGGGGAACGGCAAAGCGATCGGATTTGAAATCCGATTTGCGGATCTCCCAGAATGGGATTTTGAGGGTTTCGGTACGTTGGGGTGCACCGAAATCCGTGCCGCGTGATCGGCACGCTTTTTGAGGAGATGGAAATCTTTTTGTTGTATCTACCGATTAAGTGTTTTATTTTGTACGTACAAGAGGGAAATAGATATTTAATTTTTATTTTTCAAGAAAGCAGAAACACTAATCGGAGAGAAAAGAGAAAGCGAAAACCCTAATCGGAGAGAAAAGAGAGAAAAAGGAAAGCGGAGCCCGAATCTTCCTTGATCAACGTGCCGGAAGCCGGGAACGAGACGTTACCGTCAAAGGGGAGCGGATCCGGATCCTCACCATCGCGAGGAACGAGAATGGATCGTCTTCTCCGTTAGATCAAGGTAAGTGGCGTTTATTCGTGTGTTTTCGTTGATTTTGGTTTTGGGTTGCGCTGCTTTTTGGTCCGGGTCACTTGAACCGTTCGTCGCACCGCCACCGCGATGCCCTAGAGCGCCGCCGCCGTGATGCCCTAGAGCACTGTCGCCGCGATGCCCTAGAGCGCCGCTGCCGCGGTGTACAGACGCGCCGCCGCGAGAGCGGGTTGGTGCCACGCGGGACCGCAGCGTAGGCGGCGCCCGCGCGGGTTGGTGCCGCGCGGGGCCGCACTGCAGGCGGCGCCCGCGCGGGTTGGTGCCGCACAGGGCCACGCACCACGCGGGTTGGCGCCGCGCAGGGCCGCGCTACT
This sequence comes from Tillandsia fasciculata, assembly GCA_029168755.2. Lineage (NCBI taxonomy): Eukaryota > Viridiplantae > Streptophyta > Magnoliopsida > Poales > Bromeliaceae > Tillandsia > Tillandsia fasciculata. The sequence goes on along the minus strand of CM054937.1, from coordinate 11,023,441 downwards.
TGCGGCGCCGCGCGGGCTGGTGCCGCGCGGGGCCGCACCGCTTGCGGCGCCGCACGGGTTGATGCCGCGCGGGGCCGCGCTATTTGTGACGCCGCGCGGGCTGGTATCGCACGAGGCCGCCGCCGCTTGGTTTTCGCCTTTACTTTTATGTGTTCGGAACCTCGGTTCTTCATGGGCAAGTCTAGTCTTACCTTGTTTCTTTTTGGGGGACTCGTTTTAGGTCCGGGAATCGTACGAAGGCGCGGGACGATTTTAGGTGTTTCGGTTGACGCTTTCAAAGGTGGGTACACCCTTAGAGCCCTTTTTGTGCATAATTCGTTATTGTCATGTTTATCACATTAAGGGATAGTGTGGGTGACATGGACCTTCGGATGAACGAATGTCGCGGTTGTAGACTGGATGGGCAGATTGCTCTCTCCGAACAACGGTATGGTTATTTGAGGAATATTTGCGATCGGGACACTGATCAGTGCGACTTTTCGAAAGTCGGAAGGTGGGAACCCTTATCGCGCGTTCCTTTTTAAAGTGAGGTCTCATCATGTTCTATGTAAGAGTAAAGTAGAGGTGTTGATGGTTTTCAACCAACCCCTTTTCGCATGAGTATCCCTTTGATTACTATCTGTAGCGACTGGTGTCGCGCTGCTCTATATCACACATGGACTTCGGTCATTATGCTCATAGTTGCTTACACGCATACCAGCGGTTTGGCCACCGCATTGGTGTACTTTTCCGGAACGGTGGTACGTTGACCCGTGTACCCCACAAGGTGACATAGTGGAGACCCCTCGCGGTTACTTAAGGTGCTGCACAAGTGCCGTTGAGCGGTTGGTGGTAACAAGGTGAGAGCAAGGTGTTTCGTTTCACTGGGGGTCCTTAGACCTTTTGGCAGGTGTTCCATTCTGACTTACAGGGGTATTGTGGATTCATGAGGGGGAGTTTTGGATGCTCTGGTTTATCGGTTTGCTTTCCTTTCAGTACTTTTAGCATATTATATGTTTTACATCTACCTCTTACTCTTTGTTCACTGACTTCCCACACTGTGACAGGTTCGGTCAAGGGTGGGGTCCGGGACGATAGTGAGTCCGCGACTTGAGGATCTTAGCCCGATTAGGGGCTGGTGCCTATTCTTTTATTTACGTTTTGATTACTTCTGGTTAGTTAGCTTATGTGCGTGTAATTCTTTGTTGTGGATGTTGGGTTTGAACTGTGTTTTATCGTGGATGAACATTTCCCTTACTGGTTGTTGTTTCGGCCACTATTTTTAAATCAAGTAAAAAGATTGCGAAAATGTTTAAAAAAATGTAGGTGTCGTGTGGGCACCGTTTTACAACCCGTGGATTTATCCTTTCAAAATGTGGGTGGCCGGCTTGGTTAATGCACATGATGACATCTTTCCCTCAACGTAACTTCTTGGCTAGTGTGGTTAAAGTACGTCTTATGCTTGCGACGTCGTGCATATACAAAGGAGACTCCGTCTGTTTGCGGGGTGAATTTGTATATGTGGCGGATCTGCATACGTGCCGGCGGGGGTACTTAAAAAAAAAAAAAAAAAAAAAGGGAAGAAAAAAGAAAAAATGTACACATTTTTCGCTTATTCTAAACCCCCGGGGCGTGACATTTTTAGTGAGTTTTCTCCCTCCATTTTTTTCCCCTTTGGTTTGAGATTTTTCAGAGAGAAATTTTCCAGTGGTTCATCTACTTTTCCACTACAACACTGGATTTTTGGGAGATTTTTGGAGGTCATTTTGATCACTTCTTCATCAACTTGGAGGATATCACCATTGTTACACCCGCAGCCCACTTCGTCGCGTTTCGGTGTAAAAATCTCACAGAGCTAACCAAGTGGAGTTTTGACCTGATTTTTGGTTCTACATTTTCACAGGAGGTATGCCTACAACTTTGGTATTCAACTCTCCCCTTAGATCATGAGATTTTACAGAGTTTTTAAGCCATCTTTGGGACCCTTTATCTCAGCCTGGGATTTTGGATAGTCATAAGTGTTTTGGCTGCTCTGGACACTAGGATGGGAGTTTTTGGATGATTTTTGTGGGAAAATTTTTAGGACTCGAAGATCTACAACATTGGTATGTATCATTTCCCCTAGATCGGAGATTTTCTTGGAGTATAATTATTATCTTTGGAACTCTTGCGTTCTGGTTTAAGCATTGGACTGTTAAGAATGAGATTTGGATAATCTAAAGTAATTATGGGTTTTCTTCTTCATCCGAGATTGGATTTTGGAGTTCTTTAGCTCGATTCGCATCTACTCTCGACAAGGAATCCAATGGTACCTCTCTTGCTGGATTTGGAGCACGTTTGACTAGGTAACATTATTGATCTTCTCAGCTCTGTTTTAAGGGTTACAACAGATTTCAGATTTAGCATTATTTTGATACTTGGACATTGGGAATGCGGCAATTGATGTAATTCTTAGTTAATTTCGAAATTTTAAAGTTTGGGCATCTTATTAAGATCAAGGTGAAGATTTCTCCTTTTGGTTTCATCTTAAAATTCCTTATGGATTGTTCTCTTTAATTTTTGTAATTTTATGTTGGGAATTGGTGTAAACTTGGGACAACAATGTGATGTTTGCTTCATTTGAATTTTAAGGAGAGTTAATGGTGGATTTATGAAGATTTGGAGATGTTTATATGAAAGAGGAGATCTTTGTTTTACTGTTGGGGACTTCATCTCGAGGTATTTGGGGTTGCACTTACATCTTATTTAGCATAGTCTTACTCGTTGAAATTCTGGGATTTAATCGCGCAGCGTGCATTGTTTCAGTGATTGCGCCCAATCCGTTTGGCGGATTTGGATGATTTTTGCGGAATCAGAGTTCTGAGAGGATAATGATTTCTCACGCCAAAATTCAGCATGATCGGGATGTGGATCGACAAGTTTCAGGTGGGTTGTTGTTTTGTCTCCGAAACCGGCGGACGATTCTCTAATTCTTTATGCTAGTATGCATGCATGTTTAGTGTACAAAATATGTGGATGAGATGTAAGCTTGGTAAATTATACTAGTATGATAAATTGCAAGAAAAATATATCCATGTTATTGTTGGGTTATAAGTAATTGGATCTAAATAGGGGAAAAAACACCTAGAGGGGGGTGAATAGGTGTAAACAATAAACACTCAAAAAATCATTGCGCAATAAAACCCAATGCGGAAATAAACAGAACACGCAAGATTTTTACGTGGAAAAACTCCAAACCGGAGTAAAAAACCACGGGACCGATAACACGGCGAAATCCACTAGAATTAACACACGTACAAGGTGATATAACGTACTCACAGACGACTCAACCTTTTACCATACGCTCCTAGTAGATCTTCCCGCTCGCTCCACGACGCTTCTCGAATCCACGATCCGCGCCCAACGCTGAGTCCACAGCGTCCAACGTCGAGTCCACGACATCCGACCGAATCCACGGTCTTCACCCAGTAGCACGCTTCGAATCCACGAACGTACCTCGCTCCGAATCCACGAGAGCGGTTGCACCTTGAATCCACAAGGCCACGCGAGTCCACGCGCCGATTTGGGGTAAATCGTTGTTTGTTTGGGTGGTGATGATCCGCCGAATACTTAGATTAGAAATAGATCGGAAATACCATCTAAGTATTCATTGATTTGATTCTACTCAAAATGTGAGTATGGAAAACCTAGAATCAAATCAATCAATATAGATGAAGAAACATAGAATAAATCTATTGATTTCCTTTCTTCTCTATATGTGGATTTTTCCTTTTCGGCTATCTTTTTCTATTTTGCGGATGCCCTAGAAAATGAATAAAGGGCCTATTTATAGGTTAGAAACCATTGGAAGAAGATAGGGATCAAAAACTGCCTTTTCTGGAGATTTTACCGACGGCGATCCGGATTGGAATTGGACGATCCGGATTGCAGAAGCAAGAAAGACGATTTCCAGAAAAATGCTTGTTCGGGATCCGGATCGTAGTCCCCGATCCGGATCGTTCATACAGTTTCACCAAACATCACGTTCGGGATCCGGATTGCAAATCCTGATCCGGATCGTGCAAGTGAAAAGGTAAAACCAGTGTTCGGGATCCGGATCATGGAATGCTGCGATCCGGATTGAACCAGTGTATGAACAAACACCCTTCGGGATCCGGATTGCCGAGCACGATCCGGATCCTGAACATGTCCCATGTCCAGTTTTTGATGTTTATGCAATAAAACTTCTTCCAGGTGTTTCTACACTACAAGAAGTATTCGGATCACCAAAAATCTTTAGTTAAACATACCTGATCCTTTTGAATTCTTCTTTCTTGAGATTGAGGTATATGATCCAAAGTTCTTTCATCTTCAATCTTCAAGACTTAATACTTTCACGAAATACGCCAACTCAAATTCCGTAACAATCTCCCCCTTTGGCGGTTTCGTGACAAAACACAAATCCACAAAAGAAAATTCAAAAAGATATTTTTGTTGCTATCACCATACAACAAAAATTTACAATGGAGATCCAAAAATTAAATACATGAGATAAACTCCTAAAACAGACTCTAGACTTAGACATCTGTAATCTCTGCAAAAGAAATCATTCTTGACAAACAAAATCGTTAGATACCTCAAGAATTGAAACATACAAAACCAAGTACAGAGATAGAGTTTATTCTCATCATGACATTTGAAGAATTCAGATATGTAAGAGAATCATAGTTAAAAACCAACATATCTTCTAAGCATTCAAAAACCAAATGTCACAAACTGTTAGTCCAACATCAACTTGTTAGTCATATTACATGCCCAAATAGTTAGTCAAATAGTTAGTAGGGCATGCAACCAATCAACAAATAAAAACCAAAGTTGAAGTTGAGATCATACTTACCTTAATGTTCACACATTCACACATTTTCACATCATTATTGTTCATCATTGTTCAAGTTCTCTCTAAACTCTCTCCCCCTTTTTGTCACAAACAAAGCCAAAAACGTAGCAAAAGCTACAAAATATAAGGAGAGTTAAAAAGTTCCATTAATATGCACAACCTGAGAACTAAACTACAAGTTAGAACAAAAACTAAGTCCTAAAAATCCTGCACAAATGAGAATAAAGAAAAATAAATCAGTCAAAAAGTGATCATTCATCAGAATCCGAGTCTTCAGAGCTTGTGCAACCCATTTTATAGAACATCTTCTTTACCCGCTTGGTCATTGAATTGACCCTTTTGGTTATGGTAATATGAGCTGCCGTGATGATTTCAAGCTCATTGGAAATTCTTTGCTGCTCCCTCAAAATTTGTTCTTGCTTAACAGATAGTCGCTGTTGTTCCTTGAAAATTGAGGATAGTGATGCTTCAACATCTCCGCCGGGTTCTTGTTGAGATGGTGAGGCCGAGGTGCCGCCACAAGGTCTCTTTCCAGTAACATGTGGTAATTTGTGAAGCGATTTCACAATCGTTGATTCATCTATCATTCCGCAACTGTGCTGATATGATGTTGAGCTTATATCAATGTTGAACTTTTGTAAGATCCTCATGATGAGTAGAGGAAACGGAAGTCGCTCCGAAGGATGAGGATGCACAATATATCTTGACATCCTATTCCAAATTATGTACGGAATATTCATGTTTAATCCGACAGCCTCAGAGGGATGACCTATGAGATATAAGAACAGCAGTCTCTCCCATCTCACGACCTTGGTCTGCATGTTCGGCAGAATGTTGTAACACGTGATGAAGTTTAGAAATCGGTACTCCAGTCGTAGATGCTTGGATTTTACACTTTTACCATCAGCTGATTGAGTTCCTTCCAAACAAATCTTCTCGATCACGGTTTGCCACAAGGCATTCGTCAAACTTCTGCCCTTTAAAAAATTGACCCCTGAAGAGTTAGATTCCATGCCAAGGACTTCACCAATTAATTGCGGAGTGATCTTAAGTTTCATCCCTTGGACATTCGTAAAGAAATGCATTTGTCCATGTTCATCTTCTCGAAGATGTCTTGCATTCGTGTAAAAAGTTCTTACACGATACAAACAATATCCAAGAAGTTCAGGGAATCGGCAGACTTGGATAAGAGAAGCTTGCTCAATTAAGGTTCCAAATTCTGGTGAGTGATTACGAAGGGCTTCAATATTGACATGACGCTCACCGATGCATTCACGTCGTTCAAAAGCTCTAAGGCGATCCATGTTGATGAATTCTTCTTCCACTCTAGGTGGCGAATCAGGAACTATTGGCGTGTCAATACCAGTGTCTTGTCGTAGTCCAAAACGTTTAGTCACACGTTTCCTTTTCACCGAGATGGTTGGTGCAGTCATAGGTGCTTTCCTTGTATCCATGGTTGCCTTTCCTTTTGAGCCATCGGAGGCTTTTCCTTTTGAACTATCAGATGCCTTTTGTTCAGGCAAAGAATCATCATCATCATCATCAGTCAATGCAGCCCAATCTACCTCATGACAGTCCACTTCAGTGTCACTGACCTCAACAAACTCACCCCTTTTTTGTGTTTTCTTAGCTCTCTTTAATTTGTTCGTGGCTCGAGTGTGTACCATCGAAACCAGGAGAAGAATGATCCACGTGAGTGCCATTGACTCTAGTGCTTTGAGTTCAGAGAAAGTGTCCTGTGAAGAGCAACTCAAGAACATGAAAAATCATCAATTTTGAAAAATTTGAAAAATTGTACCCAAACAATCATAATCATGTAGAGAAGCTAAGAATCAAATTAGTTTTGCAAAAAGAATTTTAAAAATAGATCAATCCATGATTTTCAAAAATTCCTCTTTTATGCCCTAAAACAGAATTTTCAGAAATCGAAGCCCAAAAATTCGTTTATCTTGAGAAAACCCAGCATAAAAGCAAAACTAATCGACCCAGAGTCCTTATTTCAAAAGAAATTTGATCAAAAACCATTCACAAACGAAAAAGATCCATGATTTCTACTCACGTTTGATGAAAACATATAAAAACTGTGAAAAACCGAGATTTGATCAACAAAACTTACTTGGAATTGAAGAACTTTGAGTTTGGAAGCTCCAAGATGCAAGAAATCTAGAGAGAGAAACTCTAGAAGCTTGGAAACAAAAGATTAGGGTAAAAGGAATTGAAATCTCTTTGTTCTGTTATAAACCCTAGCCGTGATCCGGATCGGATCGTGAATGTGATCCGGATCGGCTACCCGCAGGAGGAAGCCTGCGTTCGGGATCCGGATCACTTATCCCGATCCGGATCGGCTTCAACTTTTTCTCCAGAAAAATTTAGAAAAATTCCATAAAATCCAGAAAAAGTATGTAAGCACTTTACCATGTCAACTTTAAACAAAAATCATCGTTTCATACAACAAGAAATAGATTATGCAAAATCTATCAAAAATACTCAAAAATGAAACGAAAATTTACGGAAATTAAAACTCTTAAAGTTGAACAACTTCAATTACATCTATCTTGATCTTATGCGTAATGCCTTTATCAAATCATCAATTTTGGTAAAGAAAATGAAATACCAAGATCAATAGATGTTTGAAATCCCAGATAAGTTAGATAATATATCTAGACAATCTGTTGAAGGAGTGGCTCTTTGAGCATCTTATATCAAAAATCCCACCTTATACCAACCATGAAATATGACTGAGTCAAGTATTTCAATATGCATTTCATCAACATTTTTAAAACAAAAATTTGCTTTGCATTCATGGAGTATCTTTTTCTTTCTTTCATTTTCTCCATGTGGTGGTAGTTTTCACACTCCTCATTGGGATGTAACTCTTTCCACATCTTTTGAGCATTTTACATTTCATTGACTCCCCCTCAATTGGCTATCAATTATTTAATATATAAGGTATTCAACCAAAAATTGATCTCGCATTCATACTCGACTAAGCAATCAAATATGATAATGACTATACCAAGAGATCATTGAGAGAGAAATTGACTTTGATCACTTAAAAGATGATTTAATTAACGTAAATGATCATTGCAACATTGAAATATTATGATATCAAAAGCATAATAAATTTCTAAATGCATAAAAGGATGCAATTAAAGTCAATTATGATTTATGCTCAATTAATGTCCTATGTACAAAACATAGATAGAGAACAAAACAAAAACAAAACCTAACCTAAGCAAAGGTTTCAAAAAGAGATTATTTCAAGGAAAGCATGCCAATTGCTTTACGCAAGTGAATAAAACGTTTTTGATCCAAAGGTTTTGTTAAGATATCAGCTAATTGATCCTCAGTTGAAATATATGACAGTTGAAGAATATTTGATTCAACTAGCTCTCTAAGAAAATGATATCTAAGTTCAATATGTTTTGTTCTAGAGTGCAACACAGGGTTTTTAGAAATGTTAATAGCACTAGTGTTGTCACATAAAATGGTTACCGAAGTTGCTGAAATCCGGAAATCGCTCAACACGCTTTTCATCCAAATCAATTGGGTTGAACAACTTCCTGCAGAAATATACTCCGCTTCGGCAGTCGAGAGTGCTATGCAATTCTGCTTTTTACTGTGCCATGCAACAAGGCAATGGCCAAGATAGAAGCATGCACCACTCGTGCTTTTCCGATCATCCACCGATCCAGCCCAATCGGCATCTGAGTATCCAACAATATCCAAACTTGTTCCCATAGGATACCAAATTCCGAAATTGATTGTACCTTTGATATATCGGATGATCCGTTTCACCGCTTTCAGGTGAACCTCCTTCGGTGCTGATTGATATCTCGCGCAAATCCCAACACTGAAGGATATATCCGGGCGACTAGCCGTGAGATATAGTAGACTTCCAATCATACTGCGATACAGTTTCTCGTCTACATTCTCACTATGTGATTCACTTCCAAGTCCCTTATGGCTAGTTCCCATTGGAGTTGGAAAATCCTTAGAATTTTCTAGATCAAACTTTTTGACCAACTCCATTGCATACTTGGATTGACACAAGTGAATACCTTCATCGTTTTGTTTAACTTGTAATCCAAGAAAATAAGTCAATTCGCCCATCATGGACATCTCAAATTCGCTTTCCATGGTCTCCGCGAATTTAGAAGCATCATTATCTCTTGTTGCACCAAATACAATGTCATCGACATAGATTTGTGCTACAATGAAATTGTTTTGATAATGCTTCACAAAGAGAGTCCTGTCAGCTCCCCCTCGAGTGTAGCCCTTTTCCAAAAGGTGCTTTGTCAACCTTTCGTACCATGCTCGCGGTGCTTGTTTCAGACCGTAAAGAGCCTTTTTCAGACGAAAAACATGGTTAGGTAGTTTATGGTCCACAAAACCTTTCGGTTGAGCCACATAAACTTCCTCATTTAAAAAACCATTTAAAAATGCGCTCTTAACGTCCATTTGAAATAATTTGATTTTAAAATGACAAGCTATCGCAAATAAGATACGAATGGACTCGAGTCTAGCTACAGGGGCGAAAGTTTCATCAAAGTCTATACCTTCTACTTGAGAGTAGCCTTGAGCAACTAACCTTGCTTTGTTCCTGATGATAGTACCATCCTCATTTTTCTTGTTCTTGAAAATCCATTTGGTACCTATCACATTGTGTTGCTTCGGAGGCTTCGTTAATTCCCAGACTTTGTTTCGCTCAAATTGATGGAGCTCTTCCTGCATTGCTTTAATCCAGTAGTCATCCTGAAGAGCTTCATCGACATTCTTTGGTTCGATTTGAGATACGTAGCATGCGAATCCGCAAACCAATTGTCTCCGAGTTCTAACTCCTTCTTGTGGATCTCCAATGATGTTCGATTCAGGGTGATCCTTGGAGATGCGTAACGTTTGAGGTAAGGGAGTAGTCGGAGGTACACGAGATGATTCCTGCACATCAGATAAGCTTGAAGAACCGTTAGATGCATCATTATTATCGAAAGAATTGTTAGAAGAAGATGCATTAGCAGGTGTATCATCATCAAGAGAGATATCGAGGGTAGATTTTTCAGATTCAAAGTGAAAAGCTTCATCTACCTTAACATTTATCGATTCTACGATCGTCTTAGATTCTAAGTTAAAAACTCGATATGCTCTGCTGTTTGTAGAATAACCTAAGAAAATCCCTTCGTCACTTCGAGAGTCAAATTTTCCAAGATTCTCGCGGTCACGCAAAATAAAACACCGACTCCCAAAGATGCGAAAATATTTGATGTTAGGTTTTCTACAAAACCATAGTTCATATGGTGTATTCAAGGTCCCCGGGCGCAAATACACTCGATTAATTACATAAACAGCAGTGTTCACCGCTTCAGCCCAAAAATATAACGGTAGGTTCCGGCTATGAAGCATAACACGTGCCATTTCCTGTACGACCCTGTTTTTGCGCTCGACTACACCATTTTGTTGAGGTGTGTAAGGTGCGGAGAATTCATGTTTAATGCCGTTAGAAGTGCAAAAATCAATGAATTTTGAATTTATGAATTCCCACCTCTATCACTTCTAACTCGAGTAATCTTATCATTCTTTTCAATCATAATACGATGGCAGATCTCGTGAAAAGAATCAAAAGTATCAGCTTTTTCTTTTAAAAATGCTACCCAAGTATATCTAGAAAAATCATCAACCAATAAGAAAATATACCATTTACCTCCCAAGGATGGTTGACGAGTTGGCCCCATTAAATCCATGTGCAAAAGTTCCAAAGGCCGTTTTGTACCTATGTGGTTCAAGTTCTTGTGTGCAGTCCTAGACTGTTTTCCCTTTTGGCAACCGCCACACACAATGTTTTGTTCAAAAGAAAGTTTAGGAACCCCCTTGACCACATCTTTGTTCGAAATTCTAGCAAGTTCCTTAAAGTTTATGTGACCTAGCCTTTCATGCCAAAGTGTTTCATTTTTCAAAGATGCTAGGTTACATTTTTCAGAAATTTAGTAGGAACTACATAACAATTGTTTTCTGATCTAACCCCTTTTAAAAAGAAAGCATGGTTCTTATCAGTTACAGTACATTTATCAGATGAAAAATTAACTGAATAACCATTATCACAAAGTTGACTTATGCTTATGAGGTTAGTCTTAAGGCCATGAACAAATAACACATTTTTCAGAACCGGGCCATCTGGAATAGCTACCGTTCCCTTTCCAACAATTTTGGAAGACCGACCATCTCCGAAAACAACAAGTCCTCCGGAGATTTTCTCAAAGTTTGAAAACAGTTTTTGTCACCGGTCATGTGACGGGAACACCCGCTATCCAGATACCAAGACGAACTATCATATGCATGCAAGGAAACATTAGTAACAAGACAGGGGAAAATTTCACCTTTGCGCACCCAAACCTTTTTGGAATGCGTCGGTAATGGTCGTGAAGTTATTCTCCTAGGTGAAAGCGTCTTGTTGAAGAATTGCTGCTCCTTGATGATGTCGTCTTGAGCGGTGAACTACCAAGGCTCTTTTCCTTCAAAGATTTGCAGTTGATTTTCGAGGAATCACCTTTTGGTAGTCATTGCAAGAGGTGCTTGAGGTGTGCGTTTGGCTCCCATCTTGCAATTTCTCCTTATGTGCCCTGAAATGCCACAACGAAAACATACCTTAGTTCTTGACGATCCCGAGGAGGATGAAGTAGGCTTGTTGTCGTTGCTTGTCGTGAATTCCGGTGTCGGAGGAGGAGATACCGACTGAGGCACAAATACTGTCCCACTCGAACTTGGAATGTCTCCAGTTTGAGTGTATCCGAGGCCGAACTTATTTGTTTGACCAAGACCAAGAAGCCTGTCCAACTTACTCCTTCCAGAAGAAAATCTCTGTAAGTCATCCTTTAGTTGGCGTATGGTCTCCGTCATTTCCATTTTTCCTGTCGAGCCTCGCCGTAGAGCTTCAAGAAGTAATTCGCTTTGTTCACCATTCTTATATGTTCTTCTCGAGAAGCTCATTGGACTCTTGAAGGGAAACATTTGCTTTGGCTAGATTATCCCTTTCCACTTCAAGATCGGTTGAGAGAGAAGTTACCCTTTTTACTTCTTCTTCGAGATCCTGCAATCTCCCTTTCAACCCCTTGTTTTGCTTAGCCAGTTTCTTTGAATCCCTCAAAAGCTTATGGTAGGCAAGAGCAAAATCTTCACCTTCAGAATTCTCGATTCATCGTCCGTTGCAATCTTTTCAACAGAGGAGTTGGACAAGGAATCGGATGTACTTGCCATTAAGCACATGAAGGGTGAAGATGTAGTGGACGCGTGGAATGCTGTCGCGTTGTCTTCTTCATCACTTGAGGATGACTCATTTGACGTGGAGTTGTCATCCCAAGTAACGACTTGCATCGCTTTCTTCTTTGCCGGATTCTTGTTGGGACACTCCGTTGCAATGTGGCCGTAGCCTCGACATTTGAAGCACTGAACTTGTCCCTCTGAACTTTTCTTATCCTTTGAGAAGTTCTCTTGCTTTCTTGACTTGTAGCTTGAAGAACCCTTGCCTTTCTTCGACTTTCCGAAGGATGGAGTTTTGCTTGAATTACCCCTTCGAAAGTTGCGGCGAAACTTCCTTGTCAAGAGAGCGAGCTGCTTCTCAAAGTCCTCCATAGATAGGTTCTCGTCATCGTCCGAGGAGGATGAATCCGCGTCTTCTTCTTTAGTTGATTTCAATGCATAACCTGAAGACTTAGAAGAGGATGCCTTTCCAGAAGAATAGTTAGTAGGAAATGTCATTTCATAAGTTTGTAAAGCACCTACTAATTCTTCTACACGCATTTCGTCCGGGTGTTTAATTGTTTCAATGGCTGCGACCTTCGGGCGAAATCGTTCAGGAAGAGTTCTTAGAATTTTTCTTACAACTTTAAATTCTGGAATCTTCTCTCCCAAGTTAGCACATGAGTTTACGATGTCTTGCAATCGTGTGTAATAGTCAGTGAAAGATTCATTCTCTGCCATAGAGATAGAGTCAAACTTGCTCGTAAGCATTTGCAGTTTCTGAATCTTCACAAGGTTAGTTCCCTCATGCGTAACTTGAAGAACATCCCAGATTTCTTTCGCAGTCTCACATGCCGAGACGCGAGAGAACTCAGTTTGTGACAAAGCATTAAATAGAGCATTAATTCCTTTGCCATTGTAAGAAGAAGAATCTATCTCTTCCTTGGTCCATTTCGACCTAGGTTTTAAGGTGCGAACATCATCTAATAATTTCAGTTGGATTAGACCATCCTAATTCAATTGATTGCCACACCCTTTCGTCGATGGAAATTAAAAAGGCTTTCATCCGTACTTTCCAGTACGCATAATTTGTTCCATCAAAGAAAGGGGGTCGATTGATGTTTCCACCTTCAACCATTGTTTACAACCCTATTCCCGCTCTGATACCACTTGTTGGGTTATAGGTAATATGGATCTAAATAGGGGAAAAAACACCTAGAGGGGGGTGAATAGGTGTAAACAATAAACACTCAAAAAATCATTGCGCAATAAAACCCAATGCGGAAAAATAAAAGAACACGCAAGATTTTTACGTGGAAAAACTCCAAACCGGAGTAAAAAACCACGGGACCGATAACACGGCGAAATCCACTAGAATTAACACACGTACAAGGTGATATAACGTACTCACAGACGACTCAACCTTTACCATACGCTCCTAGTAGATCTCTCCGCTCGCTCCACGACGCTTCTCGAATCCACGATCCGCGCCCAACGCTGAATCCACAGCGTCCAACGTCGAGTCCACGACGTCCGACCGAATCCACGGTCTTCACCCAGTAGCACGCTTCGAATCCACGAACGTACCTCGCTCCGAATCCACGAGAGCGGTTGCACCTTGAATCCACAAGGCCACGCGAGTCCACGCGCCGATTTGGGGTAAATCGTTGTTTGTTTGGGTGGTGATGATCCGCCGAATACTTAGATTAAGATAGATCGGAAATACCATCTAAGTATCATTGATT
>CM054937.1:10845389-11009511 GCA_029168755.2 Tillandsia fasciculata | reverse complement strand
ACAATTAAATTGTTTTGATAATGCTTCACAAAGAGAGTCCTGTCAGCTCCCCCTCGAGTGTAGCCCTTTTCCAAAAGGTGCTTTGTCAACCTTTCGTACCATGCTCGCGGTGCTTGTTTCAGACCGTAAAGAGCCTTTTTCAGACGAAAAACATGGTTAGGTAGTTTATGATCCACAAAACCTTTCGGTTGAGCCACATAAACTTCCTCATTTAAAAACCCATTTAAAAAGCGCTCTTAACGTCCATTTGAAATAATTTGATTTTAAAATGACAAGCAATCGCAAACAATATACGAATGGACTCGAGTCTAGCTACAGGGGCGAAAGTTTCATCAAAGTCTATACCTTCTACTTGAGAGTAGCCTTGAGCAACTAACCTTGCTTTGTTCCTGATGATAGTACCTTCTTCATTTTTCTTGTTCTTGAAATCCATTTGGTACCTATCACATTGTGTTGCTTCGGAGGCTTCGTTAATTCCCAGACTTTGTTTCGCTCAAATTGATGGAGCTCTTCCTGCATTGCTTTAATCCAGTAGTCATCTTGAGAGCTTCATCAACATTCTTTGGTTCGATTTGAGATACATAGCATGCAAATCCGCAAACCAATTGTCTCCGTGTTCTAACTCCTTCTTGTGGATCTCCAATGATGTTCGATTCAGGGTGATCCTTGGAGATGCGTAACGTTTGAGAAGGAGTAGGCGGAGGTACACGAGATGATTCCTGCACATCAGATAAGCTTGAAGAACCGTTAGATGCATCATTATTATCGAAAGAATTGTTAGAAGAAGATGCATTAGCAGGTGTATCATCATCAAGAGAGATATCGAGGGTAGATTTTTCAGATTCAAAGTGAAAAGCTTCATCTACCTTAACATTTATCGATTCTACGATCGTCTTAGATTCTAAGTTAAAAACTCGATATGCTCTGCTGTTTGTAGAATAACCTAAGAAAATCCCTTCGTCACTTCGAGAGTCAAATTTTCCAAGATTCTCGCGATCACGCAAAATAAAACACCGACTCCCAAAGATACGAAAATATTTGATGTTAGGTTTTCTACAAAACCATAGTTCATATGGTGTATTCAAAGTCCCCGGGCGCAAATACACTCGATTAATAACATAGACAGCAGTGTTCACCGCTTCAGCCCAAAAATATAACGTAAGTTCCGGCTATGAAGCATAACACGTGCCATTTCCTGTACGACCCTGTTTTTGCGCTCGACTACACCATTTTGTTGAGGTGTGTATAGGTGCGAGAATTCATGTTTAATGCCGTTAGAAGTGCAAAAATCAATGAATTTGGAATTTATGAATTCCCCACCTCTATCACTTCTAACTCGAGTAATCCTTCATTCTTTTCAATCATAATACGATGGCAGATTTCGTGAAAAGAATCAAAGGTATCAGCTTTTTCTTTTAAAAATGCTACCCAAGTATATCTAGAAAAATCATCAACCAATAAGAAAATATACCATTTACCTCCCAAGATGGTTGACGAGTTGGCCCCATTAAATCCATGTGCAAAAGTTCCAAAGGCCGTTTTGTACCTATGTGGTTCAAGTTCTTGTGTGCAGTCCTAGACTGTTTTCCCTTTTGGCAACCGCCACACACAATGTTTTGTTCAAAAGAAAGTTTAGGAACCCCCTTGACCACATCTTTGTTCGAAATTCTAGCAAGTTCCTTAAAGTTTATGTGACCTAGCCTTTCATGCCAAAGTGTTTCATTTTTCAAAGATGCTAGGTTACATTTTTCAGAAATTTAGTAGGAACTACATAACAATTGTTTTCTGATCTAACCCCTTTTAAAAGAAAGCATGGTTCTTGTCAGTTACAGTACATTTATCAGATGAAAAATTAACTGAATAACCATTATCACAAAGTTGACTTATGCTTATGAGGTTAGTCTTAAGGCCATGAACAAATAACACATTATTTAGAAACCGGGCCATCTGGAATAGCTACCGTTCCCTTTCCAACAATTTTGGAAGACCGACCATCTCCGAAAACAACAAGTCCTCCGGAGATTTTTCTCAAAGTTTGAAAACAGTTTTTGTCACCGGTCATGTGACGGGAACACCCGCTATCCAGATACCAAGACGAACTATCATATGCATGCAAGGAAACATTAGTAACAAGACAGGGAAAATTTCACCTTTGCGCACCCAAACCTTTTTGGAATGCGTCGGTAATGGTCGTGAAGTTATTCTCCTAGGTGAAAGCGTCTTGTTAGAAGATTGCTGCTCCTTGATGATGTCGTCTTGAGCGGTGACTACCAAGGCTCTTTTCCTTCAATGATTTGCAGTTGATTTCGAGGAATCACCTTTGTGGTAGTCATTGCAAGAGATGCTTGAGGTGTGCGTTTGGCTCCCGTCTTGCAATTTCTCCTTATGTGCCCTGAAATGCCACAACGAAAACATACCTTAGTTCTTGACGATCCCGAGGAGGATGAAGTAGGCTTGTTGTCGTTGCTTGTCGTGAATTCCGGTGTCGGAGGAGGAGATACCGACTGAGGCACAAAACTGTCCCACTCGAACTTGGAATGTCTCCAGTTTGAGTGTATCCGAGGCCGAACTTATTTGTTTGACCAAGACCAAGAAGCCTGTCCAACTTACTCCTTCCAGAAGAATCGCTGTAAGTCATCCTTTAGTTGGCGTATGGTCTTTGTCATTTCCATTTTTCCTGTCGAGCCTCGTTGTAGAGCTTCAAGAATAATTCGCTTTGTTCACCATATCCATATGTTCTTTCTCGAGAAGCTCATTGGACTCTTGAAGGGAAACATTTGCTTTGGCTAGATTATCCCTTTCCACTTCAAGAGCGTTTGAGAGAGAAGACCCTTTTGCTTCTTCTTCGAGATCCTGCAATCTCCCTCTCAACCCCTTGTTTTGCTTTGCCAGTTTCTTTGAATCCCTCAAAAGCTTATGGTAGGCTAAGAGCAAAATCTTCACCTTCAGAATTGCTCTGATTCATGTCCGTTGCAATCTTTTCAACATGGGAGTTGGACAAGAATCGGAGGTACTTGCCATTAAGCACATGAAGGGTGAAGATGTAGTGGACGCGTGGAATGCTGTCGCGTTGTCTTCTTCATCACTTGAGGATGACTCATTTGACGTGGAGTTGTCATCCCAAGTAACGACTTGCATCGCTTTCTTCTTTGCCGGATTCTTGTTGGGACACTCCGTTGCAATGTGGCCGTAGCCTCGACATTTGAAGCACTGAACTTGTCCCTCTGAACTTTTCTTATCCTTTGAGAAGTTCTCTTGCTTTCTTGACTTGTAGCTTGAAGAACCTTTGCCTTTCTTCGACTTTCCGAAGGATGGAGTTTTGCTTGGATTACCCCTTCGAAAGTTGCGGCGAAACTTCCTTGTCAAGAGAGCGAGCTGCTTCTCAAAGTCCTCCATAGATAGGTTCTCGTCATCGTCCGAGGAGGATGAATCCGCGTCTTCTTCTTTAGTTGATTTCAATGCATAACCTGAAGACTTAGAAGAGGATGCCTTTCCAGAAGAATAGTTAGTAGGAAATGTCATTTCATAAGTTTGTAATGCACCAACTAATTCTTCTACACGCATTTCGTCCGGGTGTTTAATTGTTTCAATGGCTGCGACCTTCGGGCGAAATCGTTCAGGAAGAGTTCTTAGAATTTTTCTTACAACTTTAAATTCTGGAATCTTCTCTCCCAAGTTAGCACATGAGTTTACGATGTCTTGCAATCGTGTGTAATAGTCAGTGAAATTCATTTTCTGCCATAGAATAGAGTCAAACTTGCTCGTGAGCATTTGCAGTTTCTGAATCTTCACAAGGTTAGTTCCCTCATGCGTAACTTGAAGAACATCCCAGATTTCTTTCGCAGTCTCACATGCCGAGACGCGAGAGAACTCTGTTTGTGACAAAGCATTAAATAGAGCATTAATTCCCTTTGCCATTGTAAGAAGATGAATCTATCTCTTCCTTGGTCCATTTCGACCTAGGTTTTAAGGTGCGAACATCATCAATAATTTCAGTTGGATTAGACCATCCTAATTCAATTGATTGCCACACCCTTTCGTCGATGGAAATTAAAAAGGCTTTCATCCGTACTTTCCAGTACGCATAATTTGTTCCATCAAAGAAAGGGGGTCGATTGATGTTTCCACCTTCAACCATTGTTTACAACCCTATTCCCGCTCTGATACCACTTGTTGGGTTATAAGTAATTGGATCTAAATAGGGGAAAAAACACCTAGAGGGGGGTGAATAGGTGTAAACAATAAACACTCAAAAAATCATTGCGCATAAAACCCAATGCGGAAATAAAAGAACACGCAAGATTTTTACGTGGAAAAACTCCAAACCGGAGTAAAAAACCACGGGACCGATAACACGGCGAAATCCACTAGAATTAACACACGTACAAGGTGATATAACGTACTCACAGACGACTCAACCTTTTACCATACGCTCCTAGTAGATCTTCCGCTCGCTCCACGACGCTTCTCGAATCCACGATCCGCGCCCAACGCTGAATCCACAGCGTCCAACGTCGAGTCCACGACGTCCGACCGAATCCACGGTCTTCACCCAGTAGCACGCTTCGAATCCACGAACGTACCTCGCTCCGAATCCACGAGAGCGGTTGCACCTTGAATCCACAAGGCCACGCGAGTCCACGCGCCGATTTGGGGTAAATCGTTGTTTGTTTGGGTGGTGATGATCCGCCGAATACTTAGATTAGAATAGATCGGAAATACCATCTAAGTATTCATTGATTTGATTCTACTCAAAATGTGAGTATGGAAAACCTAGAATCAAATCAATCAATATAGATGAAGAAACATAGAATAAATCTATTGATTTCCTTTCTTCTCTATATGTGGATTTTTCCTTTACGGCTATCTTTTCTACCTTTTGCGGATGCCCTAGAAATGAATAAAGGGCCTATTTATAGGTTAGAAACCATGGAAGAAGATAGGGATCAAAAACTGCCTTTTCTGGAAATTTTACCGACGGCGATCCGGATTGGATTGGACGATCCGGATTGCAGTACAAGAAAGACGATTTCCAGAAAAATGCTTGTTCGGGATCCGGATCGTAGTCCCCGATCCGGATCATTCATACAGTTTCACCAAACATCACGTTCGGGATCCGGATTGCAAATCCTGATCCGGATCATGCAAGTGAAAAGGTAAAACCAGTGTTCGGGATCCGGATCATGGAATGCTGCGATCCGGATTGAAACAGTGTATGAACAAACACCCTTCGGGATCCGGATTGCCGAGCACGATCCGGATCCTGAACATGTCCCATGTCCAGTTTTTGATGTTTATGCAATAAAACTTTCTTCCAGGTGTTTCTACACTACAAGAAGTATTCGGATCACCAAAAATCTTTAGTTAAACATACCTGATCCTTTTGAATTCTTCTTTTTTGAGATTGAGGTATATGATCCAAGGTTCTTTTATCTTCAATCTTCAAGACTTAATACTTTCACGAAATACGCCAACTCAAATTCCGTAACAGTTATGCCTAATGAGAACTTGCAAGATTTAGATATCCATATTATGGTTAATGAAAACTTACCTAAGGGAAGTGTTACCTTATGTGATTGATAGCATGCATAATTTAGCGGATGGAGTTTCCCACTTATTGTTTACTGTCGTATCAGATTGGGGATCGAGTTTCCCTTTAGTGGATGGGTTTTTTCACTTTGATCAGAGTCGTGATCCAGTCCTGCTATTTTATGATACTGATGATACTTGTTACAGTGATACTTTACTCGTGTGGGTCGCTCCCCTCGAGTGCCACTCCGGAGTGTGCGACTGTGCCTATCAGGAGCCGGTCTATTACTTATTTTGGGATGCGACCGTGCCGATCAGGAGCCGGTCTGTATCCCGCGGATGAGCTCTTGAGTTCGACAACAGAGCAGGCAGTACCAGTGTTTACTGGTGATTGGATTGGGTTTATTCAGGCAGATACTTTATTATTGCTCTAGTGTCAGGGGGGGCTGAGTGGAGTCTAATAGCTGTGTTTTGACCAGTGCTAGTATTGTTGGGAGCCGTTTGATTTGACGGTGGTTCCGTGTCGTTGTGAGTACTTTGACCATTGTGTGAGAGGTTGAGCATCTTGAGTCTATCCGTTCTGAGAGAGAGCGTGGATTTTGACTACAGCCTGCATGAGCCATTATTCGATAGCGAGTTAGTCCGTTTGGATACCCTACGTAATTTCTGCCCAGCAGTGGGAGGTGGTTATAGGTGGGCGCAGGCTTGACTGGACCCGATGTGGCAGTCAGCTCGATTGGGTCGATTGAGCACCTCGTGTGCGAGTGTTGCATATCTTTATCAGAGCTTCCCCATTTGAGCATTTAGATAGAGGCATGATAGCTGTTGAGTGTCTCCAGCTTTCTTGTTCAGTTTTTACTGCATTGGTTATCTTATGCCTCTAGTGGACTTAGTGGGCAGATCGTCGGGCCTAGCGGTGGTACCCACTGAGAACTCCCTTTTTGGTGTAGTTCTCACACCCATTGGGGGTTTTCCCCCTCCCTTTCTTTTCTCTCCCTTGTTTTACAGAGTCTTAGCGGGTGTTGCTGATTCTGCGGTTGTTGACCGAGGCGAGGGAGTCGCGAGCTAGATCCCTACCCGTCGTTGGAGAGTAGCGGTACCCCTTCAGAGGAGATTTTCAGTAGATTAGTTATTTTATTTCCTCTTTTGAGAGACTGATGTAGTGATGTTATGATATGTATTGAGAGCCTGTACACTGATGTTTATTGGAGATACCTCCCTGTTGAGTTCTGGGTTTTGTATCTGAGGATATTGTATGATTATCATTTTTGGGAGATGGACATTGTTATTATTATTTTCAGTTGTACAGTTGTTTGGTTTTAGTTTTACAGCATATTTACTTTATAGCTCTGATATCTGTTAGCTGTAGTACCTTTTTTTGTAGGTTGGACGCTTCGCCTGTGCGGGGTTTTGCATAGGCGGCGGATCTGTTGGCGAGCCCGGGTCACAGTTTCGACCCCGGGGCGTGACAAGTATCAAATAAGGTGCGAACTCTAATGCCAAAAAGTAAAGTGATACCTGCCACCACATGGTCGGCTACTACAGAGTCCTCCACCTGCGCGGTATAAACCCGACCGCTCTGAGCTGGCGGCCGAAAGTCGAAAGGTGGAAAGAAGGTGATCTGCTTGCTGGAGCATATGGCCGCTGAGCTGATGACCTCTGCTGTGATGCGACAGGAGCCGACGTTGAAGAAGGTGCTGCTGAGGTCGATCAATAGGGGGCATGAAGCTCGAATGTGCCCTGACTGTCCACATCTGTAACAGCGACCTCACCTCTGATCACAGGTGTCCGGCTAATGCTGTCCCCCACAGAAAATACATCGGTCTGAGTACTGCGGCTGCCTCGGCTGCTGGTGCTGCTGTCTCTGATATTGCTGCTGAGACCTCTATTGTCGCGGCTGTGACCTCTAATGCTGCAGCTGTTGTGGCCTCTGAAGTCCACTAGGCCCTCGTCGATCAGAATGCCCACGGCCGTGAAACTGAGGCCGTGGCAGTCTCCAGGAACTGGCCTGTCCCCCATCATCGGGCGCTGGCCGCTTCCTCTCTGAACTCTACGCGGCCAACCCCCCCTTCTAGCAACCACGACGTCGCCTCTCTCCACCCATAGGGCATGCTCAACGGCCTCCTCGAGAGTCTGAAGCCTCTGAGCATGTACTAGGGTATAAATCTCACTACGAAGGCCGGTCTCGAACAGCTGAACCTGGTGTGGCCCGTCGCGGGCGACGAAGGGCACGCAGTTAAGCAACTGCGTGAACTCCAGGTAGTATGCCTGCACTAATCTGTTGCCTTGCTGAATGTTCTTCAAGTCATCCTCCAATTTCTGCTTCACACTGCTCGAAAAATAAGTCTCAAGTAGCATACACCGAAACTCGGACCAGGGCAGCTGCCGGGTGGTCTGGAACTCCACTGGCTCCACCCGACGCCACCAAGCATCAGCATCTCCCTCAAGACAATGCACCGCCATGTGAACTCTATACTTCGGATCGGTAAAGAAATCCCTGAATAGCTTCTCCATCGCAGCCAACCATGTCCTCACCTCCCATGGCTCAGTGTTCCGCCCCGAGAATCTTGGTGGACCAAATTGGCGGAACCTGGCCAGCTTCTCAGCAACAAGCTCCTCCTCGGCAGGGGTCAAAGGCTGGGCCACTCCCTGGGCCCCACTACTCAAAGACGGTGCAGTCGGTACAAGGGGCACAACCGGAAGTGTGGGAGCCTCCAAAACAGTCGGGAGTGGCTCCTCTCTCTGGGCTAGTATGTCACGCCCCGAGGTCGAAACTGCGACCCGGGCCCGC
Organism: Tillandsia fasciculata; assembly: GCA_029168755.2. NCBI lineage: Eukaryota > Viridiplantae > Streptophyta > Magnoliopsida > Poales > Bromeliaceae > Tillandsia > Tillandsia fasciculata. The sequence goes on along the minus strand of CM054937.1, from coordinate 11,001,191 downwards.
CAACAGATCTGTCGCCCATACGGAAAATCCCGTATAGACGAAGCATCTAACCTGCAAAAGATAATACTACAGTTATACAGATATCAGAGCTGAAAAGTAAACTACTGAAATAAGAAAATACATCTCCAAATAGTACAATTCTGAACCTCACAACATAAGTCTCTCGAAAATAAAACTCTCAACAGCAACTATCTACAATAATCGAGCAGACTGTACTACAAAGCTCCAAAAAGGGATACCGCTATACTCCAAAGACGGGTAGGGAACTAGCTCGCGACTCCCTTACCTCGATCAGCTGGTGCAGCAATAGGAGTAGGAACATGGGTAGATGCCTCTGAAAAATCTGTCACCAACAGAGGGTGTGAGAACTACACCGTCACGTAGTTCTCAGTGGGTACCGCCTCCAAGACCAACGGTCTGCCCACTAAGTCTACTAGAGGCATAAGATAACAGGAAAACTGTAATAATATAAAGATAAGCTGGAAAGAAATCTACAGCTATCATGCCTCTATCTACAATGCTCAATGGGTGATACAGACGAAAATGATGCATCGACTCTAACCCAAAATACTCAATCAACCCAATCACAGTGACTGCCACATAGGGTCCAGTCAAACCTGCACCCACCTACTGCCATTACATCCACGGAGGACTGGACTTACGTAGGGCGTCCGTGACTGCCAAAACTGGCCCAGCCAGAAGGACTGCGTCGACAAGTCGCGATAGTAAAGTAACAGGCCCAACTCCGGAGTGGCACTCGAGAGGCGCGACCCCACCGAGGAAAGTATCCACGCATCTATGTCGAGCTTAATATGGCTCATGCAGGCTATAGTCCAAATCCACGATCAATCAGATCGGAAATAATAACTCAACACTAATAACATCTACCGGAGACACTCCACAGCTCGGGACCACCGTCAACCCAAACGGCTCCCAGAACAAACCACTCGACTCACATACGAGAAGAATCCAACTGACATAACAAGGGTCCGAGAATCCCGAACGGCTGGTGCCTAAAACCCCAATCAAACAAGAACAGGTTCCAAGCTCAATCTTTCGAAGTTCTTGATCCCTGAGAAATCAGCTCTCTCAGGTGAAACATCCGGAGGGAACCAACCAGGGGCCCGAAAGTTCCGAGAGGCTAACACCTACAACCCTATCAAACAAGAACAGGTTCTAAGCATAGCCCCCGTAACTTGCGTCCCAAAACAAGAAAACGGCCCCTAGAACCCAGATCATTCAACCTTCTCGGGTGAGAAAGTTTGTAAGAAGAAATGGCAGTTATTTTCGAAAACTATTTTGATTTGAGAAACCCAATTTAATGAATTTTAGTTCTTTATAAAAATCAGTTAAAATAAGTTTTATTTTTCCAAACCCCGAAGGGCTAATGCCTTCACCCTATCAAATAAGAATAGGCTCCGGCGACCCCCTTCGGAATTCGAAAGGAAAAATATATGTTTGTTTACTAAAATTATGTGTGTCCAAAAATAGTCCGGGTTCGAGGTCCTACTATCAACAACTCCACACTATAACAAACACAGTGCTAATGACATTGGTCGGAGAATATACGACAATCCGGGACCATCGTTTACCCAACGGCTCCCAGCATTAGCACAATACTAACCACAGCTACCAGACTCCACTCGTCCCCTTGGTACGAGTGTAACATGTATCCCATGCTAACCCGACTACTCGGCCCACTATCCGGGCAAGGAAACACTCTAAGTCCAGGAAAAAGTAATGCAAGAGGTGGAAACTAGAACATAAAAAAACCTAGCCCAAGTGAGAGTTTTATAGCAGTCTGGTTGAATACATGCAATCATATGACAGGGTGCTAGTCAAAGTCCAATAACACTATAAACATCAATAATAGCACCTATTTTAGCATGCAAAATCTGCAACACTAGAATTAAAAGAAGTTCGCAGACTTGGAGGAAAATCCAACCCACCTCGGTTTGCCACCAATTGCTTGTAGACACTTGCAATTGGGCTCCCGCAGAAACGTTCACTTTCGACAGAAAGTGCAACGGCGCCCGCCATGCGCGACCGGTACACCCCGAAAAGTCCTGCAGTAAAATTACGCGGCAAACGACACCTCCAACAATGGTCCTTGACAGCACCATGGCACAAAGTTCAAAGACAAAATTCCAAAAGCAAAATCTAAGAACTGTGCCGAAAAACACAACAAAACACGAGGCGACACCTACCTTAAACCGCCGTGTCGACAAATAGGCGCACGTGCGACCGCCAGGCTCCGTGGAACACCTCGCACGCGCTCTACGACACAAACGGCGCGCTCGTGGCACAAACGGCGCGCCCCACAGCACAAATGGCGCGCCCGCGGCACAAGCGGTGCGCCCCAAGACATAGACGGCGCGCTCCACGGCACACCAAAATCCCCCTACGAATTTTTCCTCACGCTCCTAAAACTTTTAGGATGATGAAAAGAGAAAAAAGGAGGGAAAGAGAGGTGATTTCGGGCCTTAAATAGCCCGAAATCGGGTTACGCACAGTGCATGGCCAACCCTAGGGTGTCAGCTGGCACTCCCGCGTCAGCGTGCCCACGGCGCGCCTCGCCTCGCGCGGAGCGCTCCGCCTCGCGCGGAGCGGGCGCCAACGGGGCCCCGCCACGTGGCGGTGCCCACGCTGCCCAGCGCCCCGCGTCAACGTGGGGCTCGCGCGCCAACGCGCCTCGGGCGGCACGCCCTCACGCGGCCTACCGCGTGGCGCCGCCCACCCGTGCTTCTGCTCCCGTCACGCTGCCTCGGTATCCGTGCCCGGCCAACCGCAGTACGACATGTGGCATGGCACGGGTTCACTGCACCCGGTGCACACGCGGTGGGTCGTGGACTGGCGCGCCAACGCTGCCCAGCGCCCCGCGTCAACGTGGGGCTCGCGCGCCAACGCGCCTCGGGCGGCACGCCCTCACGCGGCCTACCGCGTGGCGTCGCCCACCAGTGCCTCTGCTCTCGCCACGCTGCCTCGGTATCCGCGCCCGGCCAGCCGCAGTGCGACATGTGGCATGGCACGGGTTCACTGCACCCGGTGCACACGCGGTGGGCCGTGGACTGGCCCACCCGCAAATTCGGCCCGTAAGCCCGAATTCGCCCGAAAATAGTCAATTTCGACTGTTTCCGCGCGCTGCGTCTGTTTTTGGCATCCATTTGACGCACAACACACTCAATATACCAAAAATAGGTGTTTCGCACCGCCAACCACACGGTCAAGTCCAGCGAAAAAATCTAGGACACCACATAGTAACTGGTATATCCGCTACTCCTGCCGGCGAGTGCTCTCAGCCAACTGGGCCACCAAGGCCCTCAACTCTCTCAACTCCGCCAATCCGGACTACTCTGGCTCCTCAGGGGTGTAGGGGTACAATGGGTAGGAAAATGGCGTCGGGGAGGCATCTTGCCACAAGAAGACCACGCGTCAGAAAAGAACCATACTCGACCCAATCTAGCAAAAGTCACAGACATCCCCCTATTTTCTGTAACTTTATGTTGTCTGCAGCTAACATAATTGTCCAACAGGAATAAGATATGCCGATCCCTGTTCACTCACTAGAAGAGTCAAATAAATAAATCACCGACTTTCGCAAAATATCACGTCCCTCACGCCCTATTGTCCTAGGGTCTGTCAAATGCCTAGGGTTTCCAAAGTCCCAACTGACCTATCTCTAAGCTCTGATACCAACCTAATCTGTCACGCCCCGGGGGTAAACCAGAACCCGGGCCCGTCAACAGATCCGCCGTGCACATGGAATTTTCTGCGTACACGAAGCACCGAAAACCTACTCAGATATAAGATAAACAATAAAAGAACACAAATACAGAGTTGAACTAAAAACTACAACATCTCAGACTGAAAATGAAACTAAAAGTAAAGTACAACAGTAAATAATACAATAGTCTCTCCCAGCTCACCAAAAAATATACAATCATCTGGCTACAGCCAGACCCAAAATAAAAGTATATCAGTCTGGGAAAAAAAAAGGGGTACACCCAGAAGTCTAGCTATGTACACACTATCAGGTAGAAGATCTATCTACTCAGCGATCCCCTTACCTTGATTAGTCGCCAACGGCCGAGCAGCCCCCGCAGAAGACTCTGCAAAACAAAGAGAAGAAGGAAGGAAACAACAATGGGAGTGAGAACCACTGATAAAACCAGTAGCCCCCAGTGGGTAAATCCTCAAGATCCGACGTACCCACTAAGTCTACTAGAGGCAAAAAGGAAAGTGAAGTGATAAGTTAAATAGACTGCCAATAAGGAAAAACTACCACTATTATGCCTCTAATGCAGTACCGAATAAAACAACTGTATGCATGCACCAGTAAACAGTATCTGACGAAATAAACCCAATCCAATGTATCGGAATAAAACCCGGTACTGCCTGCTCTGCCACTATCATCGGGTATGCCGGCCAATGCATAACACCGATGTAGTAAGGAATCCAAGAACCAAATAACTGACCGACACCTACCCGGTACAGTCGCACACTCCAGAGTGGCACTCGAGGGGAGCTATCCACACGAGTAAAGTTACCATGTCACAAGTATCTCGATATAGCAGGACTTAGTCAAGACCATGCTCAAAGTGGGAGACTCCATGTCACTAACCAAACCCCGATCCCAATCCGATGCAAAAGTAAACATCCGGTCAACCGCCCAATATCCGTGGTTGCCGCATCTCCCCACAAGTCCCAAATATCAGATGAAATCCTCCTAGTCCTGATAATCATGACTACATTATCCCAAGTCCCTGCTCGCAACCAAAGCAACAAGAAACCCATGCCCAAACAAAGAGGAAGGAAACAAGCATGTTTTCTCCTAAGTCAAGTCCCAATATGATAGTGTAGAAATAAAATAGTGGCCTATCTAGATGTCCATACAAATATGCAAGTGTTCTCATGTAGAATAGAATGAAAACTATCGAGTAATACCCTCACATAGGTCAGATCATAATGTCCCATAGAATAATCAATTTTTGCATGTAAGGCTAAGTGCAAACATAGCACGTTAATATATCACCACTATAGTACTACAAATCCCGCATAGATAGGCTAAGAATTAATCAGAATAATTCAGTCATGTATGATCTCCAATATGGTGACAACCAATAAACCATGAATCAGGGGTCTCTCTAATAGTCCTAATGAGTAAGCTGTAAGAAGAGGTATACAGCAACCACCCACCTAGAACGCGCAAATCCGAAGTCCCTCGGCTGAAAATATGGCGTGCGCGTTCCCTCAGAGTCTACGGTCCCACCGAAACAAGAATCTCCTAAAAACCCCTCCCGGATCAACGATGGCGAGCAAAACAGTGAAGTGTTCTCCAACAATGCTGTATAAAATCAACGACGCGCGACATAGGCGTAGATGTGAAATCAAGCACAATTTTTGTCCGGGGGCCAAAAGGAAAATTCTCACCTCGATCGTGAAGAAAAGTTCCAACTTCCCTTATCCTCGAGAGACACCGAAATCCCAGCGAAAACTGTAACAAAAGTCGAACACAGTGTAAAACATAGTCCCAGAAAATCTGCGTCATGCAGTTTGCGCAACAGTCTAAAAAACAGTCATTTTTTACCTGCGAAATATCCTCCAAAAATTCTAGAAAAATCATCGCTGCGATCCTCGCGAAGTGTGATGCAAATCGAGTATTTAAACTCTCCGTTCCGACACCCGTAGGCCGAGAAAAGCCATAATCTCTCCTCTGCTGTCCAAAAATTGCCTCAGAAAAAGAGGGTCTAATGATGCTCCAAAAAACCCAGTAAAAACTCGAAATGGAGGGAAGTGGTACAAATGGAAAACGTAGGCCTACCTGTCATGGAGACATTGCCGCAAGAATCGTCTTAAAAATTCTTTGGGGTAGTCCAGGAGAGCTCGTGGACTGAAATGCGACGGAAAAAGCCACCGAAAGAGGAACGTCGCAGTGCGCCGAATCCAAGAAATCACCAATGCTGCGGCCTCCAAAAAATCTCCAAATCCTTGGAAGAGTAGAGAATTGAAGGAGGAAGGGCTCTGTCAAAAAGGCCTCCATGAAAACATCCAAAAATATTGAAAAAATGGGAAAACAAAGGCCTATTTATAGGCAAATCCCAAAATCCCAAAAAGAATGGGTTTGGGGGACATTTTCGGGCGCCGAACAGCGGGCGCCAAACCCCGATCCGCGCAGCGCTCGGATCGTCCCGGGCGCGTCGCGTGTCCCGAACACGGGACAGCGGGCGCTGAGCCACCTGGGCGCTGCCGCGTGGCCCGACCAAGTCAGCGGGGCGGGTGGCGCCCGCCAATCGCGGGGCGCCATGTGGCCCCCACGTACGGGTGCCTTCCTGCCCGTGCCTACCCCCGCACGTCGTCGCGCCTGCCCAGCCTGCCCGCGCGCGCTGCATGGACAGCGCCGCGTGGGCCGGCCAATCCGGGGTCGCCACGTGGCGCCTCCCCGATCCACGCTCCCTCGCGCGGCTCCCGTGGACCGCGCCGCGTGCGCCAGCCAATACGAGGCCGCCACGTGGCCCCCCCAGCAAGTCCACGGCCCCCCCTATGCACCAAAATGCGCGGTAACTTTCGGGTGTCCGTTTTTGGGCATCCGGACTCAGAAAAATATAAGCAAATAGCCGTTTCTCAACGTTTTTCCGCGCTGAATCAAATCCGGCCTCCGTTTAGCAAGAAACCCCTTCTAAAATTTCAGCGAAAGCAGCCGAAAAGCAACACGATCCAACTCCGCGCTGAGTCCGTTTAACACGTCTGTGTGACGCGTTACGGACCTGATACACCAACAACAGGTGTTTCACGCTGCAGACCACGCGGGCAAGCTACGTACACGGGGATTTAGGCCACTACAACGGTGGATGAGTCGAACACGGGGAATGGTTCTCCGTATTCAACTCATCTCACGTTCCCCTCCCACGTCTAGTGGGAGAGAGAGCTCTGCGGCGGCGACGGCGGTTGCGGACAAAGAGAGAGAGAGAGGCTGAAGAAAGAAGAAGAAGAAAGAAGGCTCGGGGCTGTATAAGGGTTTGAACACGGGGGACCATTCCTCGTGTTTAAACACGAGGAATGGTTCCCCGTGTTCAACTCATTCCATGTCCTCCTCCCCTGCTCGCGTGGCGGGCACATATGGTGCACAGGTGGCACCCATAGGGCTAATTTTACAAATATAAATTTTATAGGATTATTTTTAAAAATAAAAATTTTTAGAGGGCCATTTTCAAAAAAAGTCTTACTTTTGAGTCATGCATTTTAATGACCATGTCTTTTTACAAAACGTGGGCCATTTTTTTTTATCTCATTGTTTTGCTTGGTTAAGGTGTACTACGTATTCTAAGTTTTTCTATTTCGATACATGCGTAGTCGGCTCAGTATATTTTTTAAAATTAATCAAAATATTTATATTATTTAATATATGAAAAGTGTGATCACATGTCTAAGATAAGATACGTATACTTATAATTATATCGTAGATGAAATATGCTATTATATCAAATAATAAATTTTATGAATTTTTATGAAGCAAAGACCAAGCTGTTTACTTGCAGTTACCCAAAAAAAATCTTCCAACATGCAAACGAAACCTAATTCTTTTTATTTATACTTCCATAACTTTTAATTTTAATTTTTTTTTTTGTTGAGTTATTTTAATTATTTAAGTTCAAAGTTTTATTAAATTTAATGGGTCAATCCGCTGTTATTAGTTAGTAATTAATCCATGGAGTTTCATTTGTCACGGAGTGATTCAAATCTCAAACCAATTAAATTTGGAAACTTTGTCAAAAATGTCTTTAAAATCTCTCTTTTTTGTTGATAAAAAATCATTTAATTTTATAAACAAATGTTTTAGAGATTGTTATAAAAAAAATTTAATAGTTTAAGGGGCCGGCCTCCATACATTTTATTTATTTATTTATTTATTTATTTTTGTTTGAGTAATACTATTCGTACATCCTATCCATCCAGGATGAAATTTTTTTTACTCGTCACTTTAAATTGCTCAATAAAATTTATTCACTCCTAAAATATATGAGGGGTAAGATGTAAAAAGTTTTTTTTTTTTTTTTTTTTTTTTTTTTTTGCACCCCTTAGATGCTTCCATGTTGTGACATAGCATAGAGGCTTCCTATGCCGCCACGTGGCGGTTAATCGTGCCCTCATGACTGAGTAGTTTTTTTTTTTTTTTTTTTTTTTTTTTTTTTTTTTTTTTTTTTTGAAGTTTTGACCAATTTTGGAATGACAATATCTATATATATATATATATATATATATATATATATATATATATAGAGAGAGAGAGAGAGAGAGAGAGAGAGAGAGAGAGAGAGAGTAGAACTTATATGTTTTTAAAAATACAAGTATATTTATACTTGTGAATTTTTTGTTATTAAATTTGTTTTGAGATTTGTATTTTTGTAAAGTTAACTAATTAAAAAGAGAGAAAAATAAAATAAAAAATATAAATTTCAATACAAATTTAATAGTAAAAAATTCACAAATATGAATGTGTTTGTACTTTTAAAAATATATAAGCTCTACTCTCTCTCTCTCTCTATATATATAGAGTCCGGTTACTATGCCGTCGATAGCATCAAATATTTGGTGCTATTAAGTTTTCTACTTTTAGATCAATTTTTTTTTGATCATTTTCATCCGCTAGATTTTACTATATTTTCAACCACCCATTAAATCCAAGAGGCCCACTATCATCTTAACTATATATATTTTAATTTAAGGGTTAAAAATTTAATAGCACCAATAACTTAATATTATTAATAGTATTCTAGCCTAGCGCGCTCTCTCTCTCTATATTTAGGAGGAGAGACAAAGCTCCGTACAAATAACCATCATTCTAAGTTAACTAAGGGGATTTTTTAAAAATGACCCTATGAAAAAGGGTATTTTGCAAAATAACCTCGGCAAAAAGTTATTTGTAAAACTAACCCTACTTTCGCCACGTCGGAGCCACGTTGCGAAGGCGCTGAAGCGGTCAGCGCCTTCACAATAATCCTATGAAGGCGCTTATCCGCTCAGCGCCTTCATGCCTTGTGTTGAAGGCGCTGAATGGTTCAGCGCCTTCATAGGAATATTGTGAAGGCGCTGACCCCTTCAGCGCCTTCATGATATTATGCTGAAGGCGCTAGTGCATTCAGCGCCTTCAGCATACACTACAACCGCGGCCAGGACTTAGTCATTTTTGGTGGAAAAATGGCTAAGTCCTCAGTGTGAGCCAAAATTGGCTTCTCTGTAAAGGCGCTGAGCCACTCAGCGCCTTTAGTGATATACACTAAAGGCGCTGAGCGGATCAGCGCCTTGAACTTAATGTTAAAGGCGCTGAGCGGATCAGCGCCTTTAACTTAATGTTAAAGGCGCTGAGCGGATCAGCGCCTTTAACTTAATACTGAAGACGCTGAGCGGATAAGCGCCTTTAACTTAATGTTAAAGACGCTGCCCGCGTCAGCGCCTTCTTCACCACCATAACCCCCGCACGGGCAACAGTGCGCCCTCATTCATCTTCTCCGCCTTCTTCCCACACGAGCCCCGCTCCGCAGCACATTCATCTTCTCCGAGCAGATCGCCGTCGCCTTCGCCGTCGCCTCCGCCGTCGCAGTGCCTCGAGCACAGTGAGGTCGCCGTTGCAGTGTCGATCTCCTCTCGCGCATTGTGCCTATCTCCTCTCGCCGTTGCCGTCGCCTTCGCCGTCGCCGTCTCTCTCGCGCTCTCAAAATCACTGTGAGCTCACTCCCTCTCTCTTCTCTCTCTTTCTCTTTCTCTCTCTCACTCTGTGAGAGAGTGGTCTCTCACAGTGAAGACTTCACTGTGAGAGATCTCTCTCACAGTGAAGTCTTCACTGTGAGAGACTCTCTCACAGTGAAGAGTCTTCACTGTGAGAGCTCACAGTGAAGATACTTCACTGTGAGAGATCGAGCTCACAGTGAAGTCTTCACTGTGAGAGACTCTCTATTTGCTAATTAAAAAAAAAAAAAAAAAATTCTTGGTAGTCTCACAATTTGGTAATTAAAAAAAAATAAAAAAAAAATCACCCTCTATGTACACCTATGCACGATACAGCAAAAAAAAAAAAAAAAAAAAAAAAAAAAAAAAAAGCTGATTAGGTAGTCTCTCACAGTGAAGCTCTCTCACTGTGAGAGCTTCACTGTGTAGCTAGTCTCTCACAATCAAAAAAAAAAAAACTCCTTGCACAATCAAAAAAAAAAAAACAGAGTGATCTCTCTTTCTCTCTCTCACTGTGAGAGAGCTTCAATGTGACAGAGTGATCTCTCACAGTGAGAGCTTCACCGTCACAGCGAGCGATCCCCTCACTGTGAGATCGCTCAAAGTGAGAGGTTTCACTGTCGGTCTCCGACTGTAAAGTTAAAAGTAGTATTTTGAAGTGGTTAAATTTTGTTTTGTAGTTGAAATGGCTAATCCTCGCATGCCCATAAGTGTTCATTGGGATGGACAGTTAGTTATCGATGGGAATGGTCCACGATATATCGGCGGTCAAAAGAAGCTAATCGGGATACCGACTGATTGTACATATAGTAGTTTTGAGACGAGAATGTATCGTTTAGTAAATTGTACAAGCGAACAATTTCGTCTAAAATTTACTATTGGTTGTCCCACGATCGGTGGTGGATTTTTAGCTCACGAAGTACTAGATGATGAATCATTGGAGGGAATGATAGGATTAGGTCTACATCATGGTGTTGTGACGGTATATATTGAGAAAGAGTTACAACCGTCGGCTAATTTTGAACCGCAAGGATATTACACCCAAATGCTCCACAATTATATTGATTTGGGTCCTTCCGCCAATTATATTCCACACGAAGGTGGTGTCGGAATGACAAGGTTAGAACAATCCCTAATAATTTTGTCATTTAGCATAATATTTAATTGGACTTAAAGATTGTATACATTGCAGAGAAAGTGAGTATGACCCGATTGAGAGTGTTGTACCTTGCTCGTTTAGTAGTGTGCCACCAACGACCACATGTGTGGCACCTACGACCACACACACGCAAGCCACGACCTCACGCGGACACACGCAAGCCACGACCTCACGCGGACACCGCAGGCATGCCACGACATCACGCGAACAATGCACGACCTCCCGTATTGAACCAAGCATGTCTCATTTACAACTAGAACCTTCTGATTGGGGGTAAGTACAAATATAAATTAAATGTTAAGTTTTTAAATTAATGGCAATGTTGGAATTTTAGGTTTACCAAATTTGCAGGTTATCTAATTCCTATGAACATTGGAATCCACCTGCTATTAATGAATTTGATACGAATGTTGAGGAAGGAGGTGATAATGTTGACAGGGGTGGTGATAGTGATATTAATCATGAGGATTCACCAATCCATGATGATCAGAATAGTAGTGAGGATGACGAACCGGATGTTCCATTTCCAGATATAGATGAAAATCATGATGGAGGGTTAAATGATCTTGCAAATGCAATTTACACTCAAGTGGACAACCCACAAATCAGCAATGATTACGTAGACAATCCTGACGAGGAACATGAATTTATTGATCATCCGGATCGTTTTATTTCCGATACTAATTGGATTAATCAGTATGTTGTAGATCAAACTGATCTTAATATTCGACAAATAGGAGCTGGTCGACCTACCATCGACGAGAGTTGGGCTGGACGTGTCTTTCAAGATAAGCCAACTTTATTGGATGCACTAGACCGGTGGCATATTCAGCATAATGTACAAATGAAAGTATTGAAATCTACAAAAACGACGTACACAGTCAAATGCGTAGTAGAGGAATGTTCTTGGAGATTACATGCTTCAGTACCCAAAAATGCGACATATTTTAGGGTAAAAACATATGCTGGTCCACACACATGTGTGATTCCAATACTGAATGCGGCGAACCGTAACTGTAATTCCACCCTTATATGTCAATTGATCCTTCCGGTGTTAAAAGTCAGACTTAATTTAAGGCCAAAAGAAATTCGAGATATGGTGCAAGCAGAGTTCCATACTGACATAACATATTGGAAGGCTTGGCAATCAAAGATTAAAGCATTACAAATTATTTACGGGAGCTGGGAGCAATCCTACACCGACTTGCCTCGTTACCTTTCAATGGTAAAGAATTATAATACTGGTACTCAATGGCATCTGGATCATACGTGGCCGCAAGAAGGCATTTTTACCTTTCATCGTGTTTTTTGGTCATTTGGACCTTCGATACATGGATTCGCACATTGTCGGCCGTTGGTTAGTATTGATGCCACACATTTATACGGCAAATACGAAGGTCATGCTTTGATAGCGACGGCTGTAGATGCAAATGATGGATTATATCCTTTGGCATTTGCAATTTGTGAGGGAGAGAATGCCGGCAGTTGGCAATGGTTTTTGCATAACTTGCGTCGCTATGTTACCCGTGATAGACAGATTTGTTTAATATCTGATCGATTTCCTGGATTGAAGGAAATAGTTGCTGATATCTATCGTCCAGCACGAGGGCACGCGCATCGTTGGTGTCTTCGACATATGAAAGCAAACATGAAAAAGCGCTTCAAGACCGACGTATTGTTAAATAAATTCTGGGATATCGGAAAGGCTGCAACACCGACGGAATATAATCAGCTGAAGGAAGAATTAAAGGTGTTGGATAACGATGCATGGGAGTGGGTCCATAATCTAGACAGATATAAAGAGTACTGGGCAAGAGCATTTGATGGAGGCAGACGGTTTGGAATGTTGACTACAAATCTTTCTGAATCCTTAAATGGGGTTCTTAAGGACACCCGTGGTTTGCCTATCACAGCTTTTGTTGCGTCTACTTTTTATAAGCTTAATACCTATTTCTGCAAGCGCCGTGATGACGGTGAACAATGGAATGACGCTTTTGTCAGTAAAGTAAAGAATCAGATTACTGAAAATTTAGAAAAGGCGCGGGTACATTCCGTTGTAAGATTTGGACTCACCGAATTTGAAGTACGTACTGGAGATTTCGACTACAAAGTGATCGTCGATGGTTCAAATGTCGAATGCTCATGTTGTGAATTACATCTAACAGGAATACCTTGCTCGCATGTCTTAGCAGTTTGTAGTACAACACATATGAGATTACCATACGAGAATTTTACTTCACACTGGTATAGTACAGACTGCTATCGTGCGACGTACGCACCACAATTTCATCCTGTTCCTGATAGACGGCACTGGCCACGACCCCAAGGTCCGCCGATTGTACCGCCCCCTTTACGAAGGAAGAAAGGTCGTCCACGATCTACACGTATTCGTAATGTAATGGACGAGGGGGGTGGCCGACGAGGGAAATGCTCCATTTGTAAGCAGGAAGGCCATTATAGGAGCACTTGCCCACAGAATACACAAATAGCGCAACGAGGACGCCGGCGTATGATTTACACAATTATATTTATCTTGTCTTAATATTTAATTATTTCTATCAATCATGTTACTAATATGTACATTGCTAATTGCAGATGGCAGATCACGAGGACGCGGGGCCAGTTGATGGGTCTGTACTGGTGGACCAGCATCGCCATAGGTCAGCCTTTATCACGACTGAGGTAAGAGATATAATTTTATATTTTTTCAAATATTATAAATAAGCTGACTATATTTTATATGTAAGAGCTAACTATATTTTTTTTTGCATTACAGGATTATCATCCCGTCCCGTTCTCAGAGCACGGCCGCAAGATGAACCAGTGGGAGCTTGATCATCCAGGGGTACTCGACCTGCTTCGCCAGTCGGGATTCTACGGGTTATCCCGACTGCGACGGTTGGTACTGGATCAAGCTCTACTGAGCGCTCTTGCCGAGAGGTGGAGACCGGAGACCCAGACCTTCCATTTGCGCCACGGTGAGATGACCGTCACACTCCAGGATGTGGCGGTCATCTCGGGTCTCCGTGTGCATGGTGCACCGGTCTCTGGTTCCACCATCCAGGATTGGCATGCTCTGTGCATGGAGTTATTGGGGGCGGCGCCTGAGGAACTCAAGAAACCTGAGGTATCACTTGATTGGTTATATCGAACTTTTCATGATATACCTCTGGATGCCCCCGCCGGATTAGTCGCAGCTACCGCCCGCGCTTATATGCTATATCAGATCGGCGGTAGTCTGATTCCAAACCCCAGCGGATACAAAGTTCATCTAAAGTGGCTACCACTTTTAGCTGACTTTGCTATTTGCGGCGCTTATGCGTGGGGCGCTGCGACACTGGCGTATCTATATCGGGCACTAGCTGATGCCGCGAGGAACGGGAAGGCCGAATGCTGTTGTTTTGCTACCCTATTGCAGGTATAAAATCTGATTTTTGAATTTCAGATTTATCTTTATATTGGTAATATATATTAGTTTAATTCATTTCACCTGTTGGCGTCAATTTACAGATCTGGTCTTGGGACCATCTTCACATCGGCCGACCTACGCGCATCCTAGATGAGCCCGATATGTTCGATCGACCCCTGGGTTGCCGGTAAGATATTTTTTTTCATAAAGTAGATTTTTGTATTTCAATTATAAATGCAACTAATATATGTTTTTTATAATCTAGATGGGGCAACACTGGAGGGCTGCGTTACGGAACCAATGTCAAGACGTGTGACATTGAGTTCTACAGAGACGAGCTGGATCAGCAGCGAGAGGCGCAGGTATGTAGATCTTTTATTACATACTTTAAGTATGTAGATGTTTTATTCAACACTAATCATTTTGTCGATTAACAGGTTACGTGGATGCCCTACACAGATCAGGTTATACAGACATTACCTGATTTCTGTGTGCATGGCTCAGTGGTCTGGCGTGCACGGACAGTCCTGATATGCTTTCATATCGTGGAGATGCACGTGCCAGACCGAGTCATGCGGCAGTTCGGTCTCCTGCAGCATATACCTGTCAATGTGGAGTCCATCCCACGCATCACAGTACGTGGGCGTGCGGAGGAGGACTGGATAGCATTTCATGCTGACCACATTGAGAGGTGGTCCGAGAGGCTTGATCACATTTTTGATCAAGCCCCGGCTGCTGGTGATGACCCTGTGCAAGCGGCATCCATATATATGGAGTGGTACTGGAGGATTACACGACGATGGATTTCTCATCCAGTACAGCGTCCTCCGCTGACTTTCCACCCTCGTGGACATATCGAGAGATCAATGGTATTAAAATTTATATATATAATTTTACTATATTCAACTTTCCTGAACTGCAAATTTAATTTTAATTTCTAATTTATAATGCAGGCCGACACACTACGACATGTTAAAACCATTGTCGACCAGATTGCGCAGCACCCACCGCCGACTGATACTATTGTTCGGACTATGAGAGAAATAAGCGGCGATATTCAGATGGTACTACAGCATGTACCATCTGAACCTACGACCAGAGAGGCAGCCCGACCTTCAAATGAGGGAGCGACCTCGAGTCATCAGGTACGATTTAGCATAGAATTCAAATTAAGATTTCAAATTCATATTAACAAACTATTTACACTCTTTCAGGTGCCACGATCTCCATCTCCGACCATTCAGGCACCGATGACAGGACCTTCGACGTCAGCTTCGCTCCCGCCGCCAGTCCCACGGACATCATTTTCATCGACATATTCACGCCGTCGTCCAAGGTCATCATCGCCACACGAGATCGAGCATATAGCGTCACAGGATGAGGGTGGTATCATCGAGGAGCTCGATCAGTCGGCAGCAGTCGAGCTTCTCGATGATATACCTATCATCGACCTTGCTGTTCCACGTGGGCGAGGGCGAGGGCGAGGGCGTGGACGTGGGCGTGGGCGAGGACGTCGAGGTCGAGGACGTGCTCAAAATTGAGCTTTTGAGCTCAATTTTTGTAAATTTTATTCTTTCATGTTACTCAACTCGATTCTGTGAATGAAATGATTGCTGGTTGATTGATCAATGTTATTTGTTGGTGTTTGTGAATGTATTTTGTCAATGCATGAACTTATTGTACAATTTTGGGATTTTTTTAATGTGTTGCTAAGTGCTGGGTGTGTGCCCAGCTAAAGGCGCTGAGCCACTCAGCGCCTTTAGTGTTCTGCACTAGAGGCGCTGAGCGACTCAGCGCCTTCATTGTAAATAACGAAAGGCGCTGATCTGCTCAGCGCCTTTAGTGTATATCACTAAAGGCGCTGATCCGCTCAGCGCCTTTAGTGTATATCACTAAAGGCGCTGAGTGGCTCAGCGCCTTTACAGAGAAGCCAATCTTGGCTCACACTGAGGACTTAGCCATTTTTCCACCAAAAATGACTAAGTCCTGACCGCGGTTGTAGTGTATGCTGAAGGCGCTGAATGCACTAGCGCCTTCAGCATAATATGATGAAGGCGCTGAAGGGATCAGCGCCTTCACAATATACCTATGAAGGCGCTGAACCGTTCAGCGCCTTCAACACAAGGCATGAAGGCGCTGAGCGGTTCAGCGCCTTCATAGTAATATTGTGAAGGCGCTGACCGCATCAGCGCCTTCACGCTGGCACGCCTGCGTGGCGCCGAGGTGGCAAAAGTAGGGTTAGATTTACAAATTTTTTTTGGCCGAGATTATTTTGCAAAAATCGAAATTTCATAGGGTTAGTTTTAAAAAATCCCCTTAACTAATGTAGAGAGGGAGAAAAAATATCTGTTAACTTATTTTCAAATGATACTTTCTTAAATTTTTAATTTTTTTAGTTTATATTTTTTTTACTAACTAAATTTAATAACGCAGAAAATAAAAAAAAAAAAAAAAAAAAGAAGTTGGAGAGAAAGAGAATAATTTGATTTAATTAGTATAAGCAATAAGATTTAAAGATATATACCTAAGTGAAAATTTTATCATATAGCTATAGGAATCTCACAAAGGAATCGTAAAATGAAATTTTAATAATTCCAACTCTTCTTTCCTTTTCTTTAAAATGTAAAAATATAACGTCATAAAAAACAGTAATGCATTAATGGAGCATGGAGCAATGCATTGACGTGCATGGTTATCGTCGTAGAGACTACTTAAAGAGTCTTGAGATGGACGAAACCAAATTAGCTTTGCCATAATTAATGCCTACTTTTTCAAAGCCAAAATAGAAAAGTACGTACAGTGATAACGATACAAGATTTTCGATATGACAATTGAGTGCAACAAACAATAGGGATCTATTTTTTATTTTCCTTTTGTAAAAATACATGATACTTACGATGACAATCTGTATCCGCAGATATATATATAAATTAATTTTAAGGTTTGAAATATTTTGGTATCTAATATATAATTTTTTAAAATAATAAAAAAAATAATACTTGTTTTGTTTCATCTATTTCTAAAATTCTAATATATATATATATGAATAAAAGTGACAACTATCTAAATATTTAGAGATAAATTTTATCTAAATCGGCATAACCTGCAGATATAATGATTTACCTTAAACTATTCAATTCGTTTATTTGCTAAGTGTAATGGTGCTAATTAGATCATGCAAATGAAGGGCTATTTGGTAAAACCACACGGGGAGAAAAAATGATCATCGACATGTTCACCACACACTTTTTCCTAACAAACAATGAAAGTGAACTCAAACTCCTAGGAAACTTAGTCATTCCCCCAAAGCTCTATAAATTTCCAAGTAACTTGTAGACATTCACACATGACAAGCCCCCCACTATCTTTCGCTTAAAAATAAACTCAACAAAATCCTACGAACACCAACAAGAAAAAGAAAAAAAAATAAAACTCCATGGAGCTCCACTTTCAACAACAACAACAACAACAACAACACTACCAAGGCACAGCTGCCTCTAACAAGCCTAACAATAAGCTCAAAGAGAAAAGCAGAAGCAGCAGCAATAAGTTTGTTGTTGTGAGGCAAAGGCCATCAGGGAGATGGGTGGCAGAGATAAAGGACACAACACAGAAGATCAGGATGTGGCTGGGCACCTTCGAGACGGCTGAGGAGGCGGCGCGGGCCTACGATGAGGCCGCCTGCCTGCTTCGTGGTTCGAACACCCGAACCAACTTCGTCACGCATCCGTCACCCCCCAATTCCCCGCTCGCCTCGCGAATTCGGAGCCTCCTCGATCACAAGAAGCTCAAGAAGGGTAGTGGACTGTCTAGTTCTTCTTCTACTCTCACAAACAGCAGCACTTCTCCAATCAATTCCACCTCTATGACAAATACTAGTCTTAGCACTGGTAATCCTATTGTTAGCACTTGTTCAAGCACTGCTACAAGTGAAACTAGTACAACTGGAACAGTTTGTGGTGCAACTCTTTATGGTGACATGAAGAGTGATACCCAGTTGAGTACTGATGAGGTATTTAGGCCTTACTTCATCAATGAAGGTGAAGATGCTCATCTTGGTTCTGCACACGCCAATCAATCCTGGGCATTCGATACCGGGTTCGATCACCTAGCCATGTTGGACAGATACAGTGATGAGTTGGCCAACCTAATCAACCCAGAGGTCTCGGAGTTCGAGAGGATGAAGGTGGAGAGGCAGATCTCGGCATCGCTGTACGCGATGAACGGGGTTCAGGAGTACTTCGAGACAATGCTTGATCCATGCGATTCTCTGTGGGATCTCCCTCCTCTCTGTCACTTGTTTTGCAGGTCCTGATGCATTAAGAATCAGTGATTTCTTCTCCTTTTTTTTTTCTTTTTTTTTTTTTAAATTTTAATTTTCTCCACTCTTTCTTTGTTTTTCTGCTTCAGAGAAAACCAATTCCATGCAACACCTGTATGAGATATGTTGGTTTTCCAAGCAGTGTAATGCTTATCTCAAATATCTTAGAATTTGGGTATATTTTATCTGGTAGTTCAATTCCAGTTGCAATTACAACTCTCCTTGTGACTTCATGGCTTTTTTTACATTAATTAATTTCATGAGTACTACTACTGAGAGTCTCCATTGTGTATCATTTTGGTCTCCAAATTAAGATGTGGCATCTGTGCAATTCTTTTGTTCATTACTGTTGGATTTTTGTTTTTGGTTAATTTCTAATTAGTATGTAGAGAAATGCTTTAGGTGTTCATCAGCCAACTGTGTGAGTTACATATCAAACCACAAAAAAACATGTGTTTTGTCAAAACTCATACTGAACAAAGGCAAGAAAAAAAAAAAGGTAAAATGTATGTAGACCCCCTTAAACTAATAGCCATTAGTGCAATAGACCCACATCTTCAATTTTTTGATTGACAGTTTTTCAACTTCTAATTACATTTATAAATTTATTCTCCAAATTTTATTTGGGGATTTGTTAAAATTAATAGCCCTATACACTATCATTCACTTACACTTTAAAGAAGTTCGTGATTTCATAAGCTGAAAAAGTATTCAAAATAGCTAAATTTAAAAATTTAGCATTAGATTTTATAAAATATCTATTCGATTGACGACAATAACTACTAAAATAGAAGGAACCAAAAGTTGATTAGGTATTAATAATCCAAAAAAAAAAAAAAAAAAAAAGGAAGACAAAAAAAGAAGAAAAAGAAAGTGTCTAGTGAGGAGAAAAGACACGAGAGATTCTATATGATGAAGGTGAAATCATCCTACATAATAGGAACAAAAATCTGTTGTCACCCTCCTTTACATATGGTAGTTGGAGATGACAATGTCAAACCACTTCACCTTCTTACTCACCCTTTCAAAAAGAGACTTTGTTTGGAGTAGTTGACTCCTTATTCCTGAAAGCAACTCAGAGCCAGCCCCATTTATTCAGAAGGAAGTGCTGCTGTCTTTATGCATTTGTTTTGGAGAAAGACTGACAACGAAAGAAATTATTAGCCAATATAATATATAAACATTTGATGCCATTCTCGACCAGCATATGCTTTCAGAGAAATTGGTGGTTTGGAGTGACATCAGAGCAGAAGATTCAGAGTCTGAATTTCAGAAAATCGATATGCCCAAAGAGCATTTCCCTATCGCCACGCAAGACACTTACTCGAGCATGTTTTAGCCATATGAATATATAGCTATTTATATCCCTCACTGTTGTTTTTCTTCGATTATCAAAATCTTCTGATAAAAATGTGTAATAATTAATTTCAACAGATTCCATTATTCATATTAATCTAAATTTCCATCATAAATTTCTTGTTTGTTTTTCAGTTGATGCAGTAGCACCATTATCAGTCATGTCCAAGTTGAAGTTAAGGTCGAGATCTTAGTTAACAAAAAGAAGCATCTATCTGAAAGAAGCTAATTGCATCTAAGGTTTCACTCGCAAGTCGCAAGGCTAGTTTATATTCTCTCACTTGGAGTTAAACTATTACAATTAATCAATTGATGTTGTAAAAATTAAGTATGTTGGTTGGTTGCTGCCTCCATGATTTAGATTCCTGTGAGTTGTTGTGTTCTCTGCGCCTGACTAGGTGACTCCAGCATCTTTTGAGATCATTATTTTCTTATATTAAGCACTTATTATATTAAGACTCCAGAGAACATAGTTTTGTAATAAAGATACTTCTATATAAGTAGTTTTTGGAACTAGTTTATTACTAAAATAATTTTGTTAAGACTAAGGAAGGAATTAGGGGCACATCATCCCCTCAGTTTATGTCTGACTGTTGAAAGTTGAGGAAAATTGGCCGAACCTAATATGAGATCCGAATAAACAAATAGAGTATCCTTCTGTGCACTTGATTTGGACCAAGATCTATAATTTCTTGTTGCCTTGTGGTGTGTCCACATTGACCCAATCTAATTCAATCTAATCCATATAAGATTTTTTTTTTTTTTTTTGATTAAACAGGGATATACCCTATTTGAAAATAAGAACAGGTAATACAGAGAGGTACATTCCGTGCGATCACAGGCAGAGTGCCTGTGAAGACCCGGATCTTCGTGGTCATTACAGTGTGATCGACAGCTTGTGGAGGCCAATTTCTGTGGATAGTGTTGGTTGCGCGCAAATCGGACCCAAGAAACGGGCTCAGTACGAGAAATGGATCAAGATTGCTTAATTGGGAGTTTCGTCGAAAAATAGAAGGGATTTCGCGCAAAACGGACACCGTATTTGGATTCAGCGCGGAAAAACGATCAAAACGGCTATTTGGTTGCATTATTTGAAATTTTGGACCTCGGAATTGGACTCAACGCGCGAAAACAACAAAAAGTGGCATTTTTGGAGCTTATTGGATCTTTTTTCAGCCTGTCGGTCCATGGGTTTGCGCGTGCACCAGGCGCACTGGCCGCTCGGCCTTCCACGTGGCGGCACAGGAGAGGCGGGCGCGGGCCACGCGGCGCACCTGCGTTGGGCAGAGCGCGCCCACGTGCGCCGCGCTGCACTGCGCGTCCCCGCGCAGGGGACACGCGGCGCCACGCCAATGGCGGGCGCCGCGTCGGGCATGGCCCCATCCGGGCCATCCGCCCGGGGGCGGGGCGCCCGGATGGGCGCCACGTGCCCCCGCTTGCGGGCGGGCTGGGCCGAGTGCGGGCTTGGCCTGGTACTGTGCACTGCACAGTACCCTCTCATCCTCTCTCTTTTCTTCTTTCTTCTTCCTCCTCCTACTTAAGCTCTTCTACCTCCTCCTTCTCCCACTTTTGGAGCTTCCAACTTTGGGGACTTCTACAGAGGATTTATTGGCAACCCTCCTTCATCTTCATCAGCAAGAGATAGATTATAGAGGCTTTATCACCATCATCTTCTCCATGAGGCAAGCACCACCATTGTTGCTGTTGGTGGACCTTCCCGTCGCGTTTCAGTGCGAAAATTCCCCTGGACTCATTTCTTGGACTTTTGAGCTCATTTTTGGTTCTACGTTTTCACAAAGGTAAGGCTACAATCTTTGTATTCAACTCTCCCCTCAGATCCTATATTTTTACAGAGTTTTAGGGCCATCTTTGGGACCCTTCATTTCAGTCTGGAATCCTGAACAGTCCTCAGTGTTTTGGCTTTTCTGAATTGTAGGAGTGGAATTTTTGGATGATTTTTGCGGGGAAATTTCCGGGACTCGAAGATCTATAATATTGGTAAGTATCATTTTCCCCAGATTTGAGTTTATATTAGGGTTTATGCATGATCTTTGGAGCACCTTGCTGCACTCGTGTATAGATGGAACTTGGTGGATAGTTCAAAGTGTTTATGGGTTTTCTCCTTCATCCGAGCATGAAATTTGGAGTTCTTTAGCTCAATTCGTATCTACTCTCGACAAGGAATCCAATGGTACCTCTCTTGCAGGATTTGGAGCACGTTTGGTTAGGTAACTTTAATGATCTTTTCAAGTGCTATTATATGGATTACTGCAGTCCCTGTTTTAGTTTTGATTTGAGCAATGCACCTTGAAATGCAGATAACTTCGTGGATATAAAGTCTTTTTCAGAAATTCAAGTTGGGACTTCTTTATAATTCAAGGTGAGCAAATTTTCTTTTGTGATATGTGGATGAATCCCTTTGGAAAAGCCTCTAATTAAGCTTGGAAATGCTAGCAAGTTTATGCTAGCAGTTTTTGGACAGCATTGTGATTTTTGCTTCATTTGAATGTTAAGGGAAATTAATGGTGAATTTTTGAGGACTTGAAGATATTTGTATGAAGAGGACATCTTTGTTTTACTGCTAGGAACTTCATTTTGAGGTATTTGAGGTTGCACATTGTGATGACCCGGATCTCCGCAGAGCTGCTACAGTGCGTTGGGGTGGCTATTGGAGGCCTACATGGTGTGTTGGAGGTGTTTGGGGCATAATTGGACACAAGTGTTGGACTTCGGGCTCAAATGGATCATGTGAGTGATCGGAGGACCCCGTGGAGGGTTTAGAAGTGGTTTCGCGCGAATCGGATATTTAATTGGGCTCCGCACGAAGTTCGGGCTAAGAATACACTTCCGGGAGCCTCCGGCAATTTTTAGAGTTGGAATTTGGCGAAACGGACGTCAAAATCGGATTCAGCGCGCGAAAACGGTCAAAATGGACTACCCACTTGTCAATTCGGAGCTCGGGTTACTGTTCACGCCGGAACAGTACTTCCGGCGATCGCCGGCGGCAACCGGCGGCGGCGGGCAGCGGCGGAGAGCGGCGGCGCGGCCTCGGGCAGGCGGCAGCACGGCGGCGGGCAGGCGCGGGCAGCGCGCAGCGCGCGGGCAGGGCGCGCGGTCCACGCGGCAGGCGTGCACCGGAGCGGGGTGCCACGTGGCGTGTCTGGATTGGGTGGTTCAGTGGTCCCGGTCTACGGAGTTGTGCGGTGCACAGTGGACTGGGCGGGAGGACACGTGGCATCATTCTATTGGTTCGGTTCATGAAGTCGGGTGCACCGGGTGCAGCGAGCGAGAGGCGTGACACGTGGCGCGCGGGGATTGGGCGCGCCACTGTGCGCGACAGGCAGGGGCGGTGCGTGGTGCACGGTGGACCGGTTGGAGACACGTGGCATTACGTTGTTGGTTCGGTGTTTGGGGTTGTCGTGCACCGGGTGCAGCGAGTGTTTGGATTGGACACGTGGCGCGCGGGGATTGGGCGCGTCACTGTGCGCGTGCAGGTGTGGCAGGCGGCGCCGGCGTGCAGGCGTGGCAGGCGGCGGCCGGCGTGCAGGCGTGGCAGGGGGCGGCCGGCTGGCGTGGCGGCCACGGCGCCGACGTGGCGCACGCGTGCGCCACGTGGCGGCCAGCCATTGGCTGGTGCCAGCGCTGCGTTGACCGGGGCAGGGCCACGTGGCGCGAGGAGGTTGGCCGGATCCGCTGTACGGTGTTCGTGGACACGTGTCAGTGCGGGGAGCGGGTTGGACGACCAGTCGGTCCGACCGGATCGCGTGCGCGGAGTGGGCCGGGCCGGGCCGGGCTACTGTGCGCGCCCGAAAGTTCGGGCCGGGCCGCACTGTAGCAGCCCGGAAATTTTCGGGCGCCCGGAAAGTAGGACACAGGGGTCATTTTGGGATTTGTTTGGAATGGCCTATAAATAGCCAACCCGAGCCTCCTCATTTGGCTTTTTTCTCCCAAACCGTGCATCCTCTGCCCGAGCCACCTTAAGGAGATTTGTTCACCTATGGATGCTTGATCTCCCTGCCAAGTTCTAGGATTTTAGGAGGCACGAATCCCGAGGTTCCCCATTTTACGGTGCGGCGCGACGTTGCCTTTCCTGTTTCCTTCTTCGGCGCAGCAGTGATGTTTTGGCTCCCCTGGGCTACCCCGAGGTCCTTTTTCAGTGATTCTTGCGCCGGATGACTCCTTACAGATAAGGCTTCAACTTTCATTTTGATTGCGCTTTTCGGTTTCGAGGTTTTGGCACGTTTCCCGAGGCATCTTTGACCCCCATTTTTCTGTGGTGGATTTTGGACAGCGCCAACTTGCCGATTTTATATCTCAGCCTAGGAACATCGGATCGAGGCGATTCAAGAGTCGATTTTGATCTACTCGTCGCGAGGAACACAGCGGTGATTTTTCTGGGATTTTAGGAAATTGTCTCGAAGGTGAAAATTACTGTTTTCTCAGTGTACAGTGTGCAGTTTTTCTTCACAGTTTGATGTTGGGATTACCACCTTGCCGAATTTATAACTTGACTTACCGAACTCGGATTTGGGCGTGCAAGGTACCGTTTCGAAGCTATCGATGCGAGGATCGCTGTGATATTTTTATGGGATTTTTCTGGACACTTTCTGCAGGTGATAATTTAACAGTTTCGGGACTGTTGTTGTATGGGTTAATTAAAGCAATATTTGGGAACCTAAGTGTATTTAGTGGATTTTGTGTTGTGCCAGGAGTGTTTCGGGTATACTGTACTTGTTGGAGCGCAGGATTGGAGTTTTTGGTATTTTCAGCTGTATGGACCCGGACAGTTAGCGCTTCAGGTGGGTGGTTGTTGCATGCCTCTACTCCTGACTTACTCACTAAGTTTATTAGAAAACCCCACTTGAGCATATTGATTGATTATCATGCATAATTGACTGATATACATGTGAGCCTATCTTTGGAGGTTAATTATGTGAATATAGCATGTTGGGGATATTATTGGGATAATATTGCTGTTGGAACAAGATCATTGGAATAACTTAATAGTGATAATTAACATGTGATAGTAGCACCTAGATTCTATGAAAGTGGATTAAATGGATTAATTGTGGGGACATAGTGACATATCTAGGTGCGGGTGCCACTTTGGGATTTATTATGGATCAGGGGTTATACATGTGTAGTCGACTGATGATTTTAGCCTGATGGTGATATTTATGTGGATATATTAATTGTTACACATGTAAACTGTTATTTGACTATCTCTTTCTTTTACATTGCTTGAGGACTTTTGCATGCTTATTTGGACATCTAGATAGGCCACTATTTTATTGCTACACTATCATATTGGGATTTGACTTAGGAGAAACCATGATTGCTCTCTTTCTCCTTTTTATTTAGACTTTTGAGTCATGTTGCTCGGGTTCGAGCAGAGGTTTGGGATAGTGTAGCCGGGACCTGAGGGTCAGTGATAGGGTGTACTTGATGTTGGATTGTGGGTTATTGCGGCAACCGCGGACAGTAGGCGGTTGACCGGATCTTGATTATTTCACCCAATTGTGGGTTGTGGGTTATTGCGGTGACCGCGGACTTTGGGCGGTTGACCGGATGTTTACTATTGCATCAGATTGGGTATCAGATTTCTCTAGTGGATGGTATTTCCCACTTTTGAGTATTATTGTATCGGATCGGGGTTTCATTAGTGGACGGAGTTTCCCACTTTGATCATTGTCATGATCCAGTCCTGCTATTGTGAGATATTGGTTACAGAGATGCTTGATACAGTGATACTTTACTCGTGTGGGTCGCTCCCCTCGAGTGCCACTCCGGAGTAGGCTTTAGACCGTGCAGAGCGCCGGTCACCAGGCCGGGTTATTGAGTTCGACAGCAGAGCAGGCAGTACCAGTTTTACTGGTGGCACTAGATTGGGTCTATTTAGCCAGATATTGTTTCCTGGTGCATTCATACCGTCATTTCCTTCGGTATTGCATTTAGAGGCATACTTGTGGTGGTTTCCCCTTTTATTCAGTAGTTCTGTTTACAGCTTTACTACTTGTTCCTTTTCTTGCCTCTAGTAGACTTAGTGGGTACGCCGGAGCTTGAGGCTTTACCCACAGGGGGAGGCTACTGGTTTACTAGTGGTTCTCACCCCCACTGTTGTTTTCTCTCCTTTTCCCCCCTGTTTTGCAGAGTCCTCATTGGAGTTGCTGATCTTCGGTCGTTGTTCGGGGCGAGGGAGTCACGAGCTAGATCGTTACCACCCGAGGAGTGTAGCTGTATCCCCTGGTTGGAGATTCCTCGTAGCTGTTGGCTGGCTTTTACTGTTTATCTGGAGGAGAGAGATCTTTTGTATTTGGAGAGACTGATGTACTATAGTTTTAGTTTATCTCCTTTTATAGTCGAGAGATGCTGTACTGAGGACATTGTATGATGATTATCTGTATTTGAGGGAATGGATATTGTACTCTATTTCATGATGTATAGTAATTGGATTTTATTTTACAGCATTTTATTTCAGCTCTGATATTTGTGTAGCTATAGTACTATCTTTTGCAGGTTAGACGCTTCGCCTATGCGGGTTTTGGCATAGGTGGCGGATCTGTTGGCGAGCCCGGGTCGCAGTTTCGACCCCGGGGCGTGACAGATTAAGTTGGTATCAGAGCTTAGGGATAGGTCAATTGGGACTGTAGAAACCCTAGGCTTATGGTTGGACCCTAGGATGACTTCGTGAGAGTCGTGAGTTTTGCGAGAGTCCTGATTGAGTTTTATACCTCTCCCAAGTGATGGGATGGGTGATTGGCATGTTTATTCTCCTAAGCAATTATGTTGGCTGCAGACAACATAATGCGGCGGAACGGTTGACATGCTCTAGACTCTCGCCGGATTGGGTCGAGTTTTGTTTTGTGCTGTGGTGCAGTTGGTCGTGGTGAGCGGTGTCTCCCCGACGCGTTGTGCGGATTGGTGTGCACTCGTCGCAGCGGTGGAGCTTGAGCGGATTGTTTTGGGGCCGGATACCCGGATTGAGGTTAGAGAGCTTCAGGCCCCGATGGCAGGATTGTCTGAGGTTTATCAGCGGCAGAGTGAGCCGCTGGTCTGAGTGACACAGTTGTCGGAGCAGTGGGCAGCCCGACAGTGTTTTTCTCCTGAGACCACCTGGTTATAGTATCCTCAGCGGCAGTGATTTCTGTGGCGCCGAAAGGGCGAGTAGCCCCCTCCGTGCCAATGTTTAGTGTCGAGGCACCGAGGTGGGGTGGATTGCTGATAGTGGATGAGTTGTGGGACATCATTGATGGATGGAGCCAGTTTTGGCAGATGAACCCCCTGATTTATGGATTTGAGTTGGAGCCTTTGGAGGCAAAATCGTGGTTGGTGGTGATGGAGTGATCAATTGAGGGTCCCCCTGTGCTGGGAAGTTTATGCAGTTGTTGAACTGTACGCTCCAGGTTTCGAGGGACGAAGCGCGTAGGATGCGTGCGACTGGCAGTGGATTGCGCCAGGAATACCCTTTTTGTTTATCTGATCCCCCTGTCTTGGATTTTGGATTTTAGATGCCTCGATGGAGTAGGCATTGTGTATGGAGCGTACTGTTGCAGTTCCTTTGGATAAGGATCTGCCGCCAGAGGCGAGTTCTGGATAGAGGCGCTTGGCGCTAAGTGTTGGGGGACAGATCGGTTGGCTGTGGCACTTTCGTTTTCCTTTCCTGGATGGTGGACATCCTTGTGGACGGATTATGTAAAGCTTACCCAAAGGAAGGTTACCCTTTGTGATTATTAACCTGCATGTTTGGGGTACAATGGATGTGTTTGAGGGGTGAGCTGAGTAAGGATGATTGAATGAGGAATTGCAGGAATCAATTGTGTTTTGTCATATGACGATTGCAATAGTGGATTTTCTGAGATGTCAGAGGTCAGGTGGACCCCGGTGGCAGCATCAGCATCGTCATCAGAGTGGCGCAGCGGTAGCGTGGATTTGTTGTCTGCGAAGGGCTTTATTCCTTGCCTCAGTGTGAGCAAAGGCGGAGAATTGTGCTCCTTTTTGGATAGCCTTGATTTTCAGGCAGATTAAGTGACGACCACCTACATTGAGCGGTTGAGACTGTGCTGCCTGGGTGGAGGGCACCAAGGCAGTGGATCGGGTCGTCGCAGGTGTGATTTCATCACAGCAGTCGAAGTTAGAGCATGTTGCATTCCTGCATGGACTAGAGGTAGATTTGTTACCACATGCACTAGAGGTACAGATTCCTGTTGGGTGGTGCATGTGGGGGAGGCTTGTGGATCATGTCCAGTGCAGTTGAGACCTCGAGTGGTATCGGCAGACTTATTGGTATTGTACCTGGTCAGTGTTTGACCCAGTGCGTGGGATTGGTTGGCACAGTGCCACATGGTGTATGACTGCGGAGAGAGAAGGTTATGATCTTCTGCAAGCAGACATTAGAGACTTGTTCTTTGAGACAGTCAGAGCACACAGGTTGCAGCGACAATGCGCGAGGTGCTTACGGCGGCACCGGGACGCGAGGATATCCCTGTTATCGTGAGATCCCGGGTGTGATTCCACCGGAGCTGATAATGATGCCGCCGATTAGGGAGATTGAGATTGCGGTTGACGTGGTTCAGGGAACCACGCCAACCCCGATAGCACCTCATTGGATATCACCTGTAGAGCTGACAGAGCTGATGGCGCAGTTGCAGGATCTGATGGATCGAGGGTCTGTTCGATCTAGCGTCACGTCGTTGGCACAGGCTAGTGAGGGTCCTTGTGTGGGGTGACCGCAGGCAAGTCTGGATATTATTTAGGACCTTTTGATGGAGTTATACCCCGACAGTGGTCTGCTTAGGATACATGTATCTTTTGGGATCATACAGTTGAGTATTCCGCCAAGATGGTGTTCTGGACCCGGTAGGGGCATTGTGAGTACAGTGAGGATAAATGGAACGACTAATGCTCTGTCGTCTTTAAGATCTGAGGAATTGTGTATTCTTGCTGCACTTGGAAGAATTATTGGAGATATTCTTCGGGATATTTTGATTTTACCCCATCTCTGTATGGTTTAGAGCTGGTGGAGTACTTGTAGATGGTGTAACAAGGTCTGTGAGGAAGAAGCTGTATGCCAAGTTGTTGTGGTACGAGTTTTAGCTTCGAGAGCATATCTTCTTGGATCACTTAGTCTAGCCATAAGAGGCGGTGGTGGAAATCCAGCCAAAATGGATGCTATGCGAGAATGGCTGAGACCGGCAGTTATTTGTTGAGGTGAGGAGCTTGTGAGCCGGATAGTGCCAGCAGAGCTTGACGAATTGGTGATGAGATTGATACCAGCCCTGATTTCAGCATCGCCAGTGTTGGGAGATGGATTTGTGATATACTGTGATGCCTCCCATAGTAGCTATGAAGCTACAGTTGGATTTGTGGCAAGCATCCAATATCACCCTGATAGGGCCACTGTGGTGGCGGATACCTGGAGCAGGAAAGCTGTCAGAGGTCGAGTTTGTTGACTCCGCAGCTTGGCGCTGTGTGGACTGTCGAGGCAGATGTGGCGTATGATGGTGACACAGAGGGCTCTTTTTCTCTCGGAGTTGCTTTACACGTCACTGGTTTGGGAGTTGAGGGCACAACTCCCGGAATTGGATGAAGTGATCGTCTGGAGCAGGTACCCTTTGTCGAACCTGAAGGATTGGATTTACCAGCTGCAAGGGTACTGGATCTTCCCGAGGATCGATTTGCGATCTGGTACTCCCAACTGCTTATTATTATGTGCTGATGCCCGAGAGTTGGGGAGGTGTTGCTACACCCTGTTGGTTTTGGATTAGAGATCAGAGTTTACGTGATCAGTTGGAGGACTTATATCGGATGCCCCGGGAGTACAGAGGTACTTGGATCGAGCTTGTTGTGCCGATGGACTTGTGGTTGGATTATCTGAGGCCCTGGGAGGAGCGGAGGCTTTGTACCGATGCAGATTACTTGGTAGCTCGAGCAGTTAGCCCAGCTGCACTTGGTTGAGTTGGTGCGGTTTTTCTGGAGTGCCCGCCTTTATGTTGTTCTAGATGGAGACCCGAGGACCGCATCGCACCTTTGGAGGAGGTACTTGTCAGCCTTGGGAGCTTGAGTGGTGGATGATTGGATGTTTACCCCCCTTTATTTGGTTGAGATTCCGTGTTGAGGAACGACTTTAGTTTCGAGGACGAAACTTTCTTTTAGTGGGGGAGGATGTGATGACCCGGATCTCCGCAGAGCTGCTACAGTGCGTTGGGGTGGCTATTGGAGGCCTACATGGTGTGTTGGAGGTGTTTGGGGCATAATTGGACACAAGTGTTGGACTTCGGGCTCAAATGGATCATGTGAGTGATCGGAGGACCCCGTGGAGGGTTTAGAAGTGGTTTCGCGCGAATCGGATATTTAAATTGGGCTCCGCACGAAGTTCGGGCTAAGAATACACTTCCGGGAGCCTTCGGCAATTTTTAGAGTTGGAATTTGGCGAAACGGACGTCAAATTCGGATTCAGCGCGCGAAAACGGTCAAAATGGACTACCCACTTGTCAATTCGGAGCTCGGGTTACTGTTCACGCCGGAACAGTACTTCCGGCGATCGCCGGCGGCAACCGGCGGCGGCGGGCAGCGGCGGAGAGCGGCGGCGCGGCCTCGGGCAGGCGGCAGCACGGCGGCGGGCAGGCGCGGGCAGCGCGCAGCGCGCGGGCAGGGCGCGCGGTCCACGCGGCAGGCGTGCACCGGAGCGGGGTGCCACGTGGCGTGTCTGGATTGGGTGGTTCAGTGGTCCCGGTCTACGGAGTTGTGCGGTGCACGGTGGACTGGGCGGGAGGACACGTGGCATCATTCTATTGGTTCGGTTCATGAAGTCGGGTGCACCGGGTGCAGCGAGCGAGAGGCGTGACACGTGGCGCGCGGGGATTGGGCGCGCCACTGTGCGCGACAGGCAGGGGCGGTGCGTGGTGCACGGTGGACCGGTTGGAGACACGTGGCATTACGTTGTTGGTTCGGTGTTTGGGGTTGTCGTGCACCGGGTGCAGCGAGTGTTTGGATTGGACACGTGGCGCGCGGGGATTGGGCGCGTCACTGTGCGCGTGCGGGTGGCAGGCGGCGGGCGTGCAGGCGTGGCAGGCGCGGCCGGCGGCAGGCGTGGCAGGGGGCGGCCGGCTGGCGTGGCGGCCACGGCGCCGACGTGGCGCACGCGTGCGCCACGTGGCGGCCGCCATTGGCTGGCGCCAACGCTGCGTTGACCGGGGCAGGGCCACGTGGCGCGAGGAGGTTGGCCGGATCCGCTGTTCGGTGTTCGGGGACACGTGTCAGTGCGGGGAGCGGGTCGGACGACCGTCGGTCCGACCGGATCGCGTGCGCGGAGTGGGCCGGGCCGGGCCGGGCTACTGTGCGCGCCCGAAAGTTCGGGCCGGGCCGCACTGTAGCGCCCGAAATTTTCGGGCGCCCGAAAGTAGGACACAGGGGTCATTTTGGGATTTGTTTGGAATGGCCTATAAATAGCCAACCCGAGCCTCCTCATTTGGCTTTTTTCTCCCAAACCGTGCATCCTCTGCCCGAGCCACCTTAAGGAGATTTGTTCACCTTGGATGCTTGATCTCCCTGCCAAGTTCTAGGATTTTAGGAGGCTCGAATCCCGAGGTTCCCCATTTTACGGTGCGGCGCGACGTTGCCTTTCCTGTTTCCTTCTTCGGCGCAGCAGTGATGTTTTGGCTCCCCTGGGCTACCCCGAGGTCCTTTTTCAGTGATTCTTGCGCCGGATGACTCCTTACAGATAAGGCTTCAACTTTCATTTTGATTGCGCTTTTCGTTTCGAGGTTTTGGCACGTTTCCCGAGGCATCTTTGACCCCCATTTTTCTGTGGTGGATTTTGGACAGCACCAACTTGCCGATTTTATATCTCAGCCTAGGAACATCGGATCGAGGCGATTCAAGAGTCGATTTTGATCTACTCGTCGCGAGGAACACAGTGGTGATTTTTCTGGGATTTTAGGAAATTGTTTCGAAGGTGAAAATTACTGTTTTCTCAGTGTACAGTGTGCAGTTTTTCTTCACAGTTTGATGTTGGGATTACCACCTTGCCGAATTTATAACTTGACTTACCGAACTCGGATTTGGGCGTGCAAGGTACCGTTTCGAAGCTATCGATGCGAGGATCGCTGTGATATTTTTCTGGGATTTTTCTGGGCACTTTCTGCAGGTGATAATTTAACAGTTTCGGGACTGTTGTTGTATGGGTTAATTAAAGCAATATTTGGGAACCTAAGTGTATTTAGTGGACTTTGTGTTGTGCCAGGAGTGTTTCGGGTGTACTGTACTTGTTGGAGCGCAGGATTGGAGTTTTTGGTATTTTCAGCTGTATGGACCCGGACAGTTAGCGCTTCAGGTGGGTGGTTGTTGCATGCCTCTACTCCTGACTTACTCACTAAGTTTATTAGAAAACCCCACTTGAGCATATTGATTGATTATCATGCATGATTGACTGATATACATGTGAGCCTATCTTCTGAGGTTAATTATGTGAATATAGCATGTTGGGGATATTATTGGGATAATATTGCTGTTGGAACATGATCATTGGAATAATTTAATAGTGATAATTAACATGTATAGTAGCACCTAGATTCTATGAAAGTGGATTAAATGGATTAATTGTGGGGACATAGTGACATATCTATGTGCGGGTGCCACTTTGGGATTTATTATGGATCAGGGATTATACATGTGTAGTCGCCTGATGATTTTGCCTGATGGTGATATTTATGTGGATATATTAATTGTTACACATGTAGAACTGTTATTTGACTATCTCTTTCTTTTACATTGCTTG
This sequence comes from Tillandsia fasciculata, assembly GCA_029168755.2. Lineage (NCBI taxonomy): Eukaryota > Viridiplantae > Streptophyta > Magnoliopsida > Poales > Bromeliaceae > Tillandsia > Tillandsia fasciculata. Next base: position 10,968,448 of record CM054937.1, on the reverse strand, counting down.
AGGACTTTTGCATGCTTATTTGGACATCTAGATAGGCCACTATTTTATTGCTACACTATCATATTGGGATTTGACTTAGGAGAAACCATGATTGCTTTCTTTCTCCTTTTTATTTAGACTTTTGAGTCATGTTGCTCGGGTTCGAGCAGAGGTTTGGGATAGTGTAGCCGGGACCTGAGGGTCAGTGATAGGGTGTACTTGATGTTGGATTGTGGGTTATTGCGGCAACCGCGGACAGTAGGCGGTTGACCGGATCTTGATTATTTCACCCAATTGTGGGTTGTGGGTTATTGCGGTGACCGCGGACTTTGGGCGGTTGACCGGATGTTTACTATTGCATCAGATTGGGTATCAGATTTCTCTAGTGGATGGTATTTCCCACTTTTGAGTATTATTGTATCGGATCGGGGTTTCATTAGTGGACGGAGTTTCCCACTTTGATCATTGTCATGATCCAGTCCTGCTATTGTGAGATATTGGTTACAGAGATGCTTGATACAGTGATACTTTACTCGTGTGGGTCGCTCCCCTCGAGTGCCACTCCGGAGTAGGCTTTAGACGGTGCAGAGCGCCGGGCACCAGGCCGGGTTATTGAGTTCGACAGCAGAGCAGGCAGTACCAGTTTTACTGGTGGCACTAGATTGGGTCTATTTAGCCAGATATTGTTTCCTGGTGCATTCATACCGTCATTTCCTTCGGTATTGCATTTAGAGGCATACTTGTTGTGGTTTCCCCTTTTATTCAGTAGTTCTGTTTACAGCTTTACTACTTGTTCCTTTTCTTGCCTCTAGTAGACTTAGTGGGTACGCCGGAGCTTGAGGCTTTACCCACAGGGGGAGGCTACTGGTTTACTAGTGGTTCTCACCCCCACTGTTGTTTTCTCTCCTTTTCCCCCCTGTTTTGCAGAGTCCTCGTTGGAGTTGCTGATCTTCGGTCGTTGTTCGGGGCGAGGGAGTCACGAGCTAGATCGTTACCACCCGAGGAGTGTAGCTGTATTCCCTGGTTGGAGATTCCCCGTAGCTGTTGGCGGGCTTTTACTGTTTATCTGGAGGAGTGAGATCTTTTGCATTGGAGAGACTGATGTACTATAGTTTTAGTTTATCTCCTTTTATAGTCGAGAGATGCTGTATTGAGGACATTGTATGATGATTATCTGTATCTGAGGGAATGGATATTGTACTCTATTTCAAGATGTATAGTAATTGGATTTTTATTTTACAGCATTTTATTTCAGCTCTGATATTTGTGTAGCTATAGTACTATCTTTTGCAGGTTAGACGCTTCGCCTGTGCGGGTTTTGGCATAGGTGGCGGATCTGTTGGCGAGCCCGGGTCGCAGTTTCGACCCCGGGGCGTGACACACATACTTTTTATTTAACCTTGTTGCACTTGCTGAAATTCTGGAATTTGAGTGCGCAGTGTGCATTGTTTCAATGATTGCGCCCAATCCGTGGGGCGGATTTGGATGATTTTCACGGCATCGGACTCCTGGGAGGATAAGGATTACTCACGCCAAAATTCAGCCAGATTGGACATCGGATAGTCAAGTTTCAGGTGGGTGGTTGTGCTTTGCCGAAAACGACGATTTACCCACTCGGGCTATTGGTTTCCCTTCATGGCATAGTTGATTGTTGTTCTCTTCTCCTTGGTATAATATGCTTGGATATCCATGTTTAGATTAAGTTATTTGATCCTCTGTGTATACACGAGTGAATGAATAGTTTGATTGATGTTACATTATCTCATATGAAGCGATTGTAAGCGATCATCCTTAAAGTTATGACTATGTGAGAGTATTTGGGAAAATTAATCTTCGACCTACACCTTGTGATGAATGGTTAACATTATTATGTGAGAATTATAGTGATAGTTATATGTAAACGATTTTGGTTGATTTATGTGAAGGACATGGTTGCTATGTGAGAAGGGTTATTATGACTTTATGTGAATGTCATATGGGCTAAGTGTGAATGGCTATCAAGGGTAAGTGAGGGTGATCTTGTTGATGATTCTTGAACCTATGTCATGAGAGGTTATATGTTAAATGATTCTTGACTTATCTATATGAGAATAATGTCTCCACTTGGTGATATGAATTGTAGTTGTTGATCCTCATCCTTCAATATGTGATGTTGGGCATAGATGTTGATTCATAATCTATCTATGAGAGAATGATTAGTTGATTGATCTTTGATCTAGTTTATGTGAAAATGGGTGTTGATGTTGGTTATTGATCTAGTTGATGTGAGAATGACCTATGCTTTTGATTTCCGGGTTGTCTTGATTCATTGTGACTGGGAGTTGATAGCTTTGACTGTTGGTCCACCTTAGGTCTTTGCCTCGCAATGATCCACTTGTATGATTGATGTTGTGGCTCGAACCTTTGGTGGGTTGAGTGAACTCCATTGACTCGATGTGTCTTTTGATTCCGTTGAGTCCGCTCCGTAGATGAAGTTGCCGAAGGATTCTTCTTTCTCTTTTTCGGGCACGTCTTCATCAAGTGTCCTTCAAGTCCACATTGGTGACAAGTTCTTCCTTTCAATTTAGTTGTGGAACTTGAAGCCTTCACAGTTTGATTCTTTTTGAATCCCAAACCAACCTTGCTTGTTTGACCTAATCCGAACATACTTTCTAGTTTCTTGGAACCGGTTGAAAGCCTTTGTATGTCGGATTTAAGTTGATGGACTTGCTTGGTCAAAGCTTGGTTGGTGACATGAATTTCCTCAAACTGCTTTTCTAGAAAACCAATCTTGTCCATATATGATTTAGCGTTTGTCTCCGATTGGTTTAACTTTTCTTGGAGGATTTTATTGTTATCCAATAAACGTTCTCGTTCCTCCTCGAGATCCTGAAGTTTTATCTTTAAAGCATGATTCTCGTCTTGAACCTCTAGTCGTTGCTTCCTCAACTTCTTGATATGCTTGGCCATCTTCTTAGATTCCGCAAGAAGTTGTTGGTATGCCTCAATGAGTTCTTCTTCGTCCGACTCCCCCTCACTTGATGACTCTCCGCCGGATGTTGATGTTTCATACAAGATCAAAGGAGTAGAGTCAATAACTAAAGATGATAAGCAAAAATTAGAAGAGGGAATTTGAGAGGCATGAAAAGCAACAACTTTTTCCTCTTCACTTGAGGTCGATTCATCGGAAATAGAATCGTCCCAAGTTTTCGCTTGCAAAGCCTTCTTTTTGTATGATTTCTTAGAAGGACAATCCGTTGAGATATGGCCGTAGCCTTTGCATCGATAACATTGGATTTTCCCTTCGAATTCATCTTTTTCCTTAGAAGGTTTTGCAAAGCTTTTGAGATTAGAGGATTTAGAACCCGATGATCCTTTGGATGGTTTCGTGGATGAAGATCCATCGGTTCGATTCTTCCAAAACTTCCGACGAAATTTCTTTACAATCCGCGCCAATTGTTCTTCAAACTCGGCTAAAGAGATTTCATCGTCGGAACTTGATTCGTCATCTTCTTCCTTTGTTGATTTGAATGCAATACCTGTAAGCTTAGAAGAAGACTTGGAAGAAATTTGATTAGTAGGAAAAGTCATCTCATAAGTTTGTAAAGCACCTACTAATTCCTCTACTCTCATCTCATCCGGATGACTAACGGTTTCAATTGCGGTAACCTTTGCCCTAAACCGTTCCGGAAGAGTCCGAAGTATCTTTCTTACAACTTTCGACTCCGGGATCTTTTCTCCTAAATTAGCACAAGTATTGATTACATCTTGAAGTCTAGTGTAATAATCTGTAAACAATTCACGCTCTTCCATATGAATAGAGTCATATTGACTTGTAAGCATCTGGAGCTTTTGAATTTTTACTAGATTAGTACCCTCATGTGTAATTTTGAGAATATTTCAAATTTCCTTCGCAGTTTCACACGCGGAAATTCGTGTGAACTCAGTCGAGGAAAGAGAATTATATAAAGCGTTCATACCTTTCCCATTGTAAGAAGATCTTTCGATTTCCTCTTTGGACCATCTAGAGCGAGGTTTTGGGGTAGTAGAATTTCCTACTTCCTCAATAGGATGCACCCAACCGTATTCCACGGATTGCCATACCCGCTCATCAATTGCGATGAGAAAAGCTCTCATCCGCACTTTCCAATACGCATAATTAGTCCCATCAAAAAGAGGAGGTCTAAAAATATTACCACTTTCACCCGACATGATAGATAAACCTAAAACCCGCTCTGATACCAATTGTAGGTTTTTATAATAGGATCCACAAGGATCTAAATAGGTACTATCAAACAAATAGATGGGGGGATGAATAGGTGTAATACTTAAAAAACAAATCTCATTGCAAAATAAAAACCAATGAGGAAAATAAAAATAGCACACCGAGATTTACGTGGAAACTCCAATCAAGGAGAAAAACCACAGGACCAACACGCAATAACAATCCACTTAGAATAGAAGAATAATAAGGTGATTACCGACTCCACGAACTCAAACCCCTCCTTCAACTTCTTCGGATCTTGCGCTCCACCGATTGCACGTCCACTGCACACGTTCGAATCCACGAACGCCACTCGAATCCACGAGCACACGTTTCGAATCCATGAAACGCCTTCAACACATCGAATCCACGATGCTACGTCGAATCCACGACGCAAACTTGATAAAAGCTTCGATGGTGATCCTTTGCTTAGAATATCAATAAAGAACCATGGATGGAATCTCTAAGCAAAGATTAGATCAATTCGACAAAAAGTATGTTTTGGAAGAACCGTCGAATTGACCTAAAAGAGGCTAAAAGAAGAACGATAAAAACCTAGCCTCTAGGGTTGCTCTCAAGTATTTTCTAAATTAATCGGTAGTTCTTGAGGAACCCTAAGTGTCTATTTATAGGTTAGAAACCTTTGGAAAGAGATAAGCATCAAAAACTGATTTAACAAATTTTTTCCGCACGACGGTCCGGACTGGATTGGCTCGTTCCGGACTGTCGTTGTTTTTCAGAGAATTCCTGAAAAAACAAGGTTCGGGGTCCTGAACAGAATTTTCCGTTCCGGACTGGATTTCCTGAAAAAAACAAGGTTCGGGGTCCTGAACAGAATTTTCAGTTCCGGACTGGATTTCCTGAAAAAAATAGTTTTTTTTATTTTTATGCAATGAAAACTTATCCAAGTGTTTCTAAACTACACAAATGTATTTGGATCACCAAAATTATTTAGTTAAACGTACCTGATCATTCCGAATCCATTTTTCTTGAGATTGATGTTTATGATCCATAATTCTTCAACTTCAATTTTCAAGACTCAAAACACTGAGTGTCAACTTAAGCTCTTGTTGAATCTTCTCTAAGTCTTCGATTGCTGATTGACAATTTGATCACTTCAAGACTCCGACTCAACTCACGAAATATGCCAACACAAAAAGCGGTAACAAAAACCTCCCCCTTTGGCTGCATTTTCTGGCTTTTCCCAAGCTCCTATTGTCACGCCCCGGGTGTAAACCGGAACCCGGGCTCGCCAACAGATCCGCCGTGCACACGAAATTTTCTGCGTACACGAAGCGCTGGTAACCTGCTCAGATATAAGATAAACAATAAAAGAGCATAATACAGAGCTGAAATAGAAGAACCACATAGTATCTCAGACTGGAAATAAAAATAAAGGTGTAATAAATACAATAATCTACCAGCTCACCAAAATAGTACAACCAGCTGGCTAAAGCCAGACCCAAAATAAAAGAAAAATACAACAGTCTAAGTGAAGGGTACAACATCTGTCTAACAACAACTCTCAGTCTCACAGGAGATCTATCTACTCAGCGATCCCCTTACCTCGATCAGCTGCCGATGGTCTAGCTGTCACGCCCCAGGGTCGAAACTGCGATCCGGGCTCGCCAACAGATCCGCCACCTATGCCAAACTCCGCATAGGCGTCCTACCTGCAAGAAAAGTACTACAGCTAACAGATATCAGAGCTATAAGATAAAACTACTGTAAAAAAAAAAAAAAAAAAAAAAAAAAAATCAATCACTGTACAACTGAAAAATAATATAACAATGTCCACCTCCCAAAAAGATAATCGTACAATATCCTCAGATACAAAACTCATAGCTCAACAGGGAGGTATCTCCAATAAATACATCAGTGTACAGGCTCTCAATACATATCATATCCTCACTACATCAATCTCTCAAAAGAGGAAATAAAATACCTAATCTACTGAAGATCTCCTCTGAAGGGTACTGCTACTCTCCAACAATGGGTAGGGATCTAGCGCGTGACTCCCTCGCCTCGATCAACAACCGCAGAATCAGCAACAGCAGCTAAGACTCTGCAAAACAAAGGAGAGAAAGGGGAAAAGAGGGGGTTTTCCCCCAGCGGGTGTGAGAACTACACCAAAAAGGGAGTTCTCAGTGGGTACCATCGCCAGGCCCGACGATTAGCCCACTAAGACCACTAGAGGCAATAAATAACCAAGCAGTAAAAACGGAACTAGAAAGGCTGGAGATACTCTACAGCCACCCTGCCTCCATCTAAATGCTCAAGAGGGGAGAATCCAAGTATGGTATGCCACCACTAGCACATGAAGTGCACAATCGACCCAATCGAGCTGACTGACACATCTGGTCCAGTCAAACCTGTGCTCACCTACAACTACCTCCCACTGCAGGGCAGGAATTACATAGGGTGTCCAAACGGACTAACTCGCTATCGAGACAGTGGGTCATGCAGGCTATAGTCGAAATCCACGCTCTCTCTCAGAACGGATAGAATCATGATGCTCAACCTCTCACACAACGGTCAAAGTACTCTCAACGACACGGGACCACCGTCAACCAAACGGCTCTCAACAATACTAGCACTGGTCTAAACTCAGCTACCAGACTGCACTCGGCCCCCAGGCACGAGTGCAACAATAAAAGTATCTGACCGAAATAAACCCAATCAAATGAAACGGTATAAAACTCGGTACTGCCTGCTCTGCTGTCGAACTCAGTAACTAATCGGCACACGGCTCGATCTCAAAATAAGTAACGGACCGGCACACGGCTCGGTCAAAATATAAGTAACAGACCGGCACACGGCTCGGTCAAGCCTATCTCCGGAGTGGCACTCGAGGGGAGCGACCCACACGAGTAAAGTATCTCAGTAACAAGTATCTCTGTATAGCAGGACTGGATCACGACTCTGATCAAAGTGGGAAAGCTCAACCACTAAAGAAAGCCTCGGTCCTCAATCAGATACAAAAGTACTCGATAAGTGGGAAACTCCGCCCACAAGGGAAATCTGATACCCAATCTGGTGCATAGATAAATATCTGGTCAACCGCCCAATATTCGCGGTTGCCACAATACCCTGTCGTCTATAATCAAGTACTATAACCGACCTCCGGTCAACCGCCCAAAGTCCGCGGTCACCGCAAAACCCTGCCAGCCGCAATCCAGCACAACCCGTCCCTGACACCAATGTCCCTGCTACACTACCCCAGACCCCTGCTCGCGTCCGAGCAACACAGACCGCCTGACTAACAAGAAGGAGAAAAAGAATAACATAGTTTCTCCTAAGTCAAGTTCCAATATGTAGTGCAGCAGTAAAAGATGGCCTAACTACGTGTATATACAAGCATGCTTTTGTTCTCAGAAACGATGAAAGCGAGTGAAACATAAAGTAGCACAGCATGCTAAAGTATTTCTACTATGATATACCAATCTTACACAAGTAGGCCAATGAATAAACATGTAAGATCTCTATGTCATCTAGTGTGGGATAAATATAACCTGTCTACCACATGCTAAGTCTCTAGTTCAACAAACATGTACAATTATCAGGTAAGCATCAATCCACATGATCTAGGCCATTTCCATGCTTACCTCTCGCTCATATTGGTTGTACATTAAATTATGTTGGTTTTTAAGGATCCCCAAGGATCTAAATAGGTACTATCAAACACCTAGAGGGGGGTGAATAGGTGTAATATTTAAAAAATAAATCTCAGTGCAAAAATAAAAACCAATGCGGAAAATAAAAATAGCACACCGAGATATACGTGGAAACTCCAATCCAGGAGAAAAACCACGGGACCAACACGCAATAACAATCCACTAAGAATTGAAGAATAACAAGGTGATTACCGACTCCACGGACTCGACCCCTCCTTCAACTTCTTCGGATCTTGTGCTCCACCGATTGCACGTCCACTTCACACGTTCGAATCCACGAACGCCACTCGAATCCACGAGCACACGTTTCGAATCCACGAAACGCCTTCAACACACCGAATCCACGGTGCTACGTCGAATCCACGATGCAAACTCAGCCGATACAAAATATAGGCTTCGATGGTGATCCTTTGCTTAGATTATCATTGAAGAACCGTAGAAAGAATTTCTAAGCAAAGTCTAGATCAATTCGACAAAAGATAGATCTTGGAAGAACCGTCGAATTGACCTAAAAGAGGCTAAAGAGAAGAAAGATAAAAACCAGCCTCTAGGGTTGCTCTCGAGTGTTTTCGGTATTGGTCATTGTAGTCGAGAAACCCTAAGTGTCTATTTATAACCCTTGGAAACAAATTAGAGTCGGTTTAGGAAACTTTTCCCAAGATGACATTGTGTACCGGTACCAAATATTGTGTTCCGGTACTCAATGATGCAAAACACAGATTTTTCTATTGTGTTCCGGTACGCAAGTCTGTGTTCCGGTACGCAAGTCTGTGTTCCGGTACGCAATGAAAATTACAGAAAATTCTGTGTCGGGTTTGAGGAACTCAAAGTGTGGTTCCGGTACTCAATGTAAAAACAGATTTTTCCAAGATAAACTTTATCCAAAATAGACCAAGTACCGGAATCCAAACTTAAAATAAGTTGTAAGTTAAAACCAAGTTCCTAAAACCAAGTCTAAACCGATTTTCATTAATTTCCGATTCCAATGATTATAAACGAACTTTAATCACCATGAATTAATTTTAATCATACCTGGGAGTTGACTTGAGCTCATGTTGAATCTTCCATGAGTCTTCGAAGGCTGATTTGATAATTTGATTCCTTTAAGACTCCGACTCAACTCACTGACTTGACTCACGAAATATGCCAACACAAAAAGTCGTAACAATCTCCCCCTTTGGCAATTTCGTGACAAAATCCAAAAATACATAAAAACGCTTAAGTCACTCATCTTAAACCAAAAATTCGAAATTCAATGTTATCACCAAAACATTGATTTTCTTTGCGTGAAAGATCCAATAAATACAAAATTACATTTGAACCAAACAGTCCTAGAACATACTCTATGACTTAGGACTTGGAGTCTTAAAGTGATGTAATTCCTGCAACACAAAACTCCAAACAAAATCAAACGTTAGTCGTTAGAAATTAAAATCCTACATTTGATTCGTCTTCCATTTGGTTCTTTTGTTTTTCCAGCTTTTTGTTTTGTGGCTCTTTCAAACTTTTCTTTATCTCCCCCTATCTTGAGCATCTCTAACATGTTCTCCATGTTCTCCATGTTCTCCCCCTGTCTTGAGCATCTATGTTCTCCCCCTTTGTGATACGATCATTATTTTCTGTTCTCCTCCTTTTTGTCACAAATTGTCAAATAGTCAAAATAGACAAAAAAAAATATACTAGAAGGATAAGTTCTTAGTTACATGCCCATTAGAGTTCTTGTTCATCACAAAGTGAAAAGAAACTAAAAACCAAAAACAAGAAGGCAAAGAAATCAGTCATCCTGATCTGAATCATCATCGTCCTCATGTGATGTAGGTCCATGAGATGTACTCGGTGCAGTTGCTCCAGTGACCACATCATCGTGTTTGCACCCAAGGATATCGAATATCTTCTTCAAACCATCCTCGAGTTTCTTGAAGCCTTGCTCCATCCTTTTCTTCAAAGATCGAACATCCCGATGCAAAGTCTGAAGAGTTACCACTTCATCCGGTTCAGGAGATTCTTGGCGAGGCGGTGCGCTCGTAGTCGCTTCGCTTGCATAGCCCTTTGTATGCCCAAATGTCTTCAAAGTGCTAACTGACTTGGCTAACGTGATTCCATCAATTGAGCCTAAGCCGTAGTCAAATTTGGTACAAGAAATGTCAACTCCGTGATCTTCCAGAATATGAGTAATCAAGATTGGATACGGTAGAAGGTCACGTTGCCTTGATCCCTCAATGACATGTACCATTTGCTGCCAAATTAGAAATGGAATGTTGATGTTGATTCCAATTTGCACTTTCCGGGTGACCAAGGAAAAAGAGAAGTAGCAATCGATCCCATCGAATCTTTTTGGTCCCCATTGTGGGCAATAAGTTGTAGCATACGATTAAGGACAAAATGTGATACTCTGGTTTTAGGTCCTTTGATTCAACATATGACCTATTTGTGTGCGTCCCTGACTTGCAAATTGAGTCCACAACTATGTCCCAATGGGTGTCATGTTGGAAATCACCATCAGTGTAATAAAGACCAGAAGTGTCAACAGCTAGCCCAAGATTTGCCCCAATTACTGCTGGAGTAATGTCAAACTTGACGCCTCTAACTGTTGTTTCAATAATGAAAGCCCCTGTGTCATGGTCTTTTTGAAGTATATTAGCTTTCATGTAGAATTCCCTGATGATCTCCACACAAAAACCCACTTTAGGTTGAACTCTGCCAAGTGGCCGAATATGACTTTGTTCCAAAAGCCTCGCAAAGTCTGGCACCTCACGACATAGCTCGTTAAAATTCACGTGACGCTCTCCAATGTATGTACGGTTTGCAAATCTAGCACGGCGTTTTGCACTCACATGCTGTTCACTCTCATCAACATTTGATCTCCGTTGAGAGCGCTCGCGTATTACCGGTCCACCGGTACTTCTACGCGGAGGAGAATCAGCACCCTTCTTTTTCCTTGGAGCCATAGGTGCTTTCCCCTTTCCTTGAACAAATTCTTCTTCATAATCTGAGGAATGTTCTGATTCCGAGCTAGTTGTACCTTCATCTTATGATCGTTTAGTTGCCTTTTTCTTTCCAGAACCGCGACCACGTCCACTTCCAGTGGCCATCAAAATCACTAGTGCAAGTAGCCATGAAAATGCCATTTCCTACAAAGAACACAATGCACTATGATTTGATCGTATAGGAAGGTTTAAACATGTTTAAGAAACATTCTAAACATGTCACAATTGATGATTCATCATTTAAAAACTATTTACAATAAAAGCCCTAATTCTCAATTTTTCTATGTCAAGAACATGTGTAAAGTTAGATTCAATCATATAGGCATGAAAAATCTGAATCTAATTGCAAGGAGATGTACCATTTATATTCTAAACATGAGTTAAGGGTAGTTTATGCAAGAGATTTCATTTGAAATAAAGATCTACTCAAAAATCCCTACAAACAACATCAAAACCTAAAAACTGGGGTTTTGAAGTTAAAGAAAGAAAGATTAATGTAGAGACTTAAAAATGAGAGCAACAAATCTCTTGATCTTGAAGAGAAAACCCTTAGAGATGTTTTAGAGAGAGAGAGGGTGTGATGATCAGGACCTCCGATATGGATTTACAAAATAAGTATTAGCTTCTGGAGGACTTAGATGAGTAATCGAGTTGTCTGTGTTCAAATCGGATCCCAGATTTGGAACCAGCGCGAAAATCGGATCAAGTTTGCTTTTTCGGGGGCTTCCGGCAAAATTTCGGATGAGAATTTGGAGAAACGGACAACGGATTTGGACTCAGCGCGCGAAAACGATGAAAATGGGCTATTTACTTATATTTTTCGGACCTCGAAAAATATTTTTACTGTTCACCGGCCGGAGTTACTGTTCCGGCGGCCGGCGGCGACCGGCAGGCGGCGGCGCACGGCGGAGCGCGGCGGCACAGCGGCGGAGCGCGGCCGCGGGCAGCGCGGGCAGGCGCGCGCAGGCGCGGGCAGGCGCGGCACGCGGGCGGCTGGTCCACGGGCAGGCGCGTGCACCGGGAGCGCTGGGGTTCGGCAGTGCCACGTGGCATTCCCTCATTGGTCGGGCGGCGCTGGTCTGTGACACGTGGCGGCTTCTGGTTGGCTGACATATTCCGGAAGACCCGGCGCGTAGACCGGGGGCGTGGACCACGTGAACCGCGTGGGGACACGTGGCACGACCCCATTGGCTGGCTCAAGCCGCCCACGTGCACGAGGCACGTGGAACACGAGGGCGGCTGGGACACGTGGCGCTTCCTAGAGAGCATTGCACGGCTGTTTCGTGTTTTGGAACGCGCGGCGCAACCCGAGTGGCCCATTTTGCTGTTTCCTGTTCTGCCCTGATCCGGTGTGGAGCCCGTGTGATTTCATGTGATTTGGCTATAAATAGCCATCTTGGGAATGGCTTTTGGAGGGTTTTTGAGATCAGATTGGAGTGCCATTTTTTTTTGTGAGATTCTACATCAAGTCTTCTTCAATATTTGGGGTTTTAGAGAATTTTTGGAGATCGTCTGCTATTTTTCCCTACGCGATTTCGAGAGTCGCGCTGTTTCTTCGGCATCAATTTCTTCCGTCGACTTTTCATCGGAGAGCTGCCCTGAGCTCATCTTTTAAAATTTTTCGCCGATTTTTGCGGCAGCGTTTCCGTAACAGGTAGGCCTACGATTTTGATACCCATCACTCAGCTCCGTTTCGAGTTTTTATGGGAGTTTGTGCAGCATCTTGAGACCCCCCTTTTCTGCAACACTTTTCTGGACAGCGGAGGAGTAATCTTGCAATTTCTCGAGCTACGGTTGTCGGAACAGGGAGTTTAAGCACTCGATTGACATCTACACTTCGAGAGGATCGTAACCGTATTTTTGTTGGAATTTTCGGAGGGCATCTCGTAAGAGGTAATTTCCTGTTTTATGGACAGATGTGCGATGAGATTACTGTTTTGAGTGATTTGACCTTACCGCAGTGTTTGGCTCGTATCTCGGTGACCGGGAGGACTTTTCTGATGATTTTTGGTGCGTCGGAATCGTGAGAATGTGAGGATCGCACCCGTTAAGTTTCAGCTCTTTTGGATTCTGGACCGACATGCGCATCCAGGTGAGTTGGATTTTCCTCCAAGTCTGCGGACTTCCTCCTAATTCTAGTAGTGTAGCTTTGATCATACTAGAATTGATGTTATCTTTGATATTGTGATAGAGTCATGTGATTTGACTAGCATCCCGACATATGATTGCATTTATTTAACCAGACTGTTAGAATATGTTCACATGGGCAAGGTTCTTGTATGTTCTAGTCCCCATTCCTTTGCATTCCTTTTCTTGTATAGAGCTTTTTCTCGCCTTGATAGTAGGCTGAGTAGTCGGGATAGCGTGGGATGAATGTTAAACTCGTGCCGGGGGCCGAGTAGAGTCTGGTAGTTATGGCTTATTTTGTGCCTATGTTGGGAACCGTTTTGGGTGAACGGGGTCTCATGTCGTCAGGTATTCTCTGTGTTGTTACCGCCACCTGGGTTGTGGCCATGGACTGTATGTGATATCAGGACCTGGAACCCAGAATGTTATTTTTGGACACTCATGGTTTTAGTAAAAAGTATTTTTCCTTCCAAAATTCTAGGGGTCGCCAGAGTCTGTTCTCGTTTGATTAAGACGAAGGCACTAGCCCTTTAGAGTTTGGAAAAACTAAACTTGCTTTTAACTGATTTTTATAAGAACTAAAATCTGTAAAAGTGGTTTTTATTTCAGATTATGATGATTTCTAAAAAGTGAGCTATTTTATCCTCACCCCGAGAGGTTTTGTATGTTTCAATTCTTGAGGTATCTAACGCGTTTGTTTGTCAAGAATGCTTTATTTGTGCAGAGAGTACAGATGTCTAAGTCTAGAGTCTGTTTTAGGAGTTTATCTCATGTTTTTAATTTCTGGATCTCTTTTGTAAATTTTTGTTGTATGGTGATAGCAACAAAAATATCTTTTTGAATTTTCTTTTGTGGATTTGTGTTTTGTCACGAAACCGCCAAAGGGGGAGATTGTTACGGAATTTGAGTTGGCGTATTTCGTGAATGTATTAAGTCTTGAAGATTGAAGATGAAGAAACTTTGGATCGTATACCTCAATCTCAAGAAAGAAGAATTCAAAGGGATCAGGTACGTTTAACTAAAGATCTTTGATGATCCGAATACTTCTTATAGTGTAGAAACACCTGGAAGAATTTTTAATTGCTTAAACATCAAAAACTGAACATGGGACATGTTCAGGATCCGGATCGGACTCGGCAATCCGGATCCCGAAGGGTGTTTGTTCATACACTGGTTCAATCCGGATCGCAGCATCCTCTGATCCGGATCCCGAACACTAGTTTTACCTGTTTGCTTCCTCGATCCGGATCAGGAATTGCAATCCGGATCCCGAACATTGATGTTCTGGTAAAACTGTATGAACGATCCGGATCGGACTTGTGATCCGGATCCCGAACTAGCATTTTTCTGGAAATCGTCTTTCTTGCTTCTGCAATCCGGATCGCCAATTCCAATCCGGATCGCCGTCGGTAAAATTTCCAGAAAAGGCTGTTTTTGATCCTATCTTCTTCCAATGGTTTCTAACCTATAAATAGGCCCTGTATTCATTTCTAGGGCATCCGCTATTACAGAAAAAAATAGCCGAAAAGAAAAATCCACATATATAGAGAAGAAAGGAAATCAATAGATTTATTCTATGTTTCTTCATCTATATTGATTGATTTGATTCTAGGTTTTCCATACTCACATTTTGAGTAGAATCAAATCAATGAATACTTAGATGGTATTTCCGATCTATCTTTAATCTAAGTATTCGGCGGATCATCACCACCCAAAACAAACAACGATTTACCCCAAATCGGCGCGTGGACTCGCGTGGCCTTGTGGATTCAAGGTGCAACTACGTTCGTGGATTCGAAGCGTGCTATTGGGTGAAGACCGTGGATTCGGTCGGACGTCGTGGACTCGACGTTGGACGCTGTGGATTCAGCGTTGGGCGCGGATCGTGGATTCGAGAAGCGTCGTGGAGCGAGCGGGAAGATCTACTAGGAGCGTATGGTAAAAGGTTGAGTCGTCTGTGAGTACGTTATATCACCTTGTACGTGTGTTAATTCTAGTGGATTTCGCCGTGTTATCGGTCCCGTGGTTTTTTACTCCGGTTTGGAGTTTTTCCACGTAAAAATCTTGCGTGTTCTTTTATTTTTCCGCATTGGGTTATTTGCGCAATGATTTTTTGAGTGTTTATTGTTTACACCTATTCACCCCCCTCTAGGTGTTTTTTCCCCTATTTAGATCCATATTAACATAACCCAACAAGTGGTATCAGAGCGGGAATAGGGTTGTAAACAATGGTTGAAGGTGGAAACATCAATCGACCCCCTTTCTTTGATGGAACAAATTATGCGTACTGGAAAGTACGGATGAAAGCCTTTTTAATTTCCATCGACGAAAGGGTGTGGCAATCAATTGAATTAGGATGGTCTAATCCAACTGAAATTATTAGATGATGTTCGCACCTTAAAACCTAGGTCGAAATGGACCAAGGAAGAGATAGACTCATCTTCTTACAATGGCAAAGGGATTAATGCTCTATTTAATGCTTTGTCACAAACTGAGTTCTCTCGCGTCTCGGCATGTGAGACTGCGAAAGAAATCTGGGATGTTCTTCAAGTTACGCATGAGGGAACTAACCTAGTGAAGATTCAGAAACTGCAAATGCTTACGAGCAAGTTTGACTCTATCTCTATGGCAGAGAATGAATCTTTCACTGACTATTACACACGATTGCAAGACATCGTAAACTCATGTGCTAACTTGGGAGAGAAGATTCCAGAATTTAAAGTTGTAAGAAAAATTTAAGAACTCTTCCTGAACGATTTCGCCCGAAGGTCGCAGCCATTGAAACAATTAAACACCCGGACGAAATGCGTGTAGAAGAATTAGTAGGTGCTTTACAAACTTATGAAATGACATTTCCTACTAACTATTCTTCTGGAAAGGCATCCTCTTCTAAGTCTTCAGGTTACGCATTGAAATCAACTAAAGAAGAAGACGCGGATTCATCCTCCTCGGACGACGACGAGAACCTTTCTATGGAGGACTTTGAGAAGCAGCTCGCTCTCTTGACAAGGAAGTTTCGCCGCAACTTTCGAAGGGGAAATTCAAGCAAAACTCCATCCTTCGGAAAGTCGAAGAAAGGCAAGGGTTCTTCAAGCTACAAGTCAAGAAAGCAAGAGAACTTCTCAAAGGATAAGAAAAGTTCTGAGGGACAAGTTCAGTGCTTCAAATGTCGAGGCTACGGCCACATTGCAACGGAGTGTCCCAACAAGAATCCGGCAAAGAAGAAAGCGATGCAAGTCGTTACTTGGGATGACAACTCCACGTCAAATGAGTCATCCTCAAGTGATGAAGAAGACAACGCGACAGCTTTCCACGCGTCCACTACATCTTCACCCTTCATGTGCTTAATGGCAAGTACATCCGATTCCTTGTCCAACTCCCACTGTTGAAAAGATTGCAACGGACGATGAATCAGATGATTCGGAAGGTGAAGATTTTGCTCTAGCCTACCACAACTTTTGAGGGATTCAAAGAAACTGGCTAAGCAAAACAAGGGGTTGAAAGGGAGATTGCAGGATCTCGAAGAAGAAGTAAAAAGGGTAACCTCTCTCTCAACCGATCTTGAAGTGGAAAGGGATAATTTGATTAAAACAAATGTTTCCCTTCAAGAGTCCAATGAGCAATTCGAGAAGAATTATATAGATATGGTGAACAAAGCGAATTACTTCTTGAAGCTCAACGGCGAGGCTCGACAGGAAAAATTGGAAATGACGGAGACCATACGCCAACTGAAGGATGACTTAAAGAGATTTTCTTCTGGAAGGAGTAAGTTGGACAGACTTCTTGGTCTTGGTCAAAGAAATAAGTTCGGCCTCGGATACACTCAAACTGGAGACATTCCAAGTTCGAGTGGGACAGTATTTGTGCCTCAGTCGGTATCTCCTCCTCCGACACCGGAATTCACGACAATCAACGACAACAAGCCTACCACATCCTCCTCGGAATCGACAAGAATTAAGGTATGTTTTCGTTGTGGCATTTCAGGGCACATAAGGAGAAATTGCAAGATGGAAGCCAAACGCACACCTCAAGCACCTCTTGCAATGACTACCAAAAAGGCTATTCCTCAGAAATCAAGTGCAATTCATTCAAAGGAAAAGAGCCTTGGTAGTACACCGCTCAAGACGACATCATCAAGGAGCAGCAACTCTTCAAGCAAGACGCTCTCACCTAGGAGATCAACTTCACGATCATTACCGACGCACTCCAAAAAGGTTTGGGTGCGCAAAGGTGAAATTTTTCCTTGTCTTGCTACCAATGTTTCCTTGCATGCATATGATAGTTCGTCTTGGTATCTGGATAGCGGGTGTTCCCGTCATATGACCGGTGACAAAAACTGTTTTCAAACATTTGAGAAAAACTCCGGAGGACTTGTTGTTTTCGGAGATGGTCGGTCTTCCAAAATTGTTGGAAAGGGAACGGTAGCAGGTGGATACATTGTCCCTGGCTGAGTTACCAGGTGGACATATGTCCTGACCGAGTTACCAGGAGGGCACTTTCCACTGGCCGAGCTACCAGATTGGTACATACCCCTGGCCGGGTTACCAGGTGGGTACATGCCCTGGTCGAGTTACCAGGTGGTTGCTTTACTGAGATTGAGATGGTCTCACAGGACGTCGAGATTTTTGGTGGCGTCGATTTCGTTCTGTTCGACTACCAGGAGCGCAGTTGTTGACTTGGAACCAGTTTCGTGCTTTGCTGCTCAGGGCTATTTTTTTCCTGGCAGTGTAAGCAGAAACTAGATAGGGGACCTTAGACTCCTGCAGTAGGGGAGTCGACCTCTTCTGGAGTATGTTCGCGGGCTTTGCGATTTGTTGAGCGGTATGCCCCATATCGCCTGGTTGAGGCCCAGGAGGTTGAGCTAGTCGAGAAAAGACTGCCTCGGGATATCTATCACTTTGTGTATTCTCGGCGGGTGCCAACGTTAGATGCAGCGATTGAGCATACCTAGCGGGTTGACCGAGGATCAGTGATCATGTCAAAGTGAGACGGAGCGCTAGGGACCAGCTCCGGGGTGAGGCATTCTGTGCCGCCTGTGTTTGGATAGTCGAATAGATCGAGACCCCCGGGGCCGCCACGATCCCAGTCTGAGGGTCGTGAGTCTCAAAGGAGACAGAGACCAGGAGGTTCTCCACAGCCGGTGTATCCGCAGCAGCGAGATGACTGTGTCTTCTTGCGTGGGGACACAGGTTTGGTCTCCCGGGGTTTTCGGACCCTTCGCTGATCCGGCTGTGGAGCGTCTCCAGCCGTGAGTTGCATATTGAGTTAGATTCCCACTGTAAACGAGAGGGACCGAATTCCTGGACGGTAAAGGAGCGAAAACTTCGATAGACTGGGCCTAGAGTCTGTTCTTGTTTGATTGGGGTTCTAGGCACCGGTCTATCGGGATTTTCGGATCCTTGCCGCGTCAGACGGTTCTTCTCGCCTACGAGTGGGGTGTTATTGTGAGTTGAGTCGTTGAGGGTTCTCCGACATAACTGTGAGAGTGATAGGGCTTTTGCATTGTTGTATGGGCTAGAGATAGGACCCTTACCTTGTGCTCGTGAGGTTCAGATACCTGATCACGTGTTGCACATTGATGAGTGTTGTTGGTCCTGCCCTGTGCAGTTGGGGCCCTGATTTTGCCTATTTATCCTTTGGCCTTTCCTCAGCTCCGGAGTTTTCGAGGGTATAGGACTGTGAGGATCTAAGGCCTTGATGCTTGAGTGATGCCACATTGATACACGGTGGTGATGCCACACCGTTGAGGAACGGCAGTGATGCCACACCGTTGATACTCGGTGGTGATGCCACACCGTTGGGGCACGGCAGTGATGCCACGCCGTTGGTACACGGCAGTGATGCCACACCGTTGATACTCGGTGGTGATGCCACACCGTTGATACACGGTGGTGATGCCACGCCGTTGGGGCACGGCAGTGAGGCCACGCCGTTGGTACACGGCAGTGATGCCACGCCGTTGGTACACGGCAGTGATGCCACACCGTTGATACACGGTGGTGATGCCACACCGTTGATACACGGTGGTGATGCCACGCCGTTGGTGCACGGCAGTGAGGCCACGCCGTTGGTACACGGCAGTGATGCCACACCGTTGATACTCGGTGGTGATGCCACACCGTTGATACACGGTGGTGATGCCACGCCGTTGGGGCACGGCAGTGAGGCCACGCCGTTGGTACACGGCAGTGATGCCACACCGTTGATACACGGTGGTGATGCCACACCGTTGATACACGGTGGTGATGCCACGCCGTTGGTGCACGGCAGTGAGGCCACGCCGTTGGTGCACGGCAGTGATGCCACGCCGTGGGTGCACGGCAGTGATGCCACGTTGTAGGTACGCAACGGTGAGAGTTTTTGGGGATGTTTCGGACTTTTGATCGCGAGTTTGGGCATCAGCTTTATGATCGCCTTGCGAGCCAGTTTTCAGTCCCGTTCACCGACGGTTTGGATCCCGTCAGGGTGTTCTCTTGTAGTTGAGGGCTCGACTTCGACCCGTGGGCCCGTTGGGATTATGATAGCATGTTGAGTGACCTACTGTGGCATGGGATTGTGTCTTTTGAGGATCCCTTTGAGGTTAGCCTGCAGTTGAGTAGTCCACTCGGGTGGTTTTGGATCGGAAGTAACCGAGTGAAGACCCCAACTTTTTGGTTTCCCTTCCTTATTGGATGGATGTGCGGGTATGCTTCGGGTCGCCTTGTTGAGGTTGGCACCATGATGTAGTTTGGTGCGTGTTGAATTAGTGGTTTTTCCCCTTTCCCCCAGCCTTTTTGAGGAGCCCTTTGGTTTTTCACGTCTCAGCTCAGTAGTGATGTATTTTTCCTCGCCCGTAATTTACTAGCCCCTTTGAGATCCGTGATTGTTGGAGTACGAGGGACGCCCGTTGCAAATTCTGGCTCGAGAGATGAGAGAATTGCACAACGGGTCATACCGTGCTTGTTGTTATTGCGGTGTAATCACGAGGAGCGAGTGGAGTTTGGGGAGCTGGAGGCGTATTGTTAGATACCTAGCCGTGGTATTCTTGACTCCTGATGGGCTTGATCTAGTTTCGAGGACGAAACTTTCTTTTAGTGGGGGAGGATGTGAGGTCCAGGAATCCCCGGCGTGGGAGTTGCTGGTTGTTGGGCAGCTTTTAGTGGCCGTTGGGAGTGTTTGTGCGCGTGTCGGGCCCAAGTTCTGGATTGGTGATGCAATTTGGGATTTAGTTGCATCGCTGGAGGCCTGCGGGATGTGTCGTTGGTGTTAGCGCGCAATTGGGACACACGTGGTGGACTTCAGACTTAATTTGAGACCCCGTGGGAAATTGGATGACCCGTCGGGTGTTTAGAAATGATTTCGCGCGATTCAGATGTCAGAATTGGACTCCGGGTGAAGTCCGGATAAAGGTTAACCTCTCCGGTCGCCTTCGGGAATTTTTAGAGTTGGAATTTGGCAAATCGGACTTTAAAAATGGACCCGGCGCGGAAAACCGGATCGAGTGGGCTATCGACAAATTTTCGGGTGAGAATTTGGAGAAACGGACATCGTTTTTGGATTCAGCGCGCGAAATCGCTAAGAATGGACTATTTATTTGTTGGTTTTGGAGCCCGGATGATTTGCGCGTTTTTCGAGGCGAACGGCACGCAAATCGAGGCAAGCGCGGCTCGGGAAGCAAGGTGGTCGGCGGCGCGCGTCCCGAGGCGTGCGTCAGGGCGCACCTCGGCGCGGAACGCGCGGAGCCCGCCACGTGGCGGGCTCCCACTCGCGCCCGCGCGGGCGCGGGGGCACGCGTCCGTGTCACGGGCGCGTGTCCCGCGCCTGTGGAGGGCGCGGTGTCACGCCGCGCGTGCGGCGCCCGGGCTGCGGGGCCACGTGGCGCGCGGGGGCGCGGCCACGTGGCCCGCCTTTTGGCCGCCTAGTCCGGGTGCACGCACGGGTGCGTGGACCGGCCGGTTGGGCTCTTCCCATTGGTCCACGCGGTGGACCGGCTCCGTGGACCGGCGCCGTGGACCATCCTCTTTCTCCCCTTTTTCTTCTTCTTCTTCTTCCTCCCCGCACCGCCATTTCTCCTCTTTTTTTCTTTCTCCTGCGACCGAGAGCGAGAGGGAATGAGGGAGGAGGTTGTGTGAGGTGCGGCGGCGCGTCGTGGACTCCGTTTTGCGTGCGGGGACGCCCGGCGGAGCGGTTCGGCGACGGCGGCGCAAACGTGTAAGTCCCGTGTGTTGGTTTTACTGTATTTTTGTACAGTTTTTGAAGCGTTCTTTTAGACTGTGATTGCCCCCACTGTGCACCGTTTTGCGTGCGGACCCCGTTTTGCGGGCGGGTCCTGGCACCGTGCACCGTTTTGCGTGCGGACTCCGGCACTGTGCACCGTTTTGCGTGCGGACCCCGTTTTGCGGGCGGATCCTGGCACCGTGCACCGTTTTGCGTGCGGACTCCGGCACTGTGCACCGTTTTGCGTGCGGACCCCGTTTTGCGGGTGGGTCCTGGCACCGTGCACCGTTTTGCGTGCGGACTCCGGCACTGTGCACCGTTTTGCGTGCGGACCCCGTTTTACGGGCGGATCCTGGCACCGTGCACCGTTTTGCGTGCGGACTCCGGCACTGTGCACCGTTTTGCGTGCGGACCCCGTTTTGCGGGCGGGTCCTGGCACCGTGCACCGTTTTGCGTGCGGACTCCGGCACTGTGCACCGTTTTGCGTGCGGACCCCGTTTTGCGGGCGGGTCCTGGCACTGTGCACCGTTTTGCGTGCGGACTCCGGCACTGTGCACCGTTTTGCATGCGGACCCCGTTTTGCGGGCGGATCCTGACACCATGCACCGTTTTATGTGCAGACTCCGTTTCTAGTGCGGACTCCGGCGGCGTGCTCCGTTTTGCGTGCGGACTCCGGCGGCGTGCCCCGTTTGCGTGCGGTTCGCGTGGAGGCCAATTGCAAGTGTCTACGAGCAATTGGTGGCAAATCGAGGTGGGTGGCCCTATCTCCAAGCTTTTATGGACTGTACAGTATTTCTACTGATGTAGGATTATGCATGATGGTTATTTCATTGTGTAGCATGCTAGACTGTAGGAATTGTTATTCCTTTTATTATCTGTTATTATAGATATCTTGGAACTTGACCTAGCACCCCCGTCATATGTTGCATGTGTAACCAGACTAGTAGAAAACCCTCACTTGGGCTAGGGTTATTTATGCTTAGACATCCACACTGATCTTTCATTCCTGGACATAGTGTTATTCTCGCCCGGGTAGTGGGCCGAGAGGTCGGGATTTGCTTTTAGTGTGGGATGCTTTTGCACTCTCGCTTGGGAGCAGAGTGGAGTCTGGTAGTTGTAGCGGGTTGCTTATCTGTGCGGGAAACCGTTTGGGTAAACGGTAGTCCCGAGAGGTCTTGTTTCCTTTTACGTTGTCGTAGGAGGGAGCCGTTGAGTAGACGGTAGTCCCGGGCCGTCGAGTATCTTCCGGTCCGTCTTGTTGGGAACCGTTGGGGTTGACGGTGGCCCCAGGTCGTTGAGTGTTGTCCGACCTGTTTTGTTACCCTGAGATGTGGGTCGTTCCTGGCTGTGGAGTATCTCCAGCCAGTGTGCTTTGTGCTGCGAGCTGTTGGAGAGGCTAGTGTCTCGTGTTTTGAGTTAGCCGATCAGCTGAGTCGTCGAGAGTGCTCCGACTGTTGGGCGAGATTTTTGGGGATCTTGAGTCCTACCGTTCTGTGAGTGAGCGTGGATTTGGACTAGCCTGCATATGCCACTGTGTGATTACTCTATGCCGCGCCGTTTTCCTCAGTTGGGGCCGCGCCCCTTGAGATGCCGCTGTGGATGCGATGGTTGGCCTGTTGAGGCAGTTTTGCGCGAGGGATGAGTTAGTCGGACCGGACGCCCCACGTAAATCCCGTCCTCATGTGGACGTGTGGTAGTGGGCAGGAGCGTTCCTAGTCGACAGGCGCGGGCTTGGCTGGACCTTTGAGGTAGTCAGTTCGATTGGGACGATTGAGCACCTTGGGTGCGAGTGGTCTCATTTACTTTCTTCTGTTCCACTTTTGAGTGCCTAGATAGAGGCATGATAGCTGTAGAGTAGATCCAGCTTTTCTTATTCTGTTTTCTTGCCTGTTATCTTTTACCTCTAGTAGACTTGGTGGGCAGACCGTTGGACTTGTTGACGGCACCCACTGAGAACTACTGTGGGAAGTAGTTCTCACACCCGTCGTGGTGTCTTTTCCCCAGGGACTTCTTCTTCTGTTCCTGTGCTCCTGTTGCTGATCCTTCCGACCGAGGCGAGGGAGTCGCGAGCTAGTTCCCTACCCGTCGTCGGAGTGTAGCTGTACCCCTTCAGAGGAGAGCTCCAGTTGATTAGTTTACTTCTTTTACTCTGTTGAGAGACCTTTGTTGTGAGGTATAGAGTTGTATTTTACTTTTACAGTTTGAGAGGCTGTTGTAGTGAGAATATTTTGTTGTATCGAGAGTTTGTACACTGATGTATTCATTGGAGATATCTCCCTTTTGAGTTTTGTATCAGAGGACTTTGTATACGATCGTATTTGGGAGATGGATATAGTATTATTTCCAGTTGTACAGGGTTTGGACTTCAGTTTTTAGTAGTCTACTTTCAGCTCTCTGATATCTGTTTACTGTAGATGTTTCTTTCTGCAGGTTAGACGCTTCGTCTGTACGGCAGTTTCCGTACAGATGGCGGATCTGTTGGCGAGCCCGGGTCGCAGTTTCGACCCCGGGGCGTGACATATATTTTCTTATTGGTTGATGATTTTTCTAGATATACTTGGGTAGCATTTTTAAAAGAAAAAGCTGATACTTTTGATTCTTTTCACGATATCTGCCTTCGTATTATGATTGAAAAGAATGAAAGGATTACTCGAGTTAGGAGTGATAGAGGTGGGGAATTCATAAATTCCAAATTCATTGATTTTTGCTCCTCTAATGGCATTAAACATGAATTCTCCGCACCTTATACACCTCAACAAAATGGTGTAGTCGAGCGCAAAAACAGGGTCGTACAGGAAATGGCACGTGTTATGCTTCACAGCCGGAACTTACCTTTTTATTTTTGGGTTGAAGCGGTAAACACTGCTGTTTATGTTATTAATCGCGTGTATTTGCGCCCGGGGACATTGAATACACCATATGAACTTTGGTTTTGTAGAAAACCTAACATCAAATATTTTCGCATCTTTGGGAGTCGGTGTTTTATTTTACGTGATCGTGAGAATCTTGAAAATTTTGACTCTCGAAGTGACGAAGGGATTTTCTTAGGTTATTCTACAAACAGCAGAGCATATCGAGTTTTTAACTTAGAATCTAAGACGATCGTAGAATCGATAAATGTTAAGGTAGATGAAGCTTTTCACTTTGAATCTGAAAAATCTACCCTCGATATCTCTCTTGATGATGATACACCTGCTAATGCATCTTCTTCTAACAATTCTTTCGATAATAATGATGCATCTAACGGTTCTTCAAGTTTATCTGATGTGCAGGAATCATCTCGTGTACCTCCGTCTACTCCTCTACCTCAAACGTTACGCATCTCCAAGGATCACCCTGAATCGAACATCATTGGAGATCCACAAGAAGGAGTTAGAACACGGAGACAATTGGTTTGCGGATTTGCATGCTATGTATCTCAAATCGAACCAAGGAATGTTGATGAAGCTCTCCAAGATGACTACTGGATTAAAGCAATGCAGGAAGAGCTCCATCAATTCGAGCGAAACAAAGTCTGGGAATTGACGAAGCCTCCGAAGCAACACAATGTGATAGGTACCAAATGGATCTTCAAGAACAAGAAAAATGAAGAAGGTACTATCATCAGGAACAAAGCAAGGTTAGTTGCTCAAGGCTACTCTCAAGTAGAAGGTATAGACTTTGATGAAACTTTCGCCCCTGTAGCTAGACTCGAGTCCATTCGTATATTGTTTGCGATTGCTTGTCATTTTAAAATCAAATTATTTCAAATGGACGTTAAGAGCGCCTTTTTAAATGGTTTTTTAAATGAGGAAGTTTATGTGGCTCAACCGAAAGGTTTTGTGGATCATAAACTACCTAACCATGTTTTTCGTCTGAAAAAGGCTCTTTACGGTCTGAAACAAGCACCGCGAGCATGGTACGAAAGGTTGACAAAGCACCTTTTGGAAAAGGGCTACACTCGAGGGGGAGCTGACAGGACTCTCTTTGTGAAGCATTATCAAAACAATTTCATAGTTGCACAAATCTATGTCGATGACATTGTATTTGGAGCAACAAGAGATAATGATGCTTCTAAATTCGCGGAGACCATGGAAAGCGAATTTGAGATGTCCATGATGGGCGAATTGACTTATTTTCTTGGATTACAAGTTAAACAAAACGATGAAGGAATTCACTTGTGTCAATCCAAGTATGCACTGGAGTTGGTCAAAAAGTTTGATCTTGAAAATTCTAAGGATTTTCCGACTCCAATGGGAACTAGCCATAAGGGACTTGGAAGTGAATCACATAGTGAGAATGTAGACGAGAAACTGTATCGCAGTATGATTGGAAGTCTACTATATCTCACGGCTAGTCGCCCGGATATATCCTTCAGTGTTGGGATTTGTGCGAGATATCAATCAGCACCGAAGGAGGTTCACCTGAAAGCGGTGAAACGGATCATCCGATATATCAAAGGTACAATCAATTTCGGAATTTGGTATCCTATGGGAACGACTTTGGATATTGTTGGATACTCAGATGCCGATTGGGCTGGATCGGTGGATGATCGGAAAAGCACGAGTGGTGCATGCTTCTATCTTGGCCATTGCCTTGTTGCATGGCACAGTAAAAAGCAGAACTGCATAGCACTCTCGACTGCCGAAGCGGAGTACATTTCTGCAGGAAGTTGTTCAACCCAATTGATTTGGATGAAAAGCGTGTTGAGCGATTTCCGGATTTCAGCAACTTCGGTAACCATTTTATGTGACAACACTAGTGCTATTAACATTTCAAAAAACCCTGTGTTGCACTCTAGAACAAAACATATTGAACTTAGATATCATTTTCTTAGAGAGCTAGTTGAATCAAACATTCTTCAACTGTCATATATTTCAACTGAGGATCAATTAGCTGATATCTTAACAAAACCTTTGGATCAAAAACGTTTTATTCACTTGCGTAAAGCAATTGGCATGCTTTCCTTGAAATAACTCTTTTGAAACCTTTGCTTAGGTTAGGTTTTGTTTTTGTTTTTGTTTTGTTCTTTATCTATGTTTTGTACATAGGACATTAATTGAGCATAAATCATAATTGACTTTAATTGCATCCTTTTATGCATTTAGAAATTTATTATGCTTTTGATATCATAATATTTCAATGTTGCAATGATCATTTACGTTAATTAAACCATCTTTTAAGTGATCAAAGTCAATTTCTCTCTCAATGATCTCTTGGTATAGTCATTATCATATTTGATTGCTTAGTCGAGTATGAATTCGAGATCAATGGTTTGGTTGAATACCTTATATATTAAATAATTGATAGCCAATTGAGGGGGAGTCAATGAAATGTAAAATGCTCAAAAGATGTGGAAAGAGTTACATCCCAATGAGGAGTGTGAAAACTACCACCACATGGAGGAAATGAAAGAAAGAAAAAGATACTCCATGAATGCAAAGCAAATTTTTTTTTGTTGATGAAATGCATATTGAAATACTTGACTCAGTCATATTTCATGGTTGGTATAAGGTGGGATTTTTGATTTAAGATGCTCAAAGAGCCACTCCTTCAACAGATTGTCTAGATATATTATCTAACTTATCTGGGATTTCAAACATCTATTGATCTTGGTATTTCATTTTCTTTACCAAAATTGATGATTTGATAAAGGCATTACACATAAGATCAGGATAGATGTAATTGAAGTTGTTCAACTTTAAGTGTTTTAACTTTCGTAAATTTTCGTTTCATTTTTGGGTATTTTTGATAGATTTTGCATAATCTATTTCTTGTTGTATGAAACGATGTCTTTTGTTTAAAGTTGACATGGTAAAGTGCTTACATACTTTTTCTGGATTTTATGGAATTTTTCTGAATTTTTCTGGAGAAAAAGTGGAAGCCGATCCGGATCGGGGTAAGTGATCCGGATCCCGAACGCAGGATTCTTCCTGCGGGTAGCCGATCCGGATCACATTCTCGATCCGATCCGGATCACGGCTAGGGTTTTTATAAGAACAAAGAGGATTTGATTTCTTTTACCCTAATCTTTTGTTTTCAAGCCTCTAGAGTTTCTCTCTCTAGATTTCTTGCATCTTGGAGCTTCCAAACTCAAAGTTCTTCGATCCAAGTAAGTTTTGTTGATCAAATCTCGGTTTTTCACAGTTTTTATGGTTTTTCATCAAACGTGAGTTGAAAACTTGGATCTTTTTCGTTTGTGAATGGTTTTTGATCAAATTTCTTTTGAAATAAGAACTCTGGGTCGATTAGTTTTGCGTTTATGCTGGGTTTTTACCTGATTAACGAGTTTTTAGGCTTCGATTTCTAAAAATTCTGTTTTAGGGCATAAAAGAGGAATTTTTGAAAATCATGGAATTGATCTTTTTTTAAAATTCTTTTTGAAAAACTAATTTGATTCTTGGCTTCTCTACATGATTATGATCGTCTAGGTACAATTTTTCAAATTTTTCAAAATTGACGATTTTTCATGTGTTCTTGAGTTGGCTCTTCACAGGACGCCTTCTTGAAACTCAAAGCACCCGATTCAATGTCTCTCTCTTGGTTCCTTCTGTTGTTAGTCACTATGGTGCACACGAGTATATCTGTTAAAACGGAACAGGATGATTCAACTCAAATCAAGACGAAGGACACAGAGGAAGAGAGCTCAGACTATGATGAAGAAGAATGGGACGAATTCTTCAAAGATGTTCAACGAAAAATTGATGAGGAGGACAGGAAATTTACCAAAGGAAAAAGACTAATGAAATCAGCCTCAACAACCAAACAGTATACGAGAAGGAAAAATGTCCAAAGGAGTGCGAGTCAGCATAGTGGGCCTCTCACCAGAGCACGCTCACTTTCTGGAATTCTTCAAACTGAATCTCCATGGGTTACGGGAATGAATGCACCATCTGCATCCACACAGCACCCATCACACTCGAAGAAAGGGACTACAGACACAGATGAATTGGAACTGCTTCGTCAGGAACAGCGAAAACTTTTTGCTGCACAAGAAAGAATGTCGACAGAACTTCAGCAACTTTCCTCTCAGCACAAGAAGATCAAGAAAAAGTATTCAAACATTTCGAAACTGTTCAAGGGGATTTTGAACAAGCTGAGCTGTACCAGTTCAGATTCATCAGACTGAGCAGGACCTTCTGTTCACTTTTTCTATGGCTTTACTCTCTTGCAGACCTTGCAGTTCTTAGTTTTTTTTAGGACTTAGTTTTTGTTCTAACTTGTAGTTTAGTTCTCAGGTTGTGCATATTGATAGAACTTTTTTTTTAACTCTCCTTACATATTGTAGCTCTTGCTACGTTTTGGCTTTGTTTTGTGACAAAAAGGGGGAGAGAGAGAGAACTTTGAACAATTTGAACAATGATGAAAAGTTGACAATGATGTGAATTTGGTGTGAATATCAAGGTAAGTATGTCTTCAACTCAACTTTGTTTTTTCTCTTGTGATTTGTGACATGCCTCTATACTAACTATTTGACTAACTATTTGGGCATGTAATATGACTAACAAGTTGATGTTTGACTAACAGTTTGTGACATTTGGTTTCTGGATGCTTAGAAGATATGTTGGTTTTTAACTATGATTCTCTTACATATCTGAATTTTCAAATGTCATGATAAGAATAAACTCTTTCTCTGTACTTGGTTTTGTATGTTTCAATTCTTGAGGTATCTAACGATTTGTTTGTCAAGAATGCTTTCTTTGTGCAGAGAGTACAGATGTCTAAGTCTAGAGTCTGTTTTAGGAGTTTATCTCATGTTTTTAATTTCTGGATCTCTTTTGTAAATTTTTGTTGTATGGTGATAGCAACAAAAATATCTTTTTGAATTTTCTTTTGTGGATTTGTGTTTTGTCACGAAACCGCCAAAGGGGGAGATTGTTACGGAATTTGAGTTGGCGTATTTCGTGAATGTATTAAGTCTTGAAGATTGAAGATGAAGAAACTTTGGATCGTATACCTCAATCTCAAGAAAGAAGAATTCAAAAGGATCAGGTACGTTTAACTAAAGATTTTGATGATCCGAATACTTCTTATAGTGTAGAAACACCTGGAAGAATTTTTAATTGCTTAAACATCAAAAACTGGACATGGGACATGTTCAGGATCCGGATCGGACTCGGCAATCCGGATCCCGAAGGGTGTTTGTTCATACACTGGTTCAATCCGGATCGCAGCATCCTCTGATCCGGATCCCGAACACTTGTTTTACCTGTTTGCTTCCTCGATCCGGATCAGGACTTGCAATCCGGATCCCGAACATTGATGTTCTGGTAAAACTGTATGAACGATCCGGATCGGACTTTGTGATCCGGATCCCGAACTACCATTTTTCTGGAAATCGTCTTTCTTGCTTCTGCAATCCGGATCGCCAATTCCAATCCGGATCGCCGTCGGTAAAATCTCCAGAAAAGGCAGTTTTTGATCCTATCTTCTTCCAATGGTTTCTAACCTATAAATAGGCCCTGTATTCATTTCTAGGGCATCCGCTATTACAGAAAAAAATAGCCGAAAAGAAAAATCCACATATATAGAGAAGAAAGGAAATCAATAGATTTATTCTATGTTTCTTCATCTATATTGATTGATTTGATTCTAGGTTTTCCATACTCACATTTTGAGTAGAATCAAATCAATGAATACTTAGATGGTATTTCCGATCTATCTTTAATCTAAGTATTCGGCGGATCATCACCACCCAAAACAAACAACGATTTACCCCAAATCGGCGCGTGGACTCGCGTGGCCTTGTGGATTCAAGGTGCAACTACGTTCGTGGATTCGAAGCGTGGTATTGGGTAAAGACCGTGGATTCGGTCGGACGTCGTGGACTCGACGTTGGACGCTGTGGACTCAGCGTTGGGCGCGGATCGTGGATTCGAGAAGCGTCGTGGAGCGAGCGGGAAGATCTACTAGGAGCGTATGGTAAAAGGTTGAGTCGTCTGTGAGTACGCTATATCACCTTGTACGTGTTTTAATTCTAGTGGATTTCGCCGTGTTATCGGTCCCGTGGTTTTTTACTCCGGTTTGGAGTTTTTCCACGTAAAAATCTTGCGTGTTCTTTTATTTTTCCGCACTGGGTTTATTTGCGCAATGATTTTTTGAGTGTTTATTGTTTACACCTATTCACCCCCCTCTAGGTGTTTTTCCCCTATTTAGATCCATATTAACATAACCCAACATCAGTGAGTATGTGTTGTGAGCTGGACGTTGTTGATCTGATTGATCGTAGATTTGGATTATAGTCTGCAGATGCCACTTATTGAGCCAGATGAGACACGCTTATTCCTTGGTGGGGTAGCGCCCCTCGAGAGCCGCTCCGGATGCGATGATGATGATGCGCCTGATGAGGCTGCATGCGCCTGATGAGGCTGCTTTGTGTGATACTATGACAGTCCAGAGGGACCTCCTCCGTTGATACACGGAAAGCCCTAGTTGATACACTGGGGGCCCTAATTGATACACTAGGGGGCGCAGGCTTGACTGGACCAGATTTGGCAGTCATTGAGATTGGGTTGATATGAGTACCTCGTGAGCGAGTGGATGCATAGCATGTTCATAGTTGAGTGTTATTCCTTTGAGCATGGTAGCTAGGGGCATGTTAGCTGTAGATTTCTTTCCAGTTGAGCTATTCTTATTTACAGTATTCCTTATTATCTGATGCCTCTAGTAGATTTAGTGGGCAGACCGTAGAGTTGGAGACGGTACCCACTGAGAACTACTGTGGGATGTAGTTCTCACACCCGTCGTGGTGTATTTTTCCCCAGGGACCTTCTTTCCCATTACTGATCCTTTTGTTGCTGATCGAGGCGAGGGAGTCGCGAGCTAGATCCCTACCTGTCTTTGGAGAGTAGCAGTAGCGGTACCCCTTCATTGGAGATCTATTAGTACAGTCAGCAGTTGAGAGACATTTGTATTGTGAGGATCTGATTTGTACTGAGAGCCCGTACACTGATGTATATTCAGATGTTCTGTTATGATTCTGTAGCTACTTATTCTTATTCAGCTCTGATACATGTTTAGCTATAGATCTGACTTGCAGGGTAGACGCTTCGTCTGTGCGGAGATTTCTGTACAGATGGCGGATCTGTTGGCGAGCCCGGGTCGCAGTTTCGACCGCGGGGCGTGACAGAGGGAGTGTTTTGAAATGGGAGAGATAGAATAAAAGACTTGAGTTCCAGAATATAATGTAATCCAGTCCGCATACCGGTACCAATAAATCGCGTACCGATACGTAGTTCAAAATCCTGAAAATCTTCGTTCGGGTTCCGGACTGAAAATCCGTCTGATCCGGATCCACAAAGGTAGTTCCGGTACTAAACTCAACTGAAAAATAGAGATTTTCATGTTTCGGGGTCCGGATTGGGTTTTCTGATCCAGAATCTTGGTTCCGGTACTAAAATTCATGTACGGGTACACCAGAGCCAAAAAGCAAAAATTTCTTGAAACAAATCCAAATTTTGAAAACTTTTCAAATACCGATTTGTATTCCATCAAGAAATCAATTTATGTGCTTTAAACAACGATGAATTCACATAGATGCCATTCAATCCAATTAATTTCACAAAATTAAAAAGATTTACTCCTAAATCATGAAAAACAAAGATAAAATATTATAAACCGTTTTTCATGTTATATTCATCAAACATAAGTCATCAAAAATAATCTTGAGATCCAAACTCTATCAAGATGTAACGGATTTACAAAGATGACTTACGGAGATTTTCAAATGACATCAATTTTGAATTCTACCCTTTCAAATTGAGATAAGCACTAAATTACCTAAGAGTGGCTCTTTGAGCATCTTTTAACTATCCCACCTTATACCAACCAGGGGATTATCCAAAATAAGAACTTTGAATTTAAATCTCCGAATGCTTCCACTAAAAATTCTCATAAAATACCGTCAAGCATCCAAAACACGTGGTAGCTTCACACACAAACCGGACAACCGGGGTGGCAGCTCTTTCCAACATGTGGTGGTAGTTTTCACACTCCTTTCGGATGTAACTCTTTCCACATCTTTTGCAATTCAATCATTACCCTTGTAAAAATGCAATCTCTTATGTGAAAGAATTAAATCCTAAATTTTAGTCTATCGGTTGTCTCAGTTTATCACAATGAATTCACACAACCGAGATAGATTAAGCATCTTAAGATCACACATGATTTCTAAAATTTGATGCTTATAACTATCAAAAACTCCTATAATGAAGTATCTTCAAGATTATGATTATGGAGTAAAGTTGATAATCTATATAAAATTAAATTGGAGTGAATGAACGTGAAACCCTTTTTATTCAATGCACTTGTTCATTAAAAAACCCTTTTGTTCAAAAACAAAGTATAAAAACAAAGAGCATTGAAAACATGTAATACAAAGATTAAGAAAAATATGAAGGAAAAACCAATCAAAGCATTACATACAGACATAAGCTAATTAGAACTTAAGACAAGGAAAGATATCACCTTTCCGAATCCAAAATCGTTGGATTTTGGGTTGTCTTGATTCGTTGTGGCCGGGGGTTGTCCGCTTTGACTGTTGATCCACCTTAGGTCTTTGCCTCGCAATGATCCACTTATATGATTGATGTTGTGGCTCGGACCTTTGGTGGGTTGAGTGAACTCCTTTGACTTGATGTGTCTTTTGAATCCGTTGAGTCCGCTCCGTAGATGAAGTTGCAGAAGGACTATTCTTTCTCTTTTTCGGGCAATTCTTCACCAAATGTCCTTCAAGTTCACATAGGTGACAAGTTCTTCCTTTCAATTTCATTGTGGAACTTGAAGCCTTCACAGTTTGGTTCTTTTTAAATCCCAAACCAACCTTGCTTGTTTGACCTAATCCGGACATACTTTCTAGTTTCTTGGAACCAGTTGAAAGCCTTTGTATGTCGGATTTGAGTTCATGAACTTGCTTGGTCAAAGCTTGGTTGGTGACATGAATCTCCTCAAACTGCTTTTCTAGAAAACCAATCTTGTCCATATATGATTTTGCGTTTGTCTCCGATTGGTTTAACTTTTCTTGGTGGATTTTATTGTTATCCAATAACCATCCTTGTTCCTCCTCGAGATCATGAAGTTTGATCTTTAAAGCTTGATTCTCGTCTTGAACTTCAAGTCGTTGCTTCCTCAACTTCTTGATATGCTTGGCCATCTTCTTTGATTCCGCAAGAAGTTGTTGGTATGCCTCAACGAGTTCTTCTTCGTCCGACTCCCCCTCACTTGATGACTCTCCGCCGGTTGTTGATGTTTCATACAAAATCAAAGGAGTAGAGTTAGTGACTGAAGATGATAAGCACAAATTAGAAGAGGGAATTTGAGAGGCATGAAAAGCAACAATTTTTTCTTTTTCCTCTTTACTTGAGGTCGATTCATCGGAAATAGAATCGTCCCAAGTTTTTGCTTGCAAAACCTTCTTTTTGTATGATTTCTTAGAAGGACAATCCGTTGAAATATGGCCGTAGCCTTTGCATCGATAGCATCGGATTTCCGCTTGAAATCATCTTTTTCTTTTTCTTTAGAAGGTTTTGCAACGCCTTTGAGTTTAGAGGATTTAGAACCCGATGATCCTTTAGATGGTTTCGTGGATGAAGATCCATCGGTTCGATTCTTCCAAAACTTCCGACGAAATTTCTTTGTGATCCGCGCCAATTGTTCTTCAAACTCGGCTAAAGAGATTTCATCATCGGAACTTGATTCGTCATCTTCTTCCTTTGTTGATTTGAATGCAATACCTGTAAGCTTAGAAGAAGACTTGGAAGAAACTTGATTAGTAGGAAAAGTCATCTCATAAGTTTGCAAAGCACCTACTAATTCCTCTACACTCATCTCATCCGGATGACTAACGGTTTCAATGGCGGTAACCTTTGCCCTAAACCGTTCCGGAAGAGTCCGAAGTATCTTTCTTACAATTTTCGACTCCGGGATCTTTTCTCCTAAATTAGCACATGTATTAATTACATCTTGAAGTCTAGTGTAATAATCTGTAAACAATTCATGCTCTTCCATATGAATAGAGTCAAATTGACTTGTAAGCATCTGGAGCTTTTGAATTTTTACAAGATTAGTACCCTCATGTGTAATTTTGAGAATATCCCAAATTTCCTTCGCGGTTTCACACGCGGAAATTCTTGTAAACTCAGTCGAGGAAAGAGAATTATATAAAGCGTTCATACCTTTCCCATTGTAAGAAGATCTTTCGATTTCCTCTTTAGACCATCTAGAGCGAGGTTTTGGGGTAGTAGAATTTCCTACTTCCTCAACAGGATGCACCCAACCGTATTCCACGGTTTGCCAAACACGCTCATCAATTGAGATGAGAAAAGCTCTCATCCGCACTTTCCAATAAGCATAATTGGTCCCATCAAAAAGAGGAGGTCTAAAAATATTACCACTTTCACCCGACATGATAGATAAACCTAAAACCCGCTCTGATACCAATTGTTGATTTTTAAGGATCCCCAAGGATCTAAATAGGTACTATCAAACACCTAGAGGGGGGTGAATAGGTGTAATATTTAAAAAACAAATCTCAGTGCAAAATAAAAACCAATGCGGAAAATAAAAATAGCACACCGAGATTTACGTGGAAACTCCAATCCAGGAGAAAAACCACGGGACCAACACGCAATAACAATCCACTAAGAATTGAAGAATAACAAGGTGATTACCGACTCCACGGACTCGACCCCTCCTTCAACTTCTTCGGATCTTGCGCTCCACCGATTGCACGTCCACTGCACACGTTCGAATCCACGAACGCCACTCGAATCCACGAGCACACGTTTCGAATCCACGAAACGCCTTCAACACACCGAATCCACGGTGCTACGTCGAATCCACGACGCAAACTCAGCCGATACAAAATATAGGCTTCGATGGTGATCCTTTGCTTAGATTATCATTGAAGAACCGTAGAAAGAATTTCTAAGCAAAGTCTAGATCAATTCGACAAAAGATAGATCTTGGAAGAACCGTCGAATTGACCTAAAAGAGGCTAAAGAGAAGAAAGATAAAAACCAGCCTCTAGGGTTACTCTCGAATGTTTTCGGTATTGGTCATTGTAGTCGAGAAACCCTAAGTGTCTATTTATAACCCTTGGAAACAAATTAGAGTCGGTTTAGGAAACTTTTTCCGAGATGACATTGTGTACCGGTACCAAATATTGTGTTCCGGTACTCAATGATGCAAAACACAGATTTTTCTATTATGTTCCGGTACGCAAGTCTGTGTTCCAGTACGCAATGCAAATTACAGAAAATTCTGTGTCGGGTTTGAGGAACTCAAAGTGTGGTTCCGGTACTCAATGTAAAAACAGATTTTTTCAAGATAAACTTTATCCAAAACAGACCAAGTACCGGAATCCAAACTTAAAATAAGTTGTAAGTTAAAACCAAGTTCCTAAAACCAAGTCTAAACCGATTTTCATTAATTTCCGATTCCAATGATTATAAACGAACTTTAATCACCATGAATTAATTTTAATCATACCTGGGAATTGACTTGAGCTCATTTTGAATCTTCCATGAGTCTTCGAAGGCTGATTTGACAATTTGATCCCTTTAAGACTCCGACTCAACTCACTGACTTGACTCACGAAATATGCCAACACAAAAAGCCGTAACAAATTAGGCATGCTATCAATCATAGAGGGTGTCACGCCCCGGGGTGTAAACCAGACCCCGGGTCCGTCTACAGATCCGCCGTGCACACGGAACTTCCCGCGTACACGAAGCGCTGGTAACCTGCTCCATATCAAATGTATAATAAAAGAGCATAATACAGAGCTGAAATAGAAGAATCACATAGTATCTCAAACTGGAACTAAAAATAAAGCTGTAATAAATACAATAATCTCCCAGCTCACCAAAATAGTACAACCAGCTGGCGAAAGCCAGACCCAAAATAAAAGAAAAATACCACAGTCTGAGTGAAGGGTACAGCATCTATCTAACAGCTCTCAGTCTCACAGGAGATCTATCTATTCAGCGATCCCCTTACCTCGATCAGCTGCCGATAGCCTAGCAGCTCCCGCAGACGACTCTGCAAAAAGAAGGAGAAGAAAGAGACAAAAATAACAATGGGGGTGAGAACTACGAGATAAACCAGTAGCCTCCCCTAGTGGGTAAAAACCTCAACTCTGACGTACCCACTAGGACTACTCGAGGCGAAGGGAAAGGTGAAGTGGTAAGGTACATAAGATGTTGAAACAAGAAAACTACCACTATTATGCCTCTAATGCGGTACTGGCTGCCAAAACTGTATGCATGCATCAGTAAACAGAAACTGTCAAAAATAACCCAATCCGTCATTCGATAAACGATCGGTACTGCCTGCTACATCATCGGGCAATAACCGCGCCAATGTGATAGCAAAAACTGTCAATAACTGTCTGGCCCCAGCCTCCGGAGGGGAACTCGAGGGGAGCGACCCACACGAGTAAAGCATCACCGGGCAATAACCGCGCCGGTATGATAAGTCTCAAAAGTAGGTCTGGATCATGACTATGATCAAAGTGGGAAACTCCATCCACTACAGTAAACCCAATCCCCAGCTGATGCAAAATAAACCAGACTCAACCCCAATCTGATGCAAGGATAAACATCCGGTCGACCGCCTACTGTCCGCAGTCACCGCAATACCCCACAAGTCCACAATCTAGTA
Source organism: Tillandsia fasciculata (assembly GCA_029168755.2). Lineage (NCBI taxonomy): Eukaryota > Viridiplantae > Streptophyta > Magnoliopsida > Poales > Bromeliaceae > Tillandsia > Tillandsia fasciculata. Next base: position 10,931,603 of record CM054937.1, on the reverse strand, counting down.
CAATCCTGACTACTCTATCCTAAACTCCTGCTCATACTCGAGCAACAAGCCTCCGAATGCAAAGGAGAGCAATAAACATGTCAAGACCCAATATGATAGTGTAGTAATAAATAGTGGCTAACTAGATGTCCAAGCAAGGATGCAATTGTACTACTTAAAAGCTGTAGAAAGGTGTTAAATATTTATTTTAAAAGAAGATTGATTTACTGGAAAAGTTATTTGCATGCGAGATTATAGCCTTTGTCCCAATCACAGTGTCCCAAGATAAGTTATCATATAATCTATGGGGTCATATTAAATTTTAGGAGAGTTCTTCCCAGCGGTTCTCATCAATTGTCACATTTATTTTTAGGAGAGTTCGTCCCAGCGGTTCTCATCAATTGTCATATTAGTTCGTCCCAATGGTTCTCATCAATTAAATTTTAGGGGAGTTCTAATAATCCCAGTGAGCTTGTCAAAAATGAGGTAAGCAACAACCGCCCACCTCGAGCAGCTCAAACCACACCCAGATAGTCTCCTGGCTGTCCGCAGTCCCCTAAAACTGTTGTCTGCCAAAAAATGGTGCCCTCTGTACAGTGCTCAGAAAAATCCAGAAAAATTACGGTTGCGTTCCTCGCGACGAGTAGATCGAAATCGACTTTTTAAACGCCTCGATCCGATGCTCCTAGCTTAAGATATAAATTGGAGAAGTTGATGCTCTTAGGAACGCGCTGCCGCAAAAATCGTTCAAAAATTCCTCCTGGTTAGAACACAGGGATTTTTCGACTGAACTGCGACGGAAAATGGGCCGAAAAAGGAAATCGTCGCAGTGCGCTGCGTCGCAAATAACTCACTATCGATAACTCCAAAAATTCTGAAATTTCTAGGGGAGAGAGAGAAGAGAGAGAGGAATAATTTTTATAGAGACCCCAAGCTCTGGTTCTCTCTCTAAAGCTCGGAAATCGAGGTGAGAAAGGGAGGGAGTGAGGGATCCTATTTATAATGGGCCAAGGGAATCTTCCCACATAGGATCAGACAAAACAGGAAACACCAAAATGGACCAACCGGAACGCGCCACGTGTCCACAAAAAAGGAAACAGTCGTGCAAGGACCACTCAAAATCCGCCACGTGTCCACGTGGTGCACATGCTCGGTCCCCGCTCCGGGTTTTCCGAAAAATGTCGGCCAATGGGATCGCGCCACGTGTCACCTCCCCAGCTGCCTTCTAGAAGCCGGCCAACCAATCAGCGGACGCCACGTGGCAACACCCAACTTCGGTGCTCCCGGTGCACGGCATGCCCATGGACCCCGCAGCCTGCGCGCCTGCCCGCGCCTGCCCGCTGCGCTCTGCCGCGCTCCGCCGCACTCCGCCGTTGCGCCGCCGGCCGCAGGAACAGTGATTCCAGCCGCCGGAATTACTGTTCCGGCGTGAACAGTAATTTTTCGCCGAAAAAATAAAGTAAATATACCATTTTGATCGTTTTCGCGCGCTGAGTCCAAATCCGTCGTCCGTTTCGCCAAATTCTCATCCGAAATTTTGCCGAAAGCCCCCGGAAAAGCCCACTTGATCCGATTTTCGCGCCGAGTCTATTTCTAAGGTCCAATTTCGATTCTACAAGTTCTGTTGCACCGTATAAGCTCCCTACAGTCACTGTTTAATGTTGCACAGTTCCTGCGGGAGTCCAGATCATCACATCCTCCCCCACTAAAAAGAGTTTCGCCCTCGAAACGAGACAACAATCCTCAGTCCAATGTCTCAAATAAGTAGGGGTGGGTATCCCTCGTCTCTGACTCGAGCTCCCACGTAGCCTCGCGCTCGTCATTATTGCTCCATTGGATTTTTACATAGGGAATGGCCCGACTGCGCAATTCTTTCACCTCTCGATCCAGAATTCGCAGTGGGCGCTCCTCATACCTCAAATCCTTGCTGATTTCAAGCGGTGTGAAGTCGATGACGTGCGATGGGTCGAAGACGTACCTCCTTAGAGTAGAAACATGAAATACATCATGGACACCAGCAAGCCTCGGAGGAAGTGCAAGTCGGTAGGCAACTGGCCCGATACGCTCCAATACCTCAAAGGGTCCAATATATCGGGGGCTAAGTTTCCCACGAATGCCGAACCTCCTGATTCCTTTGGACGGCGAGACTTTCAGGAATACATGATCACCAACCTGAAACTCTAAGTCTCGTCGCCGAACATCAGCATAACTCCTCTGCCTCTAACAATACGTCTGGTCCCAAGGTCCGCCTCTCGCCCCCGTCACTCCAATAAAAGGGGTGACCGACACTTGCGTCCATACAACGCTTCAAACAGAGCCATCTGAATGCTCGCTTGAAAACTGTTGTTGTTCGCGAGCTCAGCCAAGGGTAAGTGTCGAATCCACCCTCCGCCGAAATCCAAGATGTATGCTCTTAGCATATCCTCCAGGATCTGTATAGTCCGCTCTGACTGCCCATCAGTCTGCGGAGGAAAAGCTGTACTAAACCTGAGTTGAGTCCCCAAGGCTCAAATCTCGGGTCTCTAACAGATACAAAATAGAGGCGGGCACTTAGGTAACCGCACCACCTCATTTAAGTACAGCTGGGCTAACCGCTCAAGTGACTAAGTAGTCTGTACCAGCAAATGCATCCGCTCCTCCCAGGGCCCCCGGTAATCCAACCTCATGTCCATCGGCACAAATGCTCGATCCGAGTACCTCTGTACTCCTGAGGTATCCAATAAAATCCCCCAAATGATCACTTTATCTAATTCCCGGTAATCCCTCATAATGCCGAAGTGAACCAACCTCCTACATCTCAAAAAGCACCGGCGCCCCGTAGGCCCCAAACTATGCTAGCCAAAAAGGTTCCGCACCCAAAGCGAAACATCCGCCTCGCTAGCGAAGTCAAAACTACAGAGGCAAAGAAAGCCCTCCGGCAACCCCGGCACACAGACCTCTCCTGGCCTGGCTCCCCAAAAGATCGTCCTCGCAGCACAATGAACTGTCGCGAAAAGAAATACTGAGCCAGCCAGTTCATCCATGTACCACGATCAAGTCCTGCAGCTGAGTCATGACCCTCAGGTCTACTGGCACAATCCAGGACTCATCTGCACCGGGCAGGACCAACGACACTCCTCCATGCGCTAAAAGATCGGGAATACGTACCTCCCATGCGTAAGGTGACCGTCCTACCCCTAACCCATGCAATGAAGTAAACGTACTCCTAACACATATCTAGCATGCTCAAGTGCAATACAATGCAAAATCTAATGCCAAAAAGCAAGATAATAATACCTGCCATCACATGGTCGGCTGCTGCAAGGTCCTCCACCTGAGCGGCATAAACTCGACTGCTCTGTGCCGGTGGCCGGTGATCAGCAAGGTAAAAAGATGGTGATCCGCTCGCTGGAGCATAAGGCCGCTGAGCTGACGACCGCTGCTGAGATACGAAGGGAGACAAAACTGAAGAAGGTGCCGCTGAGGTCGAAAGGGGGCATGAAGCTCAAACGTGGCCTGACTGTCCACATTTATAACAACGACCCCACCTCAGATCACAGGTGTGCGACAAATGAGGTCCTCCACAGAATATACATCTGTCTCTGTCGCGAAGCCGTGGCTGTCCCGACTGTTGCTGTCTCTGTATCTGTTGCGGCGATCCCTGCTGCTGCTGTGGCTGACGGGGTGCACCTGATCTTTGGTATCCCTGAAACCCACGACCCTGAGGATGGAATCGTGGAGGTTTCGGGGGTCCCTGACAGCTCGATTGCCGCTCATCCGTCTGTGCTGGGCGCTTCGCCCCCGGGATCACTACGGGAGCCGGAGCTACCTCCTCCAGCACTGCCTCTCCGCACTCAACATAGAGCGCCTGCTCCATAGAGGCCTCCAGGGTCTGCAACCTGCGCGAGCGAACAAGTTGAAAAAGGTCCCGGCGCAACCCTCGCTCGAACATGTAAATCCGATGTGCCTCATCTCTAGCCACGTGCGGTACACATGCCAACAACTGATTGAAATCCATAATATACTCGTGCACGGGCCGATCTCCCTGGCGGAGGTTTCTCAACTGCTCCTCCAACCTCTGTCGGACGCTTTCCGGGAAGAAAGCCCCGAGAAGGAGACTGCGGAACTCCGCCCAGGTCAGGAGCTGAGCCCCAGGCGGACCAGCCGGTCGAACACGCCGCCACCAAGCCTCGGCGTTGCGCTCCAAAAAGTTCGTCGCCAATAACACCTGGTATCGCTCCTCGATAAACAGGGTCTCAAAACGTCGCTCCATCGCCGTGATCCACGACTCTGCCTCCCACGGCTCTGTACTCTGCCCCGAGAAACGGGGTCGGTCAAACTGGCGGAACCTCATCAACAAGTCAACCATCTCCCGCTGCTCTGCCGGGGTTAGAGGTCCCGTCAACCCAGACGACTGTCTACCAGTACCCCGAGCAACAGGGGATGCCGGGGTCACCGGTATAGCTGGGGGATTCACAGCAGGGGAAGAACGTACGGGAGAACTCTCGGGGGGTGCTACAACAGGCTGCGCCCTCTGCTCTAACATCTGCGTCAGCCGACCCATGGCCTCCTCTTGACGCCGAACAGCCTCTGACATCTGGGCCACCTGAGCCTGAAGCTCCCGTACCTCACTCTGCTGGCCCTGCCCGGACTCCTCCTGCTCGGGCTCAGAGGAAGAAGGCTGCGAACGCGTCAACATCCTGCGTCGCGGAGGCATTCTGCCACGAGAAACCACGAATCAATATCATAACCCCACACGACCCAATCTAGCGAAAGTCAAAGACATCCCCCTATTTCTGTGACTTTATGTTGTCTGCAGCCAACATAACTGTGCACCAGAATTTGGGTATGTCGATCCCTCCTCACTCACTGGAATAAATCAACGACTTTCGCAAAAGTTACGTCTCTCACGCCCTATCATCCTAGGGTCTGCCGAAAGCCTAGGGTTTCCTAAGTCCCAACTGACCTATCCCTAAGCTCTGATACCAACTTAATCTGTCACGCCCCGCGGTGTAAACCAGACCCCGGGTCCGTCTACAGATCCGCCGTGCACACGGAACTTCCCGCGTACACGAAGCGCTGGTAACCTGCTCCATATCAGATGTATAATAAAAGAGCATAATACAGAGCTGAAATAGAAGAATCACATAGTATCTCAGACTGGAACTAAAAATAAAGCTGTAATAAATACAATAATCTCCCAGCTCACCAAAATAGTACAACCAGCTGGCGAAAGTCAGACCCAAAATAAAAGGAAAATACCACAGTCTGAGTGAAGGGTACAGCATCTATCTAACAGCTCTCAGTCTCACAGGAGATCTATCTATTCAGCGATCCCCTTACCTCGATCAGCTGCCGATGGCCTAGCAGCTCCCGCAGACGACTCTGCAAAAAGAAGGAGAAGAAAGAGACAAAAATAACAATGGGGGTGAGAACTACCAGATAAACCAGTAGCCTCCCCTAGTGGGTAAAAATCTCAACTCTGACGCACCCACTAGGACTACTAGAGGCGAAGGGAAAGGTGAAGTGGTAAGGTACATAAGATGTTGAAACAGGAAAACTACCACTATTATGCCTCTAATGCGGTACTGGCTGCCAAAACTGTATGCATGCATCAGTAAACAGAAACTGTCCAAAATAACCCAATCCGTCATTCGATACACGATCGGTACTGCCTGCTACATCATCGGGCAATAACCGTGCCGATGTGATAGCAAAAACTGTCAATAACTGTCTGGCCCCAGCCTCCGGAGGGGAACTCGAGGGGAGCGACCCACACGAGTAAAGCATCACCGGGCAATAACCGCGCCGGTATGATAAGTCTCAAAAGTAGGTCTGGATCATGACTATGATCAAAGTGGAAAACTCCATCCACTACAGTAAACCCAATCCCCAGCTGTTGCAAAATAAACCAGACTCAACCCCAATCTGATGCAAGGATAAACATCCGGTCGACCGCCTACTGTCCGCGGTCACCGCAATACCCCACAAGTCCACAATCTAGTACAATCCATACTACACTATCCCAAACTCCTGCTCATACTCGAGCAACAAGCCTCCGAATGCAAAGGAGAGCAATAAACATGTCAAGACCCAATATGATAGTGTAGTAATAAATAGTGGCTAACTAGATGTCCAAGCAAGCATGCAATTGTACTATTTGAAAGCTGTAGAAAGGTGTTAAATATTTATTTTAAAAGAAAATTGATTTACTGAAAAAGTTATTTGCATGCGAGATTATAGCCTTTGTCCCAATCACAGTGTCCCAAGATAAGTTATCATATAATCTGTGGGGTCATGTTAAATTTTAGGAGAGTTCTTCCCAGCGGTTCTCATCAATTGTCACATTTATTTTTAGGAGAGTTCGTCCCAGCGGTTCTCATCAATTGTCATATTAGTTCGTCCCAATGGTTCTCATCAATTAAATTTTAGGGGAGTTTTAATAATCCCAGTGAGCTTGTCAAAAATGAGGTAAGCAACAACCGCCCACCTCGAGCAGCTCAAACCACACCCAGATAGTCTCCTGGCTGTCCACAGTTCCCTAAAACTGTTGTCTGCCAAAAAACGATGCCCTCTGTACAGTGCTCAGAAAAATCCGGAAAAATTACGGTTGCGTTCCTCGCAACGAGTAGATCGAAATCAACTCTTTAAACGCCTCGATCCGATGCTCCTAGCTCAAGATATAAATTGGAGAAGTTGATGCTCTTGGGAACGCGCTGCCGCAAAAATCGTTCAAAAATTCCTCCTGGTTAGAATACAGGGATTTTTCGACTGAACTGCGACGGAAAATGGGCCGAAAAAGGAAATCGTCGCAGTGCGCCGCGTCGCAGATAACTCACTATCGATAACTCCAAAAATTCTGAAATTTCTAGGGGAGAGAGAGAAGAGAGAGAGGAATAATTTTTATATAGAGCCCAAGCTCTGGTTCTCTCTCTAAAGCTCGGAAACCGAGGTGAGAAAGGGAGGGAGTGAGGGATCCTATTTATAATGGGCCAAGGGAATCTTCCCACACAGGATCAGACAAAACAGGAAACACCAAAATGGACCAACCGGAACGCGCCACGTGTCCACAAAACAGGAAACAGCCATGCAAGGACCACTCAAAATCCGCCATGTGTCCACGTGGTGCACATGCTCGGTCCCCGCTCCGGGTTTTTCGGAAAATGTCGGCCAATGGGATCGCGCCACGTGTCACCTCCCCAGCTGCCTTCTAGAAGCCGGCCAACCAATCAGCGGACGCCACGTGGCAACACCCATCTTCGGTGCTCCCGGTGCACGGCATGCCCATGGACCCCGCAGCCTGCGCGCCTGCCCGCGCTGCCCGCTGCGCTCTGCCGCGCTCCGCCGCACTCCGCCGCTGCGCCGCCGCCCCCCGGTCGCCGCCGGCCGCCGGAACAGTTATTCCGGCCGCCGGAATTACTGTTCCGGCGTGAACAGTAATTTTTCACCGAAAAAATAAAGTAAATATACCATTTTGATCGTTTTCGCGCGCTGAGTCCAAATCCGCCATCCGTTTCGCCAAATTCTCATCCAAAATTTTGTCGAAAGCCCTCGGAAAAGCCCACTTGATCCGATTTTTGCGCCGAGTCTATTTCTAAGGTCCAATTTCGATTCTACAAGTTCTGTTGCACCGTATAACCTCCCTACAGTCACTGTTTAATGTTGCACAGTTCCTGCGGGAGTCCGGATCATCACAGAGGGTGACATTCCCACATGTAAACTTATCTTAATCATACATGAACATCCACTATTACACCTCCCATAAGGCATAACGTGCATACAAACCCTGCCATTTCCTTAAACAGTTACCATTACTAAGTTTACCCACCTAAAGTGCTTAAACCAAGGCAAACCTGAGGTCGGTGAAGAACGTGGCCACTTGCTAATAACATCTGCTGAACCCGTATCCACGGTACATGTCGCGCAAACCTCGCCTGCTAGTAGTGTTCCAAAAACACTCGCGAATACCCCTGGATACGACAATAAGGTCCAAGGTTACACTTTTATTCCAAAATATCCAAGTACATACAATTCTTTTGGAGCAGTCCCAAAGATGCTGATTTTTCACCTATAGCAAGAACTCAGAAAAATCCGACAAAAATACAGTCGCGATCGTCGCGTCGAGCCCTTCGAAACGAGTACCTGCACGTCAAAATCCGAGTCCCGGAGACCAAGTTACAAATTCTGCAACGCGATGAGCGCGAAACTCCACAACAAACACAACTGTAATACTCTGCACAGTAAAGGGGGAAAAAGTATACCTTCGGACAAATCACAGAAAATTCCCCGAAAAATATGACGGTAATCCTTGCGACGCGTAGATGCAAAAAGTGTACAGGCACGTCCCGATCCGATGCCTGGGTGCGGAGATATCGCCAAAACATCGAGCCGCTGTCCAACACTCAATCACAGGAATAGTGTCACAGTAAACTCAGAAAAACACCTCGAAAAGCGCAAAACAAGGGGAAGCAGAAAATACCAAGATCGTAGCTCTATCTGTCGCCATTCCAATGGCGCAAGAATCGCCGAAAACGGAGGTCGGAGTAAGCCGCGGGAGTCCTCGCACCAAAATGCGATGAAGGAGATCACAAACGAACGAGCGTCGCGCCGCGCCGTGAAAATAGAAACCTCAAAGTGCGTGCCATGGAAAAATCTGGGAATCCACAGTTGGAAGCAGCATTGTGCGGGGAACAGCTTTGTAGAAGGCGCCGAGGTGAGAAGAGGCTCCGAAATGCAGAAAAGAGGAAGAAGAAGCGGCTCGGATCGCTTAAATAGGCTCCTAAAACAAATCTCAAAATACCCGTGGTATCCCCACATTCGGGCGCCCGGATTATCCGGGCCGCTACAGTGTTGGGCCCGGCCCAACACTGTGCGGGCCCGAATCCCTCATGGGCCTCCACGTTTACCACCGAACAGGCAACAGCGAAGCCCGCCGCTAACCTTGCGCCACATGGCCCAACGCAGCGCCGACGCGTGGCGCGTCCAGCGCAGGAAAATCGTCAACGCGCGCCCACGTGCGCGACTGTGCCGCCCCCTGCCATCCCTGCATGCACGCGCCCCGAGGCAACCTGCACCCGCTCCGTGGACCTGGTCCACTGCACCGGCCTACCGCCAGCTGCCACGCGTCCAGCCCTCTGGTGCACGCTGGCCTCGTGGACCGCGCACCTGCCCGCGCGCCCGCACGCCTGCCCGCGCGCTGCCCACGCCTTCCCGCCGCCGCGCCTGAGCCTACCCGAGCCCGCGCCGCCGCCCTCCGCCATCACCGGCGCTGCCCCAGCCGCCGGAACAGTGCCCCCTTGCCTCGAAATCCGTGCGCGGCATCCGGGCTCCGAAAAATACAAGTAGATAGTCCATTTTCATCGTTTTCGCGCGCTAAATCCAAATCCGCTGTCCGTTTTGCCAAATTCCAACTCTAAAAATTGCCGAAGGCATCCGAAAAAATGTTCTTAACCCAAATTTCGCTCAGAGTCCAATTTTAATATCTGTTTTGCGCGAAACCACCTCTAAACCTCCGACGGGGTCCTCTGACTACTCTCGTGATCCATTTAACACACTGAGTCCATCACTAGTGTCCAATTGGTGCACAAACACCACCGGCACGCCACAAAGGCCTCCAGAAGCTGCTGGTCACACTATAGAAGCCCTGCAGAGATCCAGGTCACCACACTACCAGCTCCCGCAGACGACTCTGCAAAACAAAGGGAAAGAGACAGAAAACAACAATGGGGGGGGGGTGAGAACTACTAGATAAACCAGTAGCCTCCCCCTAGTGGGTAAATCCTCAACTCTGACGGACCCACTAGGACTACTAGAGGCAAAAAGGAAAGAACAGTGGAAAGCTATAAAGGCTGCTGATAAACAGGAAACTACCACTACTAAGCCTCTAAATGCCATGTCGAACGAAGTGACTAAATGTATGCATCAACATCTAACATGCCTGCCTGAAATAACCCAATCAATGAACCAGTAAGAACTGGTACTGCCTGCTGTGCCTTGCCGTATCGGGTATGCTGGCCGACGCATAACACCGATGAAAAGAAGGAGTCTTAAGGACTCAAAGCCTGTCTGTCGCACACTCCGGAGTGGCACTCGAGGGGAGCGACCCACACGAGTAAAGTATCTCAGTAATAAGTATCATAAGTGTCATAAAACAGCAGGACTGGATCACGACTCTGATCGAAGTGGAAAAAACCGTCCACTAAAGAAATCTGATACTCAATCTGATGCAATAGTACTCAATAAGTGGGAAACTCCATCCACTAGCAAAAAGCCCGATCCCTAATCTGATACACAAGTAAACATCCGGTCAACGGCCTAATGTCCGCGGTCGCCGCAATACCCCATAAGTCCAAAGCCTGATATAGTAATCAACATCTGGCCAACCGCCTGATGTCCGCGGTTACCACAATGCCCCACAACCCATAATCGAGTCTAACCTGTCCCAGACTCAATGGCCTCAACTACACTACCCCCAAAACCCTGCTCAAACCGAGCAACATGCGTCTGAATAAAAAGGAGAGCAATAAAGCATGGTTTCTCCTAAGTCAAGTCCAATATGATAGTGTAGCATTAAATAGTGGCCTAACTAGATGTCCATACAAGCATGCAATTGTCCTCTTTTAAAACTGTAGAAAAGTTTCTGATATTTATTTTGAAAAGGTTGATCTTACTGTACCAACATGATAAGTCATTTGCATGCGAGATTATGATATAGCATTCGTCCCAACGACAGTGTCCCAATTTAACGTAAATGAGCTGTCATATAATCTGTGGGGTCAACATGTATGGTTCTCAAATAGGATATCAATTGTCACATTTAATTTACGAAAATTCTAATAATCGTAGTGAGCAAGTCAAAAGTGAGGTAAGCAACAACCACCCACCTCGGAAAGCGCAATTCACACCCAAATAACCTTCTCGTTGTCCACAGTCCTCTAATCCCGCAACTCACTGAAAACAGTGCACAACTGTACAGAACAACGCACCCGGCGTAAATACAAATCCCAAAAATATAGTTTTTACTGTTTTCCAAATAGCACGGAAAAAGAGGAGTTTTCACTTTTGGACAGTTCTCCGAAAAATCCAGAAAAATTACAGTTGCGTTCCTTGCGACAAGTAGATCAAAATCGAATACTTATACGCCTTCATCCAATGCTCCTATGCCAAGATATAAATCGAACAAGCCGGTACTGTCCAGAAAAACACCACAGCAAAAGGGGTGTCAGAGGTGCCTCGGGAACCATGCCAAAAGTGCGAAATGGAGCGAAGTGATCAACACAAAAATCAAAGCCTTACCTCTTAGGAACGCGCTGCCATAGAAATGGCTAAAAATTTCCTCCCGGTTAGAGCACAGGAATTTTTTGACTGAACTGCGACGGAAACGGGCCGAAAAAGGGGAAACGTCGAAGCGCGCCGCGTCGCAGATAACTCGCTGTCAGCAACTCCAAAAAATTCTAAAACTTCTAGGGGAGATGGAGGACAGAGAGGGGAACAACTCTCATATCGGCCACAAGCTCACTTTCTCTCTCTAGAATTCGGAAATGGCAAAGAGAGAGAGAGAGAGAGATGTGGCTTATATAATGGGCCAAAACTCATTCGGGCTCCACACCAAATCCGGGCCCAAAACAGGAAACAGCAAACTATCCAACCAGGACGCGCCACGTGTCCCAAAACACAAAACAACCATGCAAGGCCATTCGGGAAGCGCCACGTGTCACCCGCCGCCCACGTGTTCCACGCGCCCGGCGCACGTGGGCGGCTCTGCGCTCGCCAATGAACAGTGCCCACGTGTCACACGGGGCGCACGCGCCCGGTCCACGCGCCGGGTCTTCCGGATCTTGTCGGCCAATAGGATGCTGCCACGTGTCGCCGCCCCGCCGCCACTATTGACGAAACCCAACCAATCAGGAGCCGCCACGTGGCAAACCCAAAACTCCAAGGTCCCGGTGCACGCCTTTCCTGTGGACCAGCCGCCTGCACGCCTGCCCGCGCCTTCCCGCGCCTGCCCGCGCTGCCCGCGGCCGCGCTCCGCCGCTGCACCACTACGCTCCGCCGTGCTCCGCCGCTCGCCGCTCGCCACCGGTTGACGGGACAGTGTTTCCGGCGGCCGGAGTTACTGTTCTTGCGTGAACTGTGATTTTGGCGCCGAAAAGTAGTAAATAGCCCATTTTGATCGTTTTCGCGCGCTGAGTCCAAATCCGCTGTCTGTTTTGCCAAATTCTCATCCGAAATTTTGCCGAAAGCCCCCGAAAAAGCCCACTTGATCCGATTTTCGCGTCGGGTCCATTTCTGAGGTCCAATTTCGACACTACTAGCTCCGTTACACCGTGTAAGCTTCCTATAGTCACTGTTAACATTGCAAAAGTCCCTTCGGAAGTCCGGATCATCACATCCTCTCCCACTAAAAAGAGTTTCGTCGTCGAAACGAGACCAAACTAAACAACAATCCTCATTCCGATGCCTCAAATAAGCAGGGGTGGGTATCCCTCATCTCTGACTCGAGCTCCCACGTAGCCTCACGCTCGTCATGATTGCTCCATAGGATCTTTGTTACGGCATTTTGGTGTTGGCATATTTCGTGAGTCAAGTCAGTGAATTGAGTCGGAGTCTTAAAGGGATCAAATTGTCAATTCAGCCTTCGAAGACTCATTGAAGATTCAACATGAGCCCAAGTCAACTCTCAGGTATGATTAAATATTGTTCATGGTGATTAAAGTTCGTTTATAATCATTGGAAACAGGAAATTAATGAAAACTGGTTTAGACTTGGTTTTAGGAACTTGGTTTTATCTTACAACTTAATTTAAGTTTGGATTCTGGTACTTGGTTTGTTTTGGATAAAGTTTATCTTGAAAAATCAGTTTTTACATTGAGTACCGGAACCACACTTGAAGTTCCTCAAACCCGACACAGAATTTTCTGAAATTTGTATTGCGTACCGGAACACAGACTCGCGTACCGGAACACAATAGAAAAATCTGTGTTTTGCACCATTGAGTACCGGAACATGATAAGTGGTACCGGTACACAATGTTATCTCGGGAAAAGTTTCCTAAACCGACTCTAATTCGTTTCCAAGGGTTATAAATAGATACTTAGGGTTTCTCGAATAGAAGGACCGATACCGAAAACACTCGAGAGCAACCCTAGAGGCTGGTTTTTATCTTTCTTCTCTTTAGCCTCCTTTAGGTCAATTCGATGGTTCTTTCAAGAACATATCTTTTGTCGAATTGATCTAATCTTTGCTTAGAGATTTCTCCCATGGATCTTCATTGATAATCTAAGCAAAGGATCACCATCGAAGCCTATATTTCCTTATCGGCTGAGTTTGCGTCGTGGATTCGACGTAGCACCGTGGATTCGGTGTGTTGAAGGCGTTTCGTGGATTCGAAACGTGTGCTCGTGGATTCGAGTGGCGTTCGTGGATTCGAACGTGTGCAGTGGACGTGCAATCGGTGGAGCGCAAGGTCCGAAGAACTTGAAGGAGGGGTCGAGTCCGTGGAGTCGGTAATCACCTTGTTATTCTTCAATTCTTAGTGGATTGTTATTGCGTGTTGGTCCCGTGGTTTTTCTCCTGGATTGGAGTTTCCACGTAAATCTCGGTGTGTTGATTTTTATTTTCCGCATTGTTTTTTATTTTTGCACTGAGATTGGTTTTTATAATATTACACCTATTCACCCCCCTCTAGGTGTTTGATAGTACCTATTTAGATCCTTGTGGATCCTAAATAACTCTACAATTGGTATCAGAGCGGGTTTTAGGTTTATCTATCATGTCGGGTGAAAGTGGTAATATTTTTAGACCTCCTCTTTTTGATGGGACCAATTATGCGTATTGGAAAGTGCGGATGAGAGCTTTTCTCATCTCTATTGATGAGCGGGTATGGCAAACCGTGGAATACGGTTGGGTGCATCCGGTTGAGGAAGTAGGAAATTCTACTACCCCAAAACCTCGCTCTAGATGGTCTAAAGAGGAAATCGAAAGATCTTCTTACAATGGGAAAGGTATGAACGCTTTATATAATTCTCTTTCCTCGACTGAGTTTACACGAATTTCCGCGTGTGAAACCGCGAAGGAAATTTGGGATATTCTCAAAATTACACATGAGGGTACTAATCTTGTAAAAATTCAAAAGCTCCAGATGCTTACAAGTCAATTTGACTCTATTCATATGGAAGAGCATGAATTGTTTACAGATTATTACACTAGACTTCAAGATGTAATTAATACATGTGCTAATTTAGGAGAAAAGATCCCGGAGTCGAAAATTGTAAGAAAGATTCTTCGGACTCTTCCGGAACGGTTTAGGGCAAAGGTTACCGCCATTGAAACCGTTAGTCATCCGGATGAGATGAGTGTAGAGGAATCAGTAGGTGCTTTGCAAACTTATGAGATGACTTTTCCTACTAATCAAATTTCTTCCAAGTCTTCTTCTAAGCTTACAGGTATTGCATTCAAATCAACAAAGGAAGAAGATAGCGAATCAAGTTCCGACGATGAAATCTCTTTTGCCGATTTTGAAGAACAATTGGCGCGGATCACAAAGAAATTTCGTCGGAAATTTTGGAAGAATCGAACCGATGGATCTTCATCCACGAAACCATCTAAAGGATCATCGGGTTCTAAATCCTCTAAACTCAAAGGTGTTGCAAAACCTTCTAAAGAAAAAGAAAAAGATGATTTCGAAGGGGAAATCCGATGTTATCGATGCAAAGGCTACGGCCATATTTCAACGGATTGTCCTTCTAAGAAATCATACAAAAAGAAGGCTTTGCAAGCAAAAACTTGGGACGATTCTAGTTTCGATGAATCGACCTCAAGTGAAGAGGAAAAAGAAAAATTTGTTGCTTTTCATGCCTCTCAAATTCCCTCTTCTAATTTGTGCTTATCATCTTTAGTCACTGACTCTATTCCTTTGATTTTGCATGAAACATCAACATCCGAGGAGAGTCATCAAGTGAGGGGGAGTCGGACGAAGAAGAACTCGTTGAGGCATACCAACAACTTCTTGCGGAATCAAAGAAGATGGCCAAGCATATCAAGAAGTTGAGGAAGCAACGACTTGAGGTTCAAGACGAGAATCAAGCTTTAAAGATCAAACTTCATGATCTCGAGGAGGAACAAGGACGTTTATTGGATAACAATAAAATCCTCCAAGAAAAGTTAAACCAATCGGAGACAAACGCAAAATCATATATGGACAAGATTGGTTTTCTGAAAAGCAGTTTGAAGAGATTCATGTCACCAACCAAGCTTTGACCAAGCAAGTTCATGAACTCAAATCCGACATACAAAGGCTTTCAACCGGTTCCAAGAAACTTGATTGTATGTCCGGATTAGGTCAAACAAGCAAGGTTGGTTTGGGATTTAAAAAGAACCAAACTGTGCATGCTTCAAGTTCCACAATAAAATTGAAAGGAAGAACTTGTCACTTATGTGGACTTGAAGGACACTTGGTGAAGAATTGCCCGAAAAAGAGAAAGAAGAATCCTTCGGCAACTTCATCTACGGAGCGGACTCAACGGAATCAAAAGACACATCAAGTCAAAGGAGTTCACTCAACCCACCAAAGGTCCGAGCCACAACATCAATCATACAAGTGGATCATTGCGAGGCAAAGACCTAAGGTGGATCAACAGTCAAAGCGGACAACCCCCGGCCACAACGAATCAAGACAACCCAAAATCCAGCGATTTTGGATTCGGAAAGGTGATATCTTTCCTTGTCTTAAGTTCTAAATAGCTTATGACTGTATGTAATGCTTTGATTGGTTTTTCCTTCATATTTTTCTTAATCTTTGCATTACATGTTTTTCAATGCTCTTGTTTTTATACTTTGTTTTTGAACAAAAGGGTTTTTAACGAACAAGTGCATTGAATAAAAAAGGGTTTCACGTTCATTCACTCCAAATTAATTTTATATGGATTATCAACTTGACTCCATAATCATAATCTTGAAGATACTTCATTTTTTTTAATTGAGCATTGGTAATATTGACTTTAATTGCATCTTTTCACGCATTTAGAAATCTATTATGCTTTTGACATCATAATATTTCGATGTTGCAATGATCATTTATGTTAATTAATTCATCTTTTAAGTGATCAAAGTCAATTTCTCTCTCAATGATCTCTTGGTATAGTCATTATCTTATTTGACTATTTAGTCGAGTATGAATGCGGGATCAATTTTTGGTTGAATACCTTATATATTAAATAATTGATAGCCAATTGAGGGGGAGTCAAAGAAAAGTAAAATGCTCAAAAGATGTGGAAAGAGTTACATCCCAATGAGGAGTGTGAAAACTACCACCACATGGAGGAAAAAGATACCCCATGTATGCAAGCATTTTTTTGTCAATTTTGATTAATGAAATGCATATTGAAATACTTGACTCTGTCAAATTTCAAGGTTGGTATAAGGTGGGATTTTTAACGAAAGATGCTCAAAGAGCCACTCTCTTCAACAGATTGTCTAGATATATTATCTAACTTATCTGGGATTTCAAACATCTATTGATCTTGGTATTTTATTTTCTTTACCAAATTAATGATTTGATAAAGGCATTACGCATAAGATCATGTTAGATGTGATTGAAGTTGTTCAACTTTAAGGGTTTTAATTTTCATAAATTTTCGTTTCATTTTTGAGTATTTTTGATAGATTTGGTATAATCTATTTCTTGTTGCATGAAACGATGACTTTTGTTTAAAGTTGATGTGCTAAAGTGTTTACATACTCTTTCTGGTTTTTATTTTTCTAAATTATTCTAATGAAAGAAATTTGGATTGAATGACATCTATGTGAATTCATTGTTTTTCAAAGCACTTAAATGGATTTCTTGATGGTATACAAATCGGTATTTGAAAAGATGACAAAATTTGGATTTGTTTCAAGAAATTTTAGCTTTTTGGCTCTGTTGTTCCAGTACCTAAAATCCAATCCGGATTAGAAAATCCAGTCCGGAATCCGAATGTGAATTTTTCTGGTTTTTCACTTGCGTACCGGTACTACCTTTTTAGTACCGGAACTACATTGCGGATCCGGATCACCCCCTGTTTTTCAATCCGGAACCCGAACGAAGGATTTTCGGTTTTTGCACTGCGTACCGGTACGCGACTACTTGTACCGGTACACGATCTGGATTTCTTTATATTCCGGAATTCATGAGTTTTATTTCATCTCTCCCACTTCAAAACCCTCCCTCTCTCTCTCTAAAACATCTAAAAAGGGTTTTTCTCTTCAAGATTAAGAGATTTGTTGCTCTCATATGTAAGTTTCTACATTGATCTTGGTTTCTTTAACTTCAAAACCCTAGTTTTTAGGTTTTGATGTTGTTTTTAGAGATTTTTGAGTAGATCTTTGCTTCAAATGAAATCTCTTGCATAAATTACCCTTAATTCATGTTTAGAACATATTTGATACATCTCTATGCAATTAGATTCATGTTTCCATGCTTATTTGCTTGAATCTAACATTTTCATATGTTCTTAACATAGAAAAATTGAGAATTAGGGCTTTTGATGTAAATGAATTTTGAATGATGAATCATCAATTGTGACATGTTTAGAATGTTTCTTAGACATGTTTAAACCTTTCTATACGATCAAATCATAGTGCATTGTGTTCTTTGTAGGAAATGGCATTTTCATGGCTACTTGCACTAGTGATTTTGATGGCCACTGGAAGTGGACGTGGTCGCGGTTCTGGAAAGAAAAAGGCGACTAAACGATCACGAGATGAAGGTTCGACAAGCTCAGATTCTGAACATTCCTCAGAATATGAAGAAGAAACGGTTCAAGGAAAGGGGAAAGCACCTATGGCTCCAAGGAAAAAGAAGGGTGCGGATTCTCCTCCGCGTAGAAGTACCGGTGGACCGGTAATACGCGACCGCTCTCAACGGAGATCTAATGTTGATGAAAGTGAACAGCATGTAAGTGCAAAACGCCGTGCCAGATTTGCAAACCGTACATGCATTGGAGAGCGTCACGTGAATTTCAACGAGCTATGTCGTGAGGTGCCAGACTTTGCAAGGCTCTTGGAACGAAGTCATATTCGGCCACTTGGCAGAGTTCAACCAAAGATGGGTTTTTGTGTTGAGATCATCAGGGAATTCTATATGAGAGCTAACATACTCCAAAAGGACCATGACACAGGGGCTTTTATCATTGAAACAACAGTTAGAGGCGTCAAATTTGACATTACTCCAGCAGTAATTGGGGCAAACCTTGGGCTAGCTGTTGATACTTCTGGTCTTTACTACACAGATGGTGATTTCCAGCATGACACCCATTGGGACACTGTTGTGGATTCAATTTGCAAGTCAGGGACGCAAACAAATAGGTCATATGTTGAATCAAAGGACCTAAAACCAGAATATCACATTTTGTCCTTAATCGTCTGCTACAACTTATTGCCTACAATGGGGACCAAAAGGATTCGATGGGATCGATTGCTACTTCTCTTTTTCCTTGGTCACCCGGAAAGTGCAAATGGAATCAACATCAACATTCCATTCTTAATTTGGCAGCAAATGGTACATGTTATTGAGGGATCAAGGCAACGTGATCTTCTACCGTTTCCAATCTTGATTACTCGTATTCTGGAAGATCATGGAGTTGACATTTCTTGTACCAAATTTGATTACGGCTTAGGCTCAATTGATGGAATCACGTTAGCCAAGTCAGTTAGCACTTTGAAGACATTTGGGCATACAAAGGGCTATGCAAGTGAAGCAACTCCGAGTGCACCGCCTCGCCAAGAATCTCCTGAACCAGATGAAGAAGTAACTCTTCAATCTTTAAAGAAAAGGATGGAGCAAGGCTTCAAGAAAATCGAGGATGGTTTAAAGAAGATCTTCGATATCCTTGGGTGCAAACATGATGATGTGGTCACTGGAGCAACTGCACCGAGTACATCTCATGGACCTACATCACATGAGGACGATGATGATTCAGATCAGGATGAGTGATTTCTTTGCCTTCTTGTTTTTGGTTTTTAGTTTCTTTTCACTTTATGATGAACAAGAACTCTAATGGGCATGTAACTATGAACGTATCCTTCTAGTATGTTTCTTTTTGTCTATTTTGATTGTTTGACAATTTGTGACAAAAAGGGGGAGAACAGAAAATATTGATTGAATCACAAAGGGGAGAACATAGATGCTCAAGACAGGGGGAGAACATGGAGAACATGGAGAACATGTTGGAGATGCTCAAGATAGGGGGAGATAAAGAAAAGATTGAAAGAGCCACAAAACAAAAGAACCAAATGGAAGACGAATCAAATGTAGGATTTTAATTTCTAACGACTAACATTTGATTTTGTTTGGAGTTTTGTTTTGCAGGAATTACATCACTTTAAGACTCCAAGTCCTAAGTCATAGAGTATGTTCTAGGACTGTTTGGTTCAAATGTAATTTTGTATTTATTGGATCTTTCACGCAAAGAAAATCAATGTTTTGGTGATGACATTGAATTTCGATTTTTGGTTTAAGATGAGTGACTTGAGCGTTTTTATGTATTTTTGGGTTTTGTCACGAAATTGCCAAAGGGGGAGATTGTTACGGCATTTTGGTGTTGGCATATTTCGTGAGTCAAGTCAGTGAGTTGAGTCGGAGTCTTAAAGGGATCAAATTGTCAAATCAGCCTTCGAAGACTCATTGAAGATTCAACATGAGCCCAAGTCAACTCTCAGGTATGATTAAATATTGTTCATGGTGATTAAAGTTCGTTTATAATCATTGGAAACAGGAAATTAATGAAAACCGGTTTAGACTTGGTTTTAGGAACTTGGTTTTAACTTACAACTTAATTTAAGTTTGGATTTCGGTACTTGGTTTGTTTTGGATAAAGTTTATCTTGGAAAAATCAGTTTTTACATTGAGTACCGGAACCACACTTGAAGTTCCTCAAACCCGACACAGAATTTTCTGAAATTTGTATTGCGTACCGGAACACAGACTCGCGTACCGGAACACAATAGAAAAATCTGTGTTTTGCACCATTGAGTACCGGAACATGATAAGTGGTACCGGTACACAATGTTATCTCGGGAAAAGTTTCCTAAACCGACTCTAATTGTTTCCAAGGGTTATAAATAGATACTTAGGGTTTCTCGAATAGAAGGACCGATACCGAAAACACTCGAGAGCAACCCTAGAGGCTAGGTTTTTATCGTTCTTCTCTTTAGCCTCTTTTAGGTCAATTCGACGGTTCTTCCAAGATCTATCTTTTGTCGAATTGATCTAATCTTTGCTTAGAGATTTCTTCTACGGTTCTTCAATGATAATCTAAGCAAAGGATCACCATCGAAGCCTATATTTCTTATCGGCTGAGTTTGCGTCGTGGATTCGACGTAGCACCGTGGATTCGGTGTGTTGAAGGCGTTTCGTGGATTCGAAACGTGTGCTCGTGGATTCGAGTGGCGTTCGTGGATTCGAACGTGTGCAGTGGACGTGCAATCGGTGGAGCGCAAGGTCCGAAGAACTTGAAGGAGGGGTCGAGTCCGTGGAGTCGGTAATCACCTTGTTATTCTTCAATTCTTAGTGGATTGTTATTGCGTGTTGGTCCCGTGGTTTTTCTCCTGGATTGGAGTTTCCACGTAAATCTCGGTGTGTTGATTTTTATTTTCCGCATTGATTTTTTATTTTTGCACTGAGATTGGTTTTTATAATATTACACCTATTCACCCCCCTCTAGGTGTTTGATAGTACCTATTTAGATCCTGGTGGATCCTAAATAACTCTACAATCTTCACATAGAGAATGGCCCAACTGCGCAATTCTCTCACCTCTCGATCCAAAATTCGCAGTAGGCGCTCCTCATACCTAAAATCCTCGCTGATCTCAAACGGTGTGAAGTCGATGACGTGCGACGGGTCGAAGACATACCTCCTCAGAGTAGAAACGTGAAATACATCGTGGACACCAGTAAGCCTCGGAGGAAGTGCAAGTAGGTAGGCAACTGGCCCGATACGCTCCAATACCTCAAAGGGTCCAATATATCAGGGGCTAAGTTTTCCATGAATGCCGAACCTCCCGATTCCTTTGGACGGCGAGACTTTCATGAATACATGATCTCCAACCTGAAACTCTAAGTCTCATCGCCGAACATCGGCATAGCTCCTCTGTCAGCTCTGGGCGGTCTGAAGATGCTGTTGAATCACTCGAACCTTCTCCTCTGCCTCTAACAATACATCTCGTCCCAAGGTCCGCCTCTCGCCCATGTCACTCCAATAAAGCAGTGATCGGCACTTGCGTCCATACAACGCTTCAAACGGATCCATCTGAATGCTCGCTTGAAAGCTATTGTTGTACGCGAACTCAGCCAAAGATAAGTGTCGAATCCAGCCTCCGCCGAAATCCAAGACGCAAGCCCTCAGCATGTCTTCCAGGATCTGTATAGTCCGCTCTGACTGCCCATCAGTTTGTGGATGAAAAGCTGTACTGAATCTGAGCTGAGTTCCCAAGGCTGTCTGCAAACTCCTCCAGAAACGCGAAGCAAACCTCGGGTCTCTATCTGAAACAATGGAGGCGGATACTCTATGTAATCTCACTATCTTATCTAGATATAACTGGGCTAGTCGCTCGAGTGGCCAAGTAGTCTGCATAGGCAAAAAGTGCGCTGACTTGGTAAGTCGATCTACAACTACCCAGATAGCATCTGCTCCTCCTTGTGCCCTCGGCAGTCCGACCACGAAATCCATCGTAATGTGGTCTCATTTCCACTCGGGGATTGGGAGACTCTATAACTTGCCAACTGGCACTCGATGCTCAGCTTTCACCTGCTGACAAGTTAAACACTGAGCCACAAATCTCCCGATATCCCTCTTCATGCCATTCCACCAGAAGTGTGCCTTGAGGTCCTTATACATCTTAGTCCCACCAGGATGTAGGGTATAAGGTGTATAATGGGCCTCTCGCCATATCTGCTCTCTGATCTCCGCATCCACTGGCACACATGCTGTCACGCCCCGGGGGTTTAAATGCGCGGAAGGGGAGCCACCGATGCTCCCAAAACAGTGTATATTTTTTTTTGAAATCATTACTCCCCGACGCGTGCCCAGACCCGCCGCATATACAAATTTACTCTACAAATGGGCAGAGTCTCCTTTGTATATGCACGGCGTCCTCAATACATCATACATTCATCTCAAGCATTAACCAAAGTAATCAGGGTACATACGCATACAACATGCAAGGTAGAAGGCCGACTGATTTGAAAGGATAAATAACGCAGAGTTTTAAAAGCGACGCCCACACGACGCCATCATTTTTGAAAGCCATTTCGAAAGCCACATAAATCCACAAGGTTTTGCAATCCGGTGCCCACACGACACCTACGTTTTAAAATCAGGTTTCGCAAACAGTTTTCTTTGCTTTTCGTTGTTCAAAAAGGCCAAGTAAGGAAAAGATTAACATTTACTTGCATAACTTAATGAAAGGAAGGGCAACATCCACTTCGACCCACGGGGGTGTCGCAATCCACAAATAACTAACTGCAATAATAAAGGAAACGAAAAAGGGGAAAGAGAGAGTCACAAAGTCTGCGGTCGCTCAAAACGGACTAGTACCCTCGCGGCCTCACCGGTGCCCTAGCACTCGCCCCTGGACGAACCTGTCACGGAGTGGATAGTCAGTGACTAGAAATAGTAAAATAGGCAAAAGACTAAAGACATAGCAAACCCCGGCAACCGGAGCAACCGTCTCTCTCGAACACCACCAACAACTGTCACACCCTGTATCATAACAAAAACCGGGCATCCATCCCGACCACCGCACCGGGCCCCTATCCCGGTGCCACCTGCCGAGCACCTGCCTCGGCCGCCGAGCACCTACCTCGACGACACCGCTCACACCCTCCACCTATGAGGGCCCCCATTCCTAACGCCACCATTGCGTGGGGTACACGGGTCAACGTACCACTTTTCCGGAAAAGCACACCCTTGCGGTGGCCAAACCGCAGGTGTGCGTGTAGCAGAACTAGAGCCTCACAACGATAGTAGATGAAAATAATACAACAGGGTTAGTAACGTAATCAGAAAGAGACTTACTGTTCACCTTTGCCCTCCAACATACTATTTCTAACATTAATCCCCCAATCCCCAAAATCCTGGGAAAGTACCCACCTTGTGCGTGTCGTTCGGCGCTCGGCTCGTCCGTGTTCGCGCGCCTGGTGCCAACGGCGTCCCGCACTCCTGAGAAGACAAGAGCATGTCAAGACTAAGGGTCCGAAACCGACACCGACATCGGACCGAAAATTGGTGGCGGACGTAGCCCCGGACTCCGTGCGGCGAGCTCCCCGCGCGGCACCGACCCGTGCGGCGAGCCCGGAGCCCGCGCTTGGCCCCGCGCGGCACCAGCCCGCGCGGGCATCCCGCCAGTGACGGCCCCCGCGCGGCCTGGCGCCGCGCGGGCACGCTGCCCGTGGCGCGGGGCGGCCCCGCGCGGCACCAGCCCGCGCGGGCGCCCCGCCTGTGGGCGGCCCCGCGCGGCCTGGTGCCGCGCGGGCGCGCTGCCCGCGGTGCGGGACGGCCCGCGCGGCACCAGCCCGCGCGGGCGCCCCCGCCAGTGGGCGGCCCCGCGCGGCCTGGTGCCGCGCGGGCGCGCCGCCCGCGGTGCGGGGCGGCCCCGCGCGGCACCAGCCCGCGCGGGCGCCCCCGCCAGTGGGCGGCCCCGCGCGGCCTGGTGCCGCGCGGGCGCGCCGCCCGCGGTGCGGGGCGGCCCCCGCGCGCACCAGCCCGCGCGGGGCGGCCCCGCGCGGCACCAGCCCGCGCGGGCGCCCCCGCCAGTGGGCGGCCCCGCGCGGCCTGGTGCCGCGCGGGCGCGCCGCCCGCGGTGCGGGGCGGCCCCGCGCGGCACCAGCCCGCGCGGGCGCCCCCCCCCGGTGCGGGGCGGCCCCGCGCGGCCTGGTGCCGCGCGGGCGCGCCGCCCGCGGTGCGGGGCGGCCCCGCGCGGCACCAGCCCGCGCGGGCGCCCGCGCGGGCGCCCCCGCCTGTGGGCAGCCCCGCGCGGCCTGGTGCCGCGCGGGCGCGCCGCCCGCGGTGCGGGGCGGCCCCGCGCGGCACCAGCCCGCGCGGGCGCCCCCGCCTGTGGGCGGCCCCGTGGCGGCGGTGCTAGCCCCTCCCCTTGCGACGGCGGCGCGGCTATCCCCGATCTCGAGATGCCTCCAAGATGAACTAAAGAAAAAAAAACCTCGCGAAATCAAGAACGCCATAACCAAAAACTCACCTTGTTTCGCGAGAGAGAAGAAAGGGGAAGAGGGATCGATCGCCTTCACCCGCTCACCCACAAAAGATCCGCCTCCTTCCTTCGCTCCGTTTCACGATCCAAAACCCTAGCCGTACCAAGAGCGAGGAGAAGGGAAAAATAAAAGGGAGAAAAATAAGTCCCCTTTAGAAACCCTAATCCCCCAATTAAAGTCAGCGGCTAGGATACCTCGAAAAGTGTGCAGACTCCAGCACGGATCCCGGAGCGCTCAAAAAGGCTGAAACTTCAACAATTTAATACGGGAGATCCCGGAGTCCGAATTCAGAACCGATCGCACCACTGGTCCCCGAATCGCGAGCTCTATCACCTAAAAATACCCGCGAGCCCCGACGGACTGTCCAGAAAAACACTAAAATTAAGCCCTCGGTCGGACCGTCGAAGAAAAGGCGAACGGAAAAGTCAAAGGAAAGGGTGGGTCTTACACATGCTCGGTCCCTGTACCTCAGTACTCCCGAAGCATCCACTGTAAAGTCCCCTGACTGATCACTCAGAATCTGATCTCTAATCCTGGTCAAGTGGGGGTCCTCACTCTATCTCTCTCTGATCCTGTCCAGCAGAGTGGGCTGCACGACTAAAGACGTCAGTCTAGCAAAGACCCCAGGGGACACAACTTCTATCTCGAGCCGCCTCATCTTCTCTAACAGTGGCGCCTGATCTGTAATCGACATAGACAAACTCTGCACCGCCCTCCTACTCAAAGCATCAGCAACCACATTGGCCTTGCCCGGATGGTAAAGGATGTCCACATCATAATCCTTTAGTAGCTCTAACCATCTACGCTGCCTCAAATTCAGCTCCTTCTGCGTGAACAGGTACTTTAGGCTCTTGTGGTCGGTGTAGATCTCACAGTGCTCCCCATACAGGTAATGACGCCAAAGCTTCAGTGCAAACACCACGGCAGCAAGCTCCAAGTCATGGGTAGGGTAATTCTTCTCGTAATCCTTGAGTTGTCTCGATGCATAAGCAATTACCCTCCCTTCCTGCATCAACACACAACCAAGTCCACTGTGTGATGCGTCACTGTAGATCACATATCCTTTCCCCATAACAGGGAGGGAAAGGATAGGAGCGGTCATCAGTCTACTCTTCAGCTCCTCAAAGCTCCTCTGACAGTCCTCACTCCAGATAAACTTAACTCCTTTACGCGTCAAGCGAGTGAGGGGTGTGGAGAGCTTCGCAAAGCCTTCCACAAACCGACGATAATACCCAGCTAAGCCCATAAAGCTACGCACCTCAGAAACAGTCGTCGGTCGGGGCCAATCCCGGACTGCCTCAATCTTCGCCGGGTCCACTGCCACACCTGCGGCGGAAATCACATGGCCCAAGAAGACTACCTCCCGAAGCCAAAACTCGCACTTCACCAGCTTGGCATACAACTTCTTCTCTCGTAGAAGTTGCAGCACAATCCTCAAGTGCTCCTCATGCTCAGCATCACTTCGGGAGTAAACCAGAATATCATCGATGAACACTACCACGAATCGATCCAAGTACGGTCGGAAGATCCGGTTCATCAAATCCATGAATGCGGCAGGGGCATTAGTCAGTCCAAAAGGCATAACTGTAAACTCATAATGCCCGTACCGTGTCCTGAATGCTGTCTTCGGGATATCCTCGGCCTTCACCTTCAACTGGTGGTAACCGCACTGCAGATCTATCTTGGAAAAGACACAAGACCCTTGCAGCTGATCAAAGAGATCATCGATGCGCGGCAAAGGGTACTTATTCTTGATGGTCACTTTATTCAATTTTCTATAATCCACACACAGTCGAAGTGACCCATCCTTCTTTTTCACGAATAGCATCGGCGCTCCCCAAGGCGACACACTCGGTCTGACAAAACCTTTATCCATCAAATCCTGTAGCTGTGCCTTTAGCTCTCGCAGCTCAGCCGATGCCATCCGGTAAGGAGCCTTAGAGATTGGCGTAGTTCCTGGAACTACGTCAATCACGAACTCAATCTCTCTATCTGGCGGCATGCTAGTCAGCTCAGGTGAAAAAACATCCGGAAACTCGCGGACAATAGGGATATCCCCGAGTCCCGGCGCCGCCGTAGGCTCCTCAACAACACTAGCCAAAAAGGCTACACATCCTCGATGGATCATCTGCCTCGCTCGGGAAGTCGAAACCATAGAGGCAAAGAAAGCACCCTGACATCCCCGGTATACCAACATCTCCTGGCCTGGCTCTCTAAAAGTGACAGTCCTCGCGGCACAATCAATAGTCGCAAAATACCGAGCCAGCCTGTCCATCCCGAGAACCACATCAAAGTCCCTCAGCTGTCTCAAGACCAACAGGTCTGCTGGCATAATCCAGGACTCGATCTACATCGGGCAGGATCAACAGCACTCCTCCACGTGCAAAGTGTGATCGGGAATCTGAACCTCTCATGCACGTGGTAAAAGTCCTACCTCTAACCCAAGTAATGATGCAAATGATCTACTAATAAAAGAATGTGATGCTCCAGTATCAAATAAAGTACGAGTCCTAATGCCAGAAAGTAATGTGATACCTGCCACCACATGATCTGCTGCCGAAGAGTCCTCTACCTGCGCAGTATACACTCGCCCACTCTGAGCTGGAGGCTGATAGTTAGTTGGATGGGAAGAAGATGGCCTGCTCAATGGGGCATATGGCCGCTAAGCCGTCGATCGCTGTTGGGATAAAACAGGGGCAGATAATGAAGAAGGTGTGGCTGATGTCGCAAATGGGCACGTAGCTCGAACATGACTAGGCTGTCCACATCGATAACAGCGGCCAAATCTCATATCACAGGTGTCTGCCGGATGCTGACCCCTGCAGAAGACACACCTCTCCGAAGGCTGGGTCTGCCTCGACTGCTGCTGCTGTCTTTGAGACTGCTGCTGAGACCTCTGCTGTCTCGACTGCGACCTCTGCTGCTGATGGGGCTGCTGCTGCTGGGGCTGACGGGGTGCACCTGATCTCTGGTGTCCCTGAAACCCACGACCTTGAGGATGGAATCGTGGAGGTATCGGGGGTCCCTGACGACTCGACTGCCCCTCATCCGTCTGTGCTGGGCGCTTCGCCCCTGGGATCACTGCGGGAGCTGGAGCTACCTCCTCCATCACTGCCTCCCCGCGTTCAACATAGAGTGCCTGCTCCATAGAGGCCTCCAAGGTCTGCAATCTGCGCGAACGGACTAACTGAAAAAGGTCCCGGCGTAACCCTCGCTCGAACATATAGATCCGATGTGCCTCATCCCTGGCCACGTGCGGTACACACGCCAGCAACTGGTTGAAATCTGCAATATATTCATACACGGGCCGATCTCCCTGTCGGAGATTCTTCAACTGCTCCTCTAACCTCTGTCGAACGCTCTCCGAAAAGAAGGCTCCAAGAAGTAGACTGCGGAACTCCGCCCAGGTTAGAAGCTGAGCCCCAGGCGGACCAGCAGGTCGAACACGCCGCCACCAAGCCTCGGCGTTGCGCTCCAAGAAATTCGTCGCCAGTAGAACCTGGTACCGCTCCTCGATAAACAGGGTCTCAAACCGTCACTCCATAGCCGTGATCCACGACTCTGCCTCCCACGGCTCTGCACTCTGCCCCGAGAATCGAGGTGGATCAAACTGACGGAATCTCATCAATAGTCAACTACCTCTCGCTGCTCTGCAGGGGTCAGAGGTCCCGTCAACCCAGACAGCTGACCACTAGTAACCGGAGCAACAGGGAATGCTGGGGTCACCGGTACAACTGGGGGAGCCATGGCAGGTGAAGATGGTACGGGGGAACTCTCCGGGGGTGCTACAACTGGCTGCGCTCTCTGCTCCAACATATGCGTCAACCGCCCCATGGCCTCCTCCTGACGTCTGGAAGCCTCCTCCTGACGCTGAACGGCCTCTGACATCTGGGCCATCTGAGCCTGAAGCTCTCGTACCTCACTCTGCTGGCCCTGCCCGGACTCCTCCTACTCGGGCTCAGAGGAAGAAGGCTGCGAACGCGTCAACATCCTGCATCGCAGAGGCATCCTGCCACAAGAACCCACGAATCAGTATCAGAACCCCACACGACCCAATCTAGCGAAAGTCAAAGACATCCCCCTATTTCTGTGACTTTATGTTGTCTGCAGCCAACATAACTGTTCACCAGAAATAAGCTATGTCGATCCCTCTTCACTCACTGGAAGAGTCGAATTAATAAATCAACGACTTTCGCAAAATATCACGTCTCTCGCACCCTATCATCCTAGGGTCTGCCAAAAGCCTAAGGTTTCCTAAGTCCCAACTGACCTATCCCTAAGCTCTGATACCAACTTAATCTGTCACGCCCCAGGTGTAAACCGGAACCCGGGCTCGCCAACAGATCCGACGTGCACACGAAATTTTCCGCGTACACGAAGCGCTGATAACCTGCTCAGATATAAGATAAACAATAAAAGAGCATAATACAGAGCTGAAATAGAAGAACCACATAGTTTCTCAGACTGGAAATAAAAATAAAGCTGTAATAAATACAATAATCTCCCAACTCACCAAAATAGTACAACCAGCTGGCTAAAGCCAGACCCAAAATAAAAGGAAAATACAACAGTCTGAGTGAAGGGTACAATATCTGTCTAACAACAACTCTCAGTCTCACAGGAGATCTATCTACTCAGCGATCCCTTACCTCGATCAGCTGCCGATGGCCTAGCAGCTCCCGCAGACGACTCTGCAAAACAAAGGGAAAGAGACATAAAACAACAATGGGGGGGGTGAGAACTACTAGATAAAC
Organism: Tillandsia fasciculata; assembly: GCA_029168755.2. NCBI lineage: Eukaryota > Viridiplantae > Streptophyta > Magnoliopsida > Poales > Bromeliaceae > Tillandsia > Tillandsia fasciculata. The sequence goes on along the minus strand of CM054937.1, from coordinate 10,902,649 downwards.
CAGTAGCCTCCCCCTAGTGGGTAAATCCTCAACTCTGACGGACCCAGTAGGACTACTAGAGGCAAAAAAGAAAGAACAGTGGTAACCTATAAAGGCTGCTGATAAACAGGAAACTATCACTACTAAGCCTCTAAATGCCATGTCGAACGAAGTGACTGAATGTATGCATCAACATCTAACATGCCTGCCTGAAATAACCCAATCAATGAACCAGTAATAACTGGTACTGCCTGCTGTGCCTTGCCGTATCGGGTATGCTGGCCGACGCATAACACCGATGAAAAGAAGGAGTCTCAAGGACTCAAAGCCTGTCTGTCGCACACTCCGGAGTGGCACTCGAGGGGAGCGACCCACACGAGTAAAGTATCTCAGTAATAAGTATCATAAGTGTCATAAAACAGCAGGACTGGATCACGACTCTGATCGAAGTGGGAAAAACCGTCCACTAAAGAAATCTGATACTCAATCTGATGCAATAGTACTCAATAAGTGGGAAACTCCATCCACTAGCAAAAAGCCCGATCCCTAATCTGATGCACAAGTAAACATCCGGTCAACGGCCTAATGTCCGCGGTCGCCGCAATACCCCATAAGTCCAAAGCCTGATAAAGTAATCAACATCTGGCCAACCGCCTGATGTCCGCGGTTACCATAATGCCCCACAACCCATAATCGAGTCTAACCTGTCCCAGACTCAATGGCCTCAACTACACTACCCCCCAAAACCCTGCTCAAACCGAGCAACATGCGTCTGAATAAAAAGGAGAGTAATAAAGCATGGTTTCTCCTAAGTCAAGTCCAATATGATAGTGTAGCATTAAATAGTGGCCTAACTAGATGTCCATACAAGCATGCAATTGTCCTCTTTTAAAACTGTAGAAAAGTGTCTGATATTTATTTTGAAAAGGTTGATCTTACTGTACCAACATGATAAGTCATTTGCATGCGAGATTATGATATAGCATTCGTCCCAACGAAAGTGTCCCAATTTAACGTAAATGAGCTGTCATATAATCTGTGGGGTCAACATGTATGGTTCTCAAATAGGATATCAATTGTCGCATTTAATTTAGGGAAATTCTAATAATCCTAGTGAGCAAGTCAAAAGTGAGGTAAGCAACAACCACCCACCTCGGAAAGCGCAATCCACACCCAAATAACCTTCTCGCTATCCACAGTCCTCTAATCCCGCAACTCACCAAAAACAGTGCACAACTGTACAGAACAACGCACCCGGCGTAAATACAAATCCCAAAAATACAGTTTTTGCTGTTTTCCAAATAGCACGGAAAAAGAGGAGTTTTCACCTCTGTACAGTGCTCCAAAAAATCCAGAAAAATTACGGTTGCGTTCCTTGTGACGAGTAGATCAAGATCGAATGCTTATACGCCTTGATCCAATGCTCCTATGCCAAGATATAAATCGAACAAGCCGGTACTGTCCAGAAAAACACCACAGCAAAAGGGGTGTCAGAGGTGCCACGGGAACCATGCCAAAAGTGCGAAATGGAGCGAAGTGATCAACACGAAAATCAAAGCCTTACCTCTTAGGAACGCGCTGCCGTAGAAATCACTCAAAAATTCCTCCCGGTTAGAGCATAGGAATTTTCCGACTGAACTGCGACGGAAACGGGCCGAAAAAGGGGAAACGTCGAAGCGCGCCGCGTCGCAGATAACTCGCTGTCAGCAACTCCAAAAATTCTAAAACTTCTAGGGGAGATGGAGGACAGAGAGGGGAACAACTCTCATATAGGCCACAAGCTCACTTTCTCTCTCTAGAATTCGAAAATGGCAAAGAGAGAGAGAGAGAGATGTGGCTTATATAATGGGCCAAAACTCATTCGGGCTCCACACCAAATCCGGGCCCAAAATAGGAAACAGCAAACTATCCAACCAGGACGCGCCACGTGTCCCAAAACACAAAACAACCATGCAAGGCCATTCGGGAAGCGCCACGTGTCACCCGCCGCCCACGTGTTCCACGCGCCCGGACACGTGGGCGGCTCTGCGCCCGCCAATGAACAGTGCCCACGTGTCACACGTGGCGCACGCGCCCGGTCCACGCGCCGGGTCTTCCGGATCTTGTCGGCCAATAGGATGCTGCCACGTGTCGCCGCCCCGCCACCACTATTGACGAAACCCAACCAATCAGGAGCCGCCAGGTGGCAAACCCCAAACTCCAAGGTCCCGGTGCACGCCTTTCCTGTGGACCAGCCGCCTGCGCGCCTGCCCGCGCCTTCCCGCGCCTGCCCGCGCTGCCTGCGGCCGCTGCACCGCTGCGCTCCGCCGTGCTCCGCCGCTCGCCGCTCGCTGCCGGTTGTCGGAACAATGTTTCCGGCGGCCGGAGTTACTGTTCAGGCGTGAACAGTGATTTTAACGCCGAAAACTAGTAAATAGCCCATTTTGATTGTTTTCGCGCGCTGAGTCCAAATCCGCTGTCCGTTTTGCCAAATTCTCATCCAAAATTTTGGCGAAAGCCCTCGGAAAAGCCCACTTGATCCGATTTTCGCGCCGGGTCCATTTCTGAGGTCCAATTTCGACACTACTAGCTCCGTTACACCGTGTAAGCTTCCTATAGTCACTGTTAACATTGCAAAAGTCCCTGCGGAAGTCCGGATCATCACACCTCTCCCTGTGAGGCCTAAGCAAATTTGTTCTTCATTTTGTGGTGCATCTCGTGATGGATTCCCAGAATTTTTGGAGGTCGCCGCATCGACGTTTTTTGCGGCGCGGCGCACTTCGACGTTCCTTCATTTTTGGCTTTTATCGTCGCATTTCAGTGCGCGGGGCACCTTGGATCACCCCGATGGTATTTTTAGCTGAATTTTGCGGCAGCGCATTCAAGAGAGGTACTCCTTCGATTTTTATGTTGATCGCATTACCTCATTTTGGGTTTTTGGCACGGTTCCCGAGGTGTTTTGTGACCCCTTTTTCTGATGTGAGATTTTGGACAGTGGAAACTTGTCGATTTTCTATCTTGACCTACGAGTATCGGAATGAGGTGTTTAAGGACTCGATTGATATCTACTCTTCGAGAGGAACGCACCAGTATTTTTATTGGATTTTTTTGAGGTCATTTCGAGGGTGAGAATTAAGCTTCTTTGCTACTGTTTTTCCAGCAGGATTGTGTTCTTGAGGAAGTGGCTTCCAATGTTGTTCTAATTGTTTCTTGGCCTACAGGTGTCGGAATGAGGAGTATAAATACTCGTTTTGGGGCTACTCATCGCGAGGATCGCAATCGTGATTTTTCTTGGATTTTTGGAGGACTGTGTGCAGGTGAAAATCCCCCTCTTCTCTGCTGGTTTGTAAAAACAACATGTGCTGTTTTTGGGGAGTGTTGTGGTGTTGGTTATTGATTGTTGGTGATGTTGTTGGTTGGAACAGAGGCTTGTGCGACTGAATACCCAGGGTGCGGTTTTGGCAGATTTTGGATAGCGTGTGATTACGCACTTCACCGACTTCGGCTTTGCCTGCGGAAAGCGTTTTAGGTGGGTTGCTTCATCCCCAGAACCGGTGGACGATTATCTAATTCTATATGTTAGACAGCATGCATGAATAAATGTACAATTAATAGATTTGAGATGTAAGCATGGAAAATGGCCTTAATTATTTGATTGATGCTTACTTGATTATTGCACATGCTTAAAGGAATTGAGATCTAGCATGGTAGATGATTGTATTTATTACATACTTGATGAGATGGAGATCATGCTTGATTATTATTGACATCTTTATGCGAGATCGATTCATGATAGTAGCAAGTTACTAGCATATCAGGTTAGCACATAGATTTTCATGAGATTGGATTTACTCGATGGAGTAGGATGATTTATCTATGTGCGGGAATTACTCTGATGACTTTTCATGGATTATGGACAGGGGTAGTTCATCCTTGATTTTCAGGCATGTCGTTATTTCTAGTTGATGCTACTATTCATTATCTTATCTTTATTCTTACTTGAGGACATTTGTATGCTTGTATGGACATCTAGATAGGCCATCTTTTACTGCTACACTATCATATTGGAACTTGACTTAGGAGAAACCATGTTTTGCTTCTTTTCTCCTTATTGGTTAGTCATGTGGTTCATGTTGCTCGGGTTCGAGCGGGTGTTTGGGATAGTGTAGTTGAGACTTTGAGTCTGGGACAGGTTGGTCTTGATTGTGGGTTGTGGGGTGTCACGGTGACCGCGAAGATTGGGCGGTTGGCCGGATGTCGGTTATTGTATCAGATTGAGTATCAGTTTCCTTTAGTGGATGGAGTTTCCCACTTATTGTTTACTTTGCATCAGATTGAGATCGAGCCTTTCTTTAATGGATGGGTTTTTCCACTTTGATCAGAGTCGTGATCCAGTCCTGCTATATCGAGATACTTGACAGAGATACTTGTTACTGAGATACTTTACTCGTGTGGGTCGCTCCCCTCGAGTGCCACTCCGGAGGTAGGCTTGACCGAGCCGTGTGCCGGTCTGTTACTTATATTTTGACCGAGCTGTGTGCCGGTCCGTTACTTATATTGAGATCGAGCCGTGTGCCGATCAGTTACTGAGTTCGACAGCAGAGCAGGCAGTACCGGGTTCCATACCCGTCCATCTGATTGGGTTTATATCAGGCAGGTACCTTTATTGTTACACTCTGAGTAGAGTCTAGTAGCTGTGATTAGACCAGTGCTAGTGTTGTTGGGAGCCGTTAGGGTTGACGGTGGTCCCGGGTCGTTGTGTGTACTTTGACCATTGTGCGAGAGGTTTGGGGATCTCGAGTCTATTCCGTTCTTAGAGAGAGCGTGGATTTCGACTATAGCCTGCATGTGCCACTTTTCGATAGCGAGTTAATCTGATTGGACACCTATGTTGATATACTAAGGAGGCGCAGGCTTGACTAGACCCGATGTGGCAGTCAGCTCGATTGGGTCGATTGTGCACCTCGTGTGCGAGTGGTTGCATACCTTCCTTTGGTTTTCCCCTTTTGAGCATTTAGATAGAGGCATGGTAGCTGTTGAGTACCTCCAGCTTTCTTGTTCAGTTTTTACTGCATTGTTATCTTATGCCTCTAGTAGACTTAGTGGGCAGATCGTCGGGCCTGACGGTGGTACCCACTGAGAACTCCCTTTTGGTGTAGTTCTCACACCCATTGGGGGTTTTCCCCCTCCTTTGTCTTTTCTCTCCTTTGTTTTGCAGAGTCATAGCGGGAGTTGCTGATTCTGCGGTTGCTGTTCGAGGCGAGGGAGTCGCGAGCTAGATCCCTACCTGTCTTTGGAGAGTAATTGTTTTCCCCTCATTGGATATTTGTAGTACAGTCAGTAGATTAGTTATTTTATTTTCTCTTTTGAGAGGTTGATGTATTGTGAGGATCTGACTTGTACTGAGAGCCTGTGCAGTGATGTATTATTTTTGAGTTACCTCCCTCTTTGAGCTTATGGTTTTGTATTCAGAGGATATTTTATGATTATCATTTATGGGAGATAGACTTTGTATCTTTATTTTCCAGTTGTACAGATGATTGGTTTTAATTTTACAGCAGTTTTATCTTATAACTCTGATATTTATTAGTTGTAGTACCTTTTTTTGCAGGTTAGACGCTTTGCCTATGCGGGGTTTTGCATAGGTAGCGGATCTGTTGGCGGGCCCGGGTCGCAGTTTCGACCCCGGGGCGTGATAAAACTGCTGTTGCGGAATTTTACAGCAGTTTTATCTTATAACTCTGATATCTGTTAGTTGTAGTACCTTTTTTTGCAGGTTAGACGCTTCGCCTATGCGGGGTTTTGCATAGGTAGCGGATCTGTTGGCGGGCCCGGGTCGCAGTTTCGACCCCGGGGCGTGACAAATTAGGGTGACATGAACTCTTAATGATTAGATGATATGTGAATCTTTGGCTGTTGTCACGCCCCGGGAGAAGATAAACAGCGAAAAATACAGTACATTTTTTTTTTTTTAAAGGCTCCCGCAAGGCACGTGCCCAGACCCGCCACATACACCAGTTCTCTCCATATGATAGACAGAGTTTCACTTGCGTATGTACGGCATAGCTATCACCACTATACTTTAACCACAACAACCGAGTAGTGAAGTAAGAAGATGCTTATGTTGTAAAACGATGTTAATTTAGCGCGGCATAAGTTTGAAAGGATAAATCCACGGGTTTTAAATACTATGCCTTTGCGACACCTGATTTTTGAAATACTTTTCGCAACCCTTTTTATGTTGTAGAAAACCGCATTTGAAATGCATAAGGAAAATGAAAAGCCCTATCATACAGTTGTCCAAACACCAGTCATCCATTTCAACATCCACATCCACCACAATAACTAAACCAAATGCGAAATAGACTAACCAACTGAAATAAGAAATAAAGAGAAGGTAAGATATCACCAACCAGAAGATTGGCTAAGACTCTCTAGTCGCAACCTCACCGCCGTCCCAGATCCCACCCCTGATCGAACCTGTCACAATGTGGGAAGTCAGTGACGCGAAGAGTACAGATGTAATAAAATGACAAGTATGATGCTAAAAGGTACTGATAATAAATCAAACCGTAAAACCAGAGCATCCACAACCCCATCATACAATCAATCATATCGCCCCCGAGAAGCTCAGTCCGGGGACCTCAGGCAAAAGAAATCCACCCCGCTCTCACCTTGGTGCATTTAAACCCCCACTGCACAAGTGCAGCTCCGCAAATAACTGCAAGGGGCCCCCACTAACGTCACCTCATAGGGTTCACGGGTCATCAGACCACCTTTCCGGAAAAGTACACCGACACGGTGGCCAAACCGCTGGTGAGCATGCAAGCGCCATGAGCATAATAACCATAATAAAACGAGTGTCATGAACACATGCGACACTCGTTGCTCCAAAAAGTATAAGTGCCGATACACGTGCAGAACATGGGGTTAGCCATCAACTCAGAATATTGTTCAAACCAAAACTACCGTACTCATAAGTAACATAACTGTAAACAAACGTCAATAACGAAGAAAGGGAAAGCTCGATATGTTCCTACCGACGACATCCCCTTTTCGGATAAAGGTACCCACCTCAGAAAGCGTCGACCGAAACACCTGAAATCGTCGCACGCCTTGGAACGACTCCCGGACCTAAAAAGTCACCAAAAAAACAACAATAAGACTAAACCTTGCCCTACGAAACAAAGGACCCGACCTCTGTCCGAAAAAAGACAGACAGCACCAAAACCCCAACCTATCGCGGTGCAAACAACAGCGCGGCACGGGCAGCCCCGCGCGGGCACGGGCCGCGCGGCGCATGCAAAAGACCCGCGCGGGCGTGCAAACAGCGCGTCAGCCCCATGCGGGTACCACCCTCGCGAAGGTGCGCGCGGCGCAAGCAGCAGCTCCGCGCGGGCACCAGCCCCGCGCGGGCACGGCGCGACTGCCTGGCAGGGCGCGGCCTTCCCGGGGGCGTGCTTCCCTACGCGCAGCCGAACCGAGCGGCGGCGGCCTGGCAAGGCGCGGCACTCGGCAGGGCGTGGCGCACGAACAGCGCAGCGTGGCTGCAGCAGCGGCGGTGCGCAATAGTGGTGGCGGCGCGTAGCGGCACGCGGCAGCCCTCTGAACGGGGGGCACACACACAGCGCGGCTACCAGCCCTTGTGGGCAAGTGCTGGCGGCGCACGACCTTGCACTGCTTGGCGTACGGCCGCAGCGCGGTTGTGCCCCGCGCGGCGGTGCCCCGCGCGGCCAACCCATGGCAGCGTGCGGCCCCCGCGCTACGCGGCCCTGTGCCAGCGGCGCGGCGAATCCCCGCGCGACCAGATTGGCGGCGTGCGGCCCCGTGCTGCCTGGGCATGCGCCCACAGCGCGGGAAAGCTCCGCGCGGCCAGGATGGCGGCGTGCGGCCTGGGCATGCGCCCGCAGCGCGGCGAAGGCGCGCGGCCCCGCGCTGCGTGGGCATGCATGAGGCTAGGGCATCCGGCGGTGCGCAACATGGGCATAGCGGCGCAGTGCGGCTAGGGCATCGGGCTGTGCGGCGCATGCAACAACACCGCGCGGGCACCTCCCCCGCGCGGGCGCGTAAACAGCGCATCATGTTGGGTTATACTAATATGGATCTAAATAGGGGAAAAAACACCTAGAGGGGGGTGAATAGGTGTAAACAATAAACACTCAAAAAATCATTGCGCAATAAAATCCAATGCGGAAATGAAAATAACACGCAAGATTTTTACGTGGAAAAACTCCAAACCGGAGTAAAAAACCACGGGACCGATAACACGGCGAAATCCACTAGAATTAACACACGTACAAGGTGATATAACGTACTCACAGACGACTCAACCTTTTACCATACGCTCCTAGTCGATCTTCTCCGCTCGCTCCACGACGCTTCTCGAATCCACGATCTGCGCCCAACGCTGAATCCACAGCGTCCAACGTCGAGTCCACGACGTCCGACCGAATCCACGGTCTTCACCCAGTAGTACGCTTCGAATCCACGAATGTACCTCGCTCCGAATCCACGAGAGCGGTTGCACCTTGAATCCACAAGGCCACGCGAGTCCACGCGCCGATTTGGGGTAAATCGTTGTTTTTGGGTGGTGATGATCCGCCGAATACTTAGATTAGAAATAGATCGGAAATACCATCTAAGTATTCATTGATTTGATTCTACTCAAAATCTGAGTTTGGAAAACCTAGAATCAAATCAATCAATGTAGATGAAGAAACATAGAATAAATTCTATTGATTTCCTTTCTTCTCTATATGTGGATTTTTCCTTTCGGTCGTATTTTTCTATCATATGCGGATGTTTTTCCGATGCCCTAAAAATGAATAAAGGGTCTATTTATAGGTTAGAAACCATTGGAAGAAGATAAGGATCAAAAACAGCCTTTTCTGGAAATTTTACGGACGGCGATCCGGATTGGAATTGGGCGATCCGGATTGCAGTAGCAAGAAAGACGGTTTCTAGAAAAACACATGTTCGGGATCCGGATTGCAAATCCTGATCCGGATCGTGCAAGTAAAAAGGTAAAACTAGTGTTCGGGATCCGGATCATGAGATGCTGCGATCCGGATTGAACCAGTGTATGAACGAACACCCTTCGGGATCCGGATTGCAAGGCCCGATCCGGATCCTGAACATGTCCCATGTCCAGTTTTTGATTTTTATGCAATTAAACATTCTTCCAGGTGTTTCTACACTACAAGAAGTATTCGGATCACCAGAAATCTTTAGTTAAACATACCTGATCCTTTTGAATTCTTCTTTCTTGAGATTGAGGTATATGATCCAAAGTTCTTTCATCTTCAATCTTCAAGACTTAACACTTTTCACGAAATACGCCAACTCAAATTCCGTAACAATCTCCCCCTTTGGCGGTTTCGTGACAAAACACAAATCCACAAAAGAAAATTCAAAAAGGATATTTTTGTTGCTATCACCATACAACAAAAATTTACAATGGAGATCCAAAAAAAATTTAAAAACATGAGATAAACTCCTAAAACAGACTCTAGACTTAGACATCTGTACTCTCTGCACAAAGAAATCATTCTTGACAAAAGAAATCGTTAGATACCTCAAGAATTGAAACATACAAAACCAAATACAGAGATAGAGTTTATATGATCATCATGACATTTGAGAATTCAGATATGTAAGAGAATCATAGACAAAAACCAACATATCTTCTAAGCATTCAAAAACCAAATGTCACAAAATGTTAGTCCAACATCAACTTGTTAGTCATATTACATGCCCAAATAGTTAGTCGAATAGTTAGTAGGGACATGCAACAAATCACAAGATAAAAGCAAAGTTGAAGCTGATGATACTTACCTTAATGTTCACACATTCACACAGTTTTCACATCATCATTGTTCATGTCATTGTTCAAGTTCTCTCTAAACTCTCTCCCCCTTTTTGTCACAGAAACAAAGCCAAAAATGTAGTCAAAACTACAAAGTTAAAGGAGAGTTAAAAGTTTCAATATCAAGAGAAATTTGAGAACTAAACTAAAAATGAGAACAAAACTAAGTCCTAAAAATTCTGCACAAAAAGAAGAACCTGCACGAAATTTTGTTTAATCTGAAATGTCTGAACTGGTACAGCTCAGTTTGCTTAAAAACCCCTTAAGCATCTTCGAAATATTGGAATATTTCTTCTTGATCTTCTTATGCTCAGATGAAATGTGCTGAAGTTCTCTGGACAGCCTTTCCTGTTCAGCAGAAAGTCTTTGCTGTTCGTGACGAATGGATGCCAATGCATATGTTTCAGCAGTCATTCTCTCGGAGGTCGATGGATTCTGCGTAGATGCAGATGGTGCATCCTGGCCCTCCATCCATGGTGATTTACCCTGTTGAATTCCAGAAAGTGAGCGTGCTCTAGTAAGAGGCTCAGTAATCTGAATGCCGCTTCTTTTGACACTTTTTCGTCTTGTATATTGTCTTGTTGTTGAGGCAGATTTCTTTAGCTTTTTGTTCTTCAGAAATTGCCTATCCTCTTCATCAATTTTTTGTTGAACTTCTATGAAAAATTCTTCCCATTCCTCTTCATCAAAGTCAGAGCTATCTACATCATCAGTTTTTGTCTTGTCTCGAGTTGTGTCAACCTGTTCCTCTTTAACTGTTGCACGTGTGTGCACCATCGTGACCAACAGCAATATGATCCAAGAGAAACCCATTGATCCAAGTGCCTTAAGAAGATTGAAGTTCCTGTGAAGACCAACTCAAGAACATGAAAAATTGTTAATTTTCAAAAATTTGAAAAATTGTACCCAAACAATCATAATCATGTAGAGAAGCTAAGAATCAAATTAGTTTTGCAAAAAGAATTTTAAAAATGGATCAATCGCATGATTTTCAAAAATTCCTCTTATATGCCCTAAAACAGAATTTTCAGAAATCGAAGCCCAAAAATTCGTTAATCAGGTGAAAACCCAGCATATAATCAAAACTAATCTACCCAGAGTTCTTATTTCAAAAGAAATTTGACCAAAAACCATTCACAAACGAAAAAGATTTAAAAAATCTCATCACGTTTTGAAGAAAATAGAGAAAACCTGTGAAAAACGAGATTTTGATCAATAAAACTTACTTGGATTCGAAGAACTTGAGTTAGGAAAGCTCCAAGATGCAAGGATTCTAGAGAGAGAAGCTCTAGAGACTTGAGAACAAAAGATTAGGGTAAAAGAATTCAAAACCCTTGGTTCTATTAAAACCCTAGCCGTGATCCGGATCGGATCGAGATTTGATCCGGATCGGCTACCCGCAGGAAGAAGCCTGCGTTCGGGATCCGGATCACTTGCCCGATCCGGATCGGCTCCAACTTTTTCTTCAGAAAATTTTAGAAAAATTCCATAAAATCCAGAAAAAGTATGTAAGCACTTTACCATATCAACTTTAAACAAAAATCATCGTTTCATACAACAAGAAATAGATTATACTAAATCTATCAAAAATACTCAAAAATGAAACGAAAATTTATGAAAATTAAAACACTTAAAGTTGAACAACTTCAATTACATCTATCCTGATCTTATGCGTAATGCCTTTATCAAATCATCAATTTTGGTAAAGAAAATGAAATACAAAGATCAATAGATGTTTGAAATCCCAGATAAGTTAGATAATATATCTAGACAATCTGTTGAAGGAGTGGCTCTTTGAGCATCTTTTATCAAAAATCCCACCTTATACCAACCATGAAATATGACTGAGTCAAGTATTTCAATATGCATTTCATCAACAATTTTTAAAACAAAAATTTGCTTTGCATACATGGGGTATCTTTTTCTTTTTCCTTTTCCTCCATGTGGTGGTAGTTTTCACACTCCTCATTGGGATGTAACTCTTTCCACATCTTTTGAGCATTTTACTTTCTTTGACTCCCCCTCAATTGGCTATCAATTATTTAATATATAAGGTATTCAACCAAAAATTGATCTCGCATTCATACTCGACTAAGCAATCAAATAAGATAATGACTATACCAAGAGATCATTGAGAGAGAAATTGACTTTGATCACTTAAAAGATGACTTAATTAACATAAATGATCATTGCAACATTGAAATATTATGATATCAAAAGCATAATAAATTTCTAAATGTGTGAAAAGATGCAATTAAAGTCAATTATGATTTATGCTCAATTAATGTCCTATGTACAAAACATAGATAAAGAACAAAACAAAAACAAAAACAAAACCTAACCTAAGCAAAGGTTTCAAAAAGGTTATTTCAAGGAAAGCATGCCAATTGCTTTACGCAAGTGAATAAAACGTTTTTGATCCAAAGGTTTTGTTAAGATATCAGCTAATTGATCCTCAGTTGAAATATATGACAGTTGAAGAATATTTGATTCAACTAGCTCTCTAAGAAAATGATATCTAAGTTCAATATGTTTTGTTCTAGAGTGCAACACAGGGTTTTTCGAAATGTTAATAGCACTAGTGTTGTCACAAAAATGGTTACCGAAGATGCTGAAATCCGGAAGTCGCTCAACACGCTTTTCATCCAAATCAATTGGGTTGAACAACTTCCTGCTGAAATATACTCCGCTTCGGCAGTCGAGAGTGCTATGCAATTCTGCTTTTTACTGTGCCATGCAACAAGGCAATGGCCAAGATAGAAGCATGCACCACTCGTGCTTTTCCGATCATCCACTGATCCAGCCCAATCGGCATCTGAGTATCCAACAATATCCAAACTTGTTCCCATAGGATACCAAATTCCGAAACTTATAGTTCCTTTGATGTACCGGATGATCCGTTTCACCGCTTTCAGGTGAACCTCCTTCGGTGCTGATTGATATCTCGCGCAAATCCCAACACTGAAGGATATATCCGGGCGACTAGCCGTGAGATACAGTAGACTTCCAATCATACTGCGATACAGTTTCTCGTCTACATTCTCACTATGTGATTCACTTCCAAGTCCCTTATGGCTAGTTCCCATTGGAGTCGGAAAATCCTTAGAATTTTCTAGATCAAACTTTTTGACCAACTCCATTGCATACTTGGATTGACACAAGTGAATACCTTCATCATTTTGTTTAACTTGTAATCCAAGAAAATAAGTCAATTCGCCCATCATGGACATCTCAAATTCGCTTTCCATGGTCTCCGCGAATTTAGAAGCATCATTATCTCTTGTTGCGCCAAATACAATGTCATCGACATAGATTTGTGCTACAATGAAATTGTTTTGATAATGCTTCACAAAGAGAGTCCTGTCAGCTCCCCCTCGAGTATAGCCCTTTTCCAAAAGGTGCTTTGTCAACCTTTCGTACCATGCTCGCGGTGCTTGTTTCAGACCGTAAAGAGCCTTTTTCAGACGAAAAACATGGTTAGGTAGTTTGTGGTCCACAAAACCTTTCGGTTGAGCCACATAAACTTCCTCATTTAAAAACCCATTTAAAAAGGCGCTCTTAACGTCCATTTGAAATAATTTGATTTTAAAATGACAAGCTATCGCAAATAAGATACGAATGGACTCGAGTCTAGCTACAGGGGCGAAAGTTTCATCAAAGTCTATACCTTCTACTTGAGAGTAGCCTTGAGCAACTAGTCTTGCTTTGTTCCTGATGATAGTACCATCCTCATTTTTCTTGTTCTTGAAAATCCATTTGGTACCTATCACATTGTGTTGCTTCGGAGGCTTCGTTAATTCCCAGACTTTGTTTCGCTCAAATTGATGGAGCTCTTCCTGCATTGCTTCAATCCAGTAGTCATCTTGAAGAGCTTCATCAACATTCTTTGGTTCGATCAAAGATACGTAGCAGGCGAATCCGCAAACCAATTGTCTCCGAGTTCTTACTCCTTCTTGTGGATCTCCAATGATGTTCGACTCAGGATGATCCTTGGAGATGCGTAACGTTTGAGGTAAGGAGTAGTCGGAGGTACTTGAGATGATTCCTGCACATCAGATAAACTTGAAGAACCGTTAGATGCATCATTATTATCGAAAGAATTGTTAGAAGAAGATGCATTAGCAGGTGTATCATCATCAAGAGAGATATCGAGGGTAGATTTTTCAGATTCAAAGTGAAAAGCTTCATCTACTTTAACATTTATCGATTCTACGATCGTCTTAGATTCTAAGTTAAAAACTCGATATGCTCTGCTGTTTGTAGAATAACCTAAGAAAATCCCTTCGTCACTTCGAGAGTCAAATTTTCCAAGATTCTCGCGGTCACGCAAAATAAAACACCGACTCCCAAAGATACGAAAATATTTGATGTTCGGTTTTCTACAAAACCATAGCTCATATGGTGTATTCAAAGTCCCCGGGCGCAAATACACTCGATTAATTACATAGACAGCCGTGTTCACCGCTTCAGCCCAAAAATATAACGGTAGGTTCCGGCTATGAAGCATAACACGAGCCATCTCCTGTACGACCCTGTTTTTGCGCTCGACTACACCATTCTGTTGAGGTGTATAGGGCGCTGAGAATTCATGTTTAATGCCATTTGAAATGCAAAAATCAATGAATTTTGAATTTATGAATTCTCCACCTCTATCACTTCTAACTCGAGTAATCTTTTCATTCTTTTCAATCATAATACGATGGCAGATCTCGTGAAAAGAATCAAAAGTATCAGCTTTCTCTTTTAAAAATGCTACCCAAGAATATCTAGAGAAATCATCAACCAATAAGAAAATATACCATTTACCTCCCAAGGATGGTTGACGAGTTGGCCCCATTAAGTCCATGTGCAAAAGTTCCAAAGGCCGTTTTGTACCTATGTGGTTCAAGTTCTTGTGTGCAGTCCTAGACTGTTTTCCCTTTTGGCAACCGCCACACACAATGTTTTGTTCAAAAGAAAGTTTAGGAACCCCCTTGACCACATCTTTGTTTGAAATTCTAGCAAGTTCCTTAAAGTTCATGTGACCTAGCCTTTCATGCCAAAGTGTTTCATTTTTCAAAGAAGCTAGGTTACACTTTTCAGAAATTTTATGAGGAACTACATAACAATTGTTTTCTGATCTAACCCCTTTTAAAAAGAAAACATGGTTCTTGTCAGTTACAGTACATTCATCAGATGAAAAATTAACTGAATAACCATTGTCACAAAGTTGACTTATGCTTATGAGGTTAGTCTTAAGGCCATGAACAAATAACACATTATTTAGAACCGGGCCATCCGGAATAGCGATAGTTCCTTTTCCAACAATCTTGGAAGACCGACCATCTCCGAAAACAACAAGTCCTCCGGAGATTTTCTCAAAGGTTTGAAAACAGTTTTTGTCACCGGTCATGTGACGGGAACACCCGCTATCCAGATACCAAGACGAACTATCATATGCATGCAAGGAAATATTGGTAACAAGACAAGGAAAAATTTCACCTTTGCGCACCCAAACCTTTTTGGAATGCGTCGGTAATGGTCGTGAAGTTACTCGCCTAGGTGAAAGCGTCTTGTTCGAAGATTGCTGCTCCTTGATGAAGTCGTCTTGAGCGGTGAACTACCAAGGCTCTTTTCCTTCAATTGATTTGCAATTGATTTCTGAGGAATCACCTTTTGGTAGTCATTGCAAGAGGTGCTTGAGGTGAGCGTTTGGCTCCCGTCTTGCAATTTCTCCTTATGTGCCCTGAAATGCCACAACGAAAACATACCTTAGTTCTTGACGATCCCGAGGAGGATGAGGTAGGCTTGTTGTCGTTGATTGTCGTGAATTCCGGTGTCGGAGGAGGAGGTACCGACTGAGGCACAAAAACTGTCCCACTCGAACTTGGAATGTCTCCAGTTTGAGTGTACCCGAGGCCGAACTTATTTGTTTGACCAAGACCAAGAAGCCTGTCCAACTTACTCCTTCCAGAAGAAAATCGCTGTAAGTCATCTTTAGTTGGAGTATGGTCTTTGTCATTTCCATTTTATCCCGTTGAGCCTCGTCGTAGAGCTTTGAGAAATAATTCGCTTTATCCACCAATTTCTCATGTTCTTTCTCAAAAAGCTCATTTTTCTCTTGAAGGGAAACATTTGTTTTGACTAAGTTATCCCTTTCCACTTCAAGAGCGTTTGAGAGAGAAGATGCCCTTTTTGCTTCTTCTTCGAGATCCTGCAATCTCCCTCTCAAACTCCGGTTTTGCTTTGCCAGTTTCTTTGAATCCCTCAAAAGCTTATGGTAGGCAAGAGCAAAATCTTCACCTTCAGAATTGCTCGATTCGTTGTCCGTAGCGTTCTTTTCAACAAGGGAGGAGTTGGACAAGGAATCGGAGGTACTTGCCATCAAGCACATGAAGGGTGAAGATGTAGTGGACGCGTGGAATGCTGTCGCGTTGTCTTCTTCATCACTTGAGGATGACTCATTTGACGTGGAGTTGTCATCCCAAGTAACGACTTGCATCGCTTTCTTCTTTGCCGGATTCTTGTTGGGACACTCCGTTGCAATGTGGCCGTAGCCTCGACATTTGAAGCACTGTACTTGTCCCTCTGAACTTTTCTTATCCTTTGAGAAGTTCTCTTGCTTTCTTGACTTGTAGCTTGAAGAACCTTTGCCTTTCTTGGACTTTCCGAAGGATGGAGTTTTGCTTGAATTACCCCTTCGAAAGTTGCGGCGAAACTTCCTTGTCAAGAGAGCGAGCTGCTTCTCAAAGTCCTCCATAGATAGGTTCTCGTCATCGTCTGAGGAGGATGAATCCGCGTCTTCTTCCTTAGTTGTTTTCAATGCATAACCTGAAGACTTAGAAGAGGATGCCTTTCCCGAAGAATAGTTAGTAGGAAATGTCATTTCATAAGTTTGTAATGCACCAACTAATTCTTCTACACGCATTTCGTCCGGGTGTTTAATTGTTTCAATGGCTGCGACCTTCGGGCGAAATCGTTCAGGAAGAGTTCTTAAAATCTTTCTTACAACTTTAAATTCTGGAATCTTCTCTCCCAAGTTAGCACATGAGTTTACGATGTCTTGCAATCGTGTGTAATAGTCTGTGAAAGATTCATTTTCTGCCATAGAAATAGAGTCAAACTTGCTCGTAAGCATTTGCAGTTTCTGAATCTTCACAAGGTTAGTTCCCTCATGCGTAACTTGAAGAACATCCCAGATTTCTTTCGCAGTCTCACATGCCGAGACGCGAGAGAACTCTGTTTGTGACAAAGCATTAAATAGAGCATTAATTCCTTTGCCATTGTAAGAAGATGAATCTATCTCTTCCTTGGTCCATTTCGACCTAGGTTTTAAGGTGCGAACATCAGAAATAATTTCAGTTGGATTAGACCATCCTAATTCAATTGATTGCCACACCCTTTCGTCGATGGAAATTAAAAAGGCTTTCATCCGTACTTTCCAGTACGCATAATTTGTTCCATCAAAGAAAGGGGGTCGATTGATGTTTCCACCTTCAACCATTGTTTACAACCCTATTCCCGCTCTGATACCACTTGTTGGGTTATACTAATATGGATCTAAATAGGGGAAAAAACACCTAGAGGGGGGTGAATAGGTGTAAACAATAAACACTCAAAAAATCATTGCGCAATAAAACCCAATGCGGAAATAAAAATAACACGCAAGATTTTTACGTGGAAAAACTCCAAACCGGAGTAAAAAACCACGGGACCGATAACACGGCGAAATCCACTAGAATTAACACACGTACAAGGTGATATAACGTACTCACAGACGACTCAACCTTTTACCATACGCTCCTAGTAGATCTTCTCCGCTCGCTCCACGACGCTTCTCGAATCCACGATCTGCGCCCAACGCTGAATCCACAGCGTCCAACGTCGAGTCCACGACGTCCGACCGAATCCACGGTCTTCACCCAGTAGTACACTTCGAATCCACGAACGTACCTCGCTCCGAATCCACGAGAGCGGTTGCACCTTGAATCCACAAGGCCACGCGAGTCCACGCGCCGATTTGGGGTAAATCGTTGTTTTTGGGTGGTGATGATCCGCCGAATACTTAGATTAGAAATAGATCGGAAATACCATCTAAGTATTCATTGATTTGATTCTACTCAAAATCTGAGTTTGGAAAACCTAGAATCAAATCAATCAATATAGATGAAGAAACATAGAATAAATTCTATTGATTTCCTTTCTTCTCTATATGTGGATTTTTTTCTTTCGGTCGTATTTTTCTATAATATGCAGATGTTTTTCCGATGCCCTAAAAATGAATAAAGGGTCTATTTATAGGTTAGAAACCATTGGAAGAAGATAAGGATCAAAAACAGCCTTTTCTGGAAATTTTACAGACGGCGATCCGGATTGGAATTGGGCGATTCGGATTGCAGTAGCAAGAAAGACGGTTTCCAGAAAAACACTTGTTCGGGATCCGGATCGAAGTCCCCGATCCGGATCGTTCATACAGTTTCACCAAACATCAACGTTCGGGATCCGGATTGCAAATCCTGATCCGGATCGTGCAAGTAAAAAGGTAAAACTAGTGTTCGGGATCCGGATCATGAGATGCTGCGATCCGGATTGAACCAGTGTATGAACGAACACCCTTCGGGATCCGGATTGCAAGGCCCGATCCGGATCCTGAACATGTCCCATGTCCAGTTTTTGATTTTTATGCAATTAAACATTCTTCCAGGTGTTTCTACACTACAAGAAGTATTCGGATCACCAGAAATCTTTAGTTAAACATACCTGATCCTTTTGAATTCTTCTTTCTTGAGATTGAGGTATATGATCCAAAGTTCTTTCATCTTCAATCTTCAAGACTTAACACTTTTCACGAAATACGCCAACTCAAATTCCGTAACACTCATCTCCGACTCGAGCTCCCATGTAGCCTCGCGCTCGTCATAATTGCCCCATTGGATTTTCACATAGGGAATGGCCCGATTGCGCAATTCTCTCACCTCTCGATCCAGAATTCGCAGTGGGCGCTCCTCATACCTCAAATCCTCGCTGATCTCAAGCGGTGTGAAGTCGATGACGTGCGATGGGTCGAAGACATACTTCCTCAAAGTAGAAACATGAAATACATCATGGACACCAGCAAGCCTCGGAGGAAGTGCAAGTCGGTAGGCAACTGGCCCGATACGCTCTAATACGTCAAAGGGTCCAATATATCGGGGGCTAAGTTTCCCACGAATGCCGAATCTCCTGATTCCTTTGGACGGCGAGACTTTCAGGAATACATGATCTCCAACTTGAAATTCTAAGTCTCGTCGCCGAACATCTGCATAACTCCTTTGTCAGCTTTAGGCGGTCTGAAGATGCCGTCGAATCGCCCGGACCTTCTCTTCTGCCTCCAACAATACATCTGGTCCCAAGGTCCGCCTCTCGCCCACGTCACTCCAATAAAGTGGTGATCGCCACTTGCGTCCATACAACACTTCAAACGGAGCCATCTGAATGCTCGCTTGAAAGCTATTGTTGTACGCGAATTCAGCCAAAGATAAATGTCGAATCCACCCTCCGCCGAACTCCAGGATGCAAGCCCTCAACATGTCCTCCAGGATTTGTATAGTCCGCTCTGACTGCCCATCAGTCTGCGGATGAAAAGCCGTACTGAACCTGAGTTGAGTCCCCAAAGCTGTCTGCAAGCTTCTCCAGAAACGCGAAACAAACCTCGGGTCTCTATCTGATACTATGGAGGCTGGTACTCCATGTAATCTCACTACCTCATCTAGATATAACTGGGCTAGTCGCTCGAGTGACCAAGTAGTCTGCATAGGCAAGAAATGCGCTGACTTGGTAAGTCGATCTACAACTACCCAGATAGCATCGGCTCCTCCCTGCGCCCTCGGTAGTCCGACCACAAAGTCCATTGCAATGTGGTCCCATTTTCACTCGGGAATTGGGAGACTTTGTAACTTGCCGGCTGGCACTCGATGCTCAGCCTTCACCTGTTGGCAAGTTAAATATTGAGCCACAAATCTCCGGATATCCCTTTTCATGCCATTCCACCAAAAGTGTGCCTTGAGGTCCTTATACATCTTAGTCCCACCAGGATGTAGGGTATAAGGTGTATAATGGGCCTCTCGCAATATCTGCTCTCTGATCTCCGCATCTACTGGCACACATGCTCGGTTCCTGTACCTCAGTACTCCCGAGGCATCCACCGTAAAGTCCCCTGACTGATTACTCGGAATCTGATCTCTAGTCCTGGTCAAGTGGGGGTTGTTGGGTTATGTTAATATGGATCTAAATAGGGGAAAAAACACCTAGAGGGGGGTGAATAGGTGTAAACAATAAACACTCAAAAAATCATTGCGCAAATAAACCCAATGCGGAAAAATAAAAGAACACGCAAGATTTTTACGTGGAAAAACTCCAAACCGGAGTAAAAAACCACGGGACCGATAACACGGCGAAATCCACTAGAATTAAAACACGTACAAGGTGATATAGCGTACTCACAGACGACTCAACCTTTTACCATACGCTCCTAGTAGATCTTCCCGCTCGCTCCACGACGCTTCTCGAATCCACGATCCGCGCCCAACGCTGAGTCCACAGCGTCCAACGTCGAGTCCACGACGTCCGACCGAATCCACGGTCTTCACCCAATACCACGCTTCGAATCCACGAACGTAGTCACACCTTGAATCCACAAGGCCACGCGAGTCCACGCGCCGATTTGGGGTAAATCGTTGTTTGTTTTGGGTGGTGATGATCCGCCGAATACTTAGATTAAAGATAGATCGGAAATACCATCTAAGTATTCATTGATTTGATTCTACTCAGAATGTGAGTATGGAAAACCTAGAATCAAATCAATCAATATAGATGAAGAAACATAGAATAAATCTATTGATTTCCTTTCTTCTCTATATATGTGGATTTTTCTTTTCGGCTATTTTTTTCTGTAATAGCGGATGCCCTAGAAATGAATACAGGGCCTATTTATAGGTTAGAAACCATTGGAAGAAGATAGGAAACAAAAACTGCCTTTTCTGGAGATATTTACCGACGGCGATCCGGATTGGAATTGGCGATCCGGATTGCAGAAGCAAGAAAGACGATTTCCAGAAAAATGGTAGTTCGGGATCCGGATCACAAAGTCCGATCCGGATCGTTCATACAGTTTTACCAGAACATCAATGTTCGGGATCCGGATTGCAAGCCCTGATCCGGATCGAGGAAGCAAACAGGTAAAACAAGTGTTCGGGATCCGGATTGCCGAGTCCGATCCGGATGAACATGTCCCATGTTCAGATGTTTAAGCAATTAAAATTCTTCCAGGTGTTTCTACACTATGTGATCCCTAGAACTACTCTAGCTCTAGCACGCTTAACTCTCATGTTCCTCTTGGATGAATCCAAAATGCTTAGCCCCTATCATTTATATAGAGGATAATCAAATTTGCTTTAAGCCCTGAGTCCACGTCCAAGCACATTTGAGACTCGTCTCGCTAGCCTTCTTGTGAGGAACATCACAACGATCATTAGCCGGGAGCCTCGTCAGCCGAGACTCATCTTTCGGCTGGTGAATGGCTCTGATACCAACTGTGACAAGGGGTCCCCATCAGAATACTCTAGCTGTTCATGTTCCTCTTGGATCTTGCTACCATCCTATAAGATTAGTCTAATCCAATTCCAGGTGTTTCTACACTATAAGAAGTATTCGGATCATCAAAATCTTTAGTTAAACGTACCTGATCCCTTTGAATTCTTCTTTCTTGAGATTGAGGTATACGATCCAAAGTTTCTTCATCTTCAATCTTCAAGACTTAATACATTCACGAAATACGCCAACTCAAATTCCGTAACAATCTCCCCCTTTGGCGGTTTCGTGACAAAACACAAATCCACAAAAGAAAATTCAAAAAGATATTTTTGTTGCTATCACCATACAACAAAAATTTACAAAAGAGATCCAGAAATTAAAACCATGAGATAAACTCCTAAAACAGACTCTAGACTTAGACATCTGTACTCTCTGCACAAATAAAGCATTCTTGACAAACAAAACGCGTTAGATACCTCAAGAATTGAATCATACAAAACCAAATACAGAGATAGAGTTTATTCTCATCATGACATACGAAGAATTCAGATATGTAAGAGAATCATAGATAAGGACCAACATATCTTCTAAGCATTCAAAAACCAAATGTCACAAAAATTAGTCCAACATCAACTTGTTAGTCATATTACATGCCCAAATAGTTAGTCGAATAGTTAGTATAGAGGCATGTCACAAATCACAAGAGAAAAACCAAAGTTGAGTTGAAGACATACTTACCTTGATATTCACACCAAATTCACATCATTGTCAACTGTTCATCATTGTTCAAAGTTCTCTCTAACTCTCTCCCCCTTTTTGTCACAAAACAAAGCCAAAACGTAGCAAGAGCTACAATATGTAAGGAGAGTTAAAAAGTTCTATCAATATGCACAACCTGAGAACTAAACTACAAGTTAGAACAAAAACTAAGTCCCAAAAAAAAATGCAAGGTCTGCAAGAGAGTAAAGCCATAGAAAAAGTGAACAGAAGGTCCTGCTCAGTCTGATGAATCTGAACTGGTACAGCTCAGCTTGTTCAAAATCCCCTTGAACAGTTTCGAAATGTTTGAATACTTTTTCTTGATCTTCTTGTGCTGAGAGGAAAGTTGCTGAAGTTCTGTCGACATTCTTTCTTGTGCAGCAAAGAGTTTTTGCTGTTCCTGACGAAGCAGTTCCAATTCATCTGTGTCTGTAGTCCCTTTCTTCGAGTGTGATGGGTGCTGTGTGGATGCAGATGGTGCATTCATTCCCGTAACCCATGGAGATTCAGTTTGAAGAATTCCAGAAAGTGAGCGTGCTCTGGTGAGAGGCCCACTATGCTGACTCGCACTCCTTTGGACATTTTTCCTTCTCGTATACTGTTTGGTTGTTGAGGCTAATTTCATTAGTCTTTTTCCTTTGGTAAATTTCCTGTCCTCCTCATCAATTTTTCGTTGAACATCTTTGAAGAATTCATCCCATTCTTCTTCATCATAGTCTGAGCTCTCTTCCTCTGCGTCCTTCGTCTTGATTTGAGTTGAATCATCCTGTTCCGTTTTAACAGATATACTCGTGTGCACCATAGTGACTAACAACAGAAAGAACCAAGAGAGAGCCATTGAACTGAGTGTTTTGAGTTTTGGAGAAAGTGTCCTGTGAAGAGCCAACTCAAGAACACATGAAAAATCGTCAATTTTGAAAAATTTGAAAAATTGTACCTAGACAATCATAATCATGTAGAGAAGCCAAGAATCAAATTAGTTTTGCAAAAAGAATTTTAAAAATAGATCAATCCATGATTTACAAAAATTCCTCTTTTATGCCCTAAAACCAAATTTTTAGAAATCGAAGCCTAAAAACTCGTTAATCAGGTAAAAACCCAGCATAAAAGCAAAACTAATCGACCCAGAGTTCTTATTTCAAAAGAAATTTGATCAAAAACCATTCACAAACGAAAAAGATCCAAGTTTTCAACTCACGTTTGATGAAAAACCATAAAAACTGTGAAAAACCGAGATTTGATCAATAAAACTTACTTGGAATCCGAAGAACTTTGAGTTTGGAAGCTCCAAGATGCAAGAAATCTAGAGAGAGAAACTCTAGAAGCTTGAGAACAAAAGATTAGGGTAAAAGAAATCAAATCCTCTTTGTTCTTATAAAAACCCTAGCCGTGATCCGGATCGGATCGAGATTGTGATCCGGATCGGCTACCCGCAGGAAGAATCCTGCGTTCGGGATCCGGATCACTTACCCCGATCCGGATCGGCTTCAACTTTTTCTCCAGAAAAATTCAGAAAAATTCCATAAAATCCAGAAAAAGTATGTAAGCACTTTACCATGTCAACTTTAAACAAAAGACATCGTTTCATACAACAAGAAATAGATTATGCAAAATCTATCAAAAATACCCAAAAATGAAACGAAAATTTACGAAAGTTAAAACACTTAAAGTTGAACAACTTCAATTACATCTATCCTGATCTTATGTGTAATGCCTTTATCAAATCATCAATTTTGGTAAAGAAAATGAAATACCAAGATCAATAGATGTTTGAAATCCCAGATAAGTTAGATAATATATCTAGACAATCTGTTGAAGGAGTGGCTCTTTGAGCATCTTAAATCAAAAATCCCACCTTATACCAACCATGAAATATGACTGAGTCAAGTATTTCAATATGCATTTCATCAACAAAAAAAATTTGCTTTGCATTCATGGAGTATCTTTTTCTTTCTTTCATTTCCTCCATGTGGTGGTAGTTTTCACACTCCTCATTGGGATGTAACTCTTTCCACATCTTTTGAGCATTTTACATTTCATTGACTCCCCCTCAATTGGCTATCAATTATTTAATATATAAGGTATTCAACCAAACCATTGATCTCGAATTCATACTCGACTAAGCAATCAAATATGATAATGACTATACCAAGAGATCATTGAGAGAGAAATTGACTTTGATCACTTAAAAGATGGTTTAATTAACGTAAATGATCATTGCAACATTGAAATATTATGATATCAAAAGCATAATAAATTTCTAAATACATAAAAGGATGCAATTAAAGTCAATTATGATTTATGCTCAATTAATGTCCTATGTACAAAACATAGATAAAGAACAAAACAAAAACAAAAACAAAACCTAACCTAAGCAAAGGTTTCAAAAGAGTTTATTTCAAGGAAAGCATGCCAATTGCTTTACGCAAGTGAATAAAACGTTTTTGATCCAAAGGTTTTGTTAAGATATCAGCTAATTGATCCTCAGTTGAAATATATGACAGTTGAAGAATGTTTGATTCAACTAGCTCTCTAAGAAAATGATATCTAAGTTCAATATGTTTTGTTCTAGAGTGCAACACAGGGTTTTTTGAAATGTTAATAGCACTAGTGTTGTCACATAAAATGGTTACCGAAGTTGCTGAAATCCGGAAATCGCTCAACACGCTTTTCATCCAAACAATTGGGTTGAACAACTTCCTGCTGAAATGTACTCCGCTTCGGCAGTCGAGAGTGCTATGCAGTTCTGCTTTTTACTGTGCCATGCAACAAGGCAATGGCCAAGATAGAAGCATGCACCACTCGTGCTTTTCCGATCATCCACCGATCCAGCCCAATCGGCATCTGAGTATCCAACAATATCCAAAGTCGTTCCCATAGGATACCAAATTCCGAAACTGATTGTACCTTTGATATATCGGATGATCCGCTTCACCGCTTTCAGGTGAACCTCCTTCGGTGCTGATTGATATCTCGCACAAATCCCAACACTGAAGGATATATCCGGGCGACTAGCCGTGAGATATAGTAGACTCCCAATCATACTGCGATACAGTTTCTCGTCTACATTCTCACTATGTGATTCACTTCCAAGTCCCTTATGGCTAGTTCCCATTGGAGTCGGAAAATCCTTAGAATTTTCAAGATCAAACTTTTTGACCAACTCCAGTGCATACTTGGATTGACACAAGTGAATACCTTCATCGTTTTGTTTAACTTGTAATCCAAGAAAATAAGTCAATTCGCCCATCATGGACATCTCAAATTCGCTTTCCATGGTCTCCGCGAATTTGGAAGCATCATTATCTCTTGTTGCACCAAATACAATGTCATCGACATAGATTTGTGCAACTATGAAATTGTTTTGATAATGCTTCACAAAGAGAGTCCTGTCAGCTCCCCCTCGAGTGTAGCCCTTTTCCAAAAGGTGCTTTGTCAACCTTTCGTACCATGCTCGCGGTGCTTGTTTCAGACCGTAAAGAGCCTTTTTCAGACGAAAAACATGGTTAGGTAGTTTATGATCCACAAAACCTTTCGGTTGAGCCACATAAACTTCCTCATTTAAAAAACCATTTAAAAATGCGCTCTTAACGTCCATTTGAAATAATTTGATTTTAAAATGACAAGCAATCGCAAACAATATACGAATGGACTCGAGTCTAGCTACAGGGGCGAAAGTTTCATCAAAGTCTATACCTTCTACTTGAGAGTAGCCTTGAGCAACTAACCTTGCTTTGTTCCTGATGATAGTACCTTCTTCATTTTTCTTGTTCTTGAAGATCCATTTGGTACCTATCACATTGTGTTGCTTCGGAGGCTTCGTCAATTCCCAGACTTTGTTTCGCTCGAATTGATGGAGCTCTTCCTGCATTGCTTTAATCCAATAGTCATCTTGGAGAGCTTCATCAACATTCCTTGGTTCGATTTGAGATACATAGCATGCAAATCCGCAAACCAATTGTCTCCGTGTTCTAACTCCTTCTTGTGGATCTCCAATGATGTTCGATTCAGGGTGATCCTTGGAGATGCGTAACGTTTGAGGTAGAGGAGTAGACGGAGGTACACGAGATGATTCCTGCACATCAGATAAACTTGAAGAACCGTTAGATGCATCATTATTATCGAAAGAATTGTTAGAAGAAGATGCATTAGCAGGTGTATCATCATCAAGAGAGATATCGAGGGTAGATTTTTCAGATTCAAAGTGAAAAGCTTCATCTACCTTAACATTTATCGATTCTACGATCGTCTTAGATTCTAAGTTAAAAACTCGATATGCTCTGCTGTTTGTAGAATAACCTAAGAAAATCCCTTCGTCACTTCGAGAGTCAAATTTTCCAAGATTCTCACGATCACGTAAAATAAAACACCGACTCCCAAAGATGCGAAAATATTTGATGTTAGGTTTTCTACAAAACCAAAGTTCATATGGTGTATTCAATGTCCCCGGGCGCAAATACACGCGATTAATAACATAAACAGCAGTGTTTACCGCTTCAGCCCAAAAATAAAAAGGTAAGTTCCGGCTGTGAAGCATAACACGTGCCATTTCCTGTACGACCCTGTTTTTGCGCTCGACTACACCATTTTGTTGAGGTGTATAAGGTGCGGAGAATTCATGTTTAATGCCATTAGAAGAGCAAAAATCAGTGAATTTGGAATTTATGAATTCCCCACCTCTATCACTTCTAACTCGAGTAATCCTTTCATTCTTTTCAATCATAATACGATTGCAGATTTCGTGAAAAGAATCAAAAGTATCAGCTTTTTCTTTTAAAAATGCTACCCAAGTATATCTAGAAAAATCATCAACCAATAAGAAAATATACCATTTACCTCCCAGAGATGGTTGACGAGTTGGCCCCATTAAGTCCATATGCAAAAGTTCCAAAGGCCGTTTTGTACCTATGTGGTTCAAGTTCTTGTGTGCAGTCCTAGACTGTTTTCCTTTTTGGCAACCGCCACACACAAGGTTTTGTTCAAAAGAAAGTTTCGGAACCCCCTTGACCACATCTTTGTTCGAAATTCTAGCAAGTTCCTTAAAGTTTATGTGACCTAGCCTTTCATGCCAAAGTGTTTCATTTTTCAAAGATGCTAGGTTACATTTTTCAGAAATCTTAGTAGGAACTACATAACAATTGTTTTCTGATCTAACCCCTTTTAAAAAGAAAGCATGGTTCTGTCAGTTACAGTACATTTATCAGATGAAAAATTAACTGAATAACCACTATCACAAAGTTGACTTATGCTTATGAGGTTAGTCTTAAGGCCATGAACAAATAACACATTATTTAGAACCGGGCCATCTGGAATAGCTACCGTTCCCTTTCCAACAATTTTGGAAGACCGACCATCTCCGAAAACAACAAGTCCTCCGGAGTTTTTCTCAAATGTTTGAAAACAGTTTTTGTCACCGGTCATATGACGGGAACACCCGCTATCCAGATACCAAGACGAACTATCATATGCATGCAAGGAAACATTGGTAGCAAGACAAGGGAAAATTTCACCTTTGCGCACCCAAACCTTTTTGGAGTGCGTCGGTAATGATCGTGAAGTTGATCTCCTAGGTGAGAGCGTCTTGCTTGAAAATTGCTGCTCCTTGATGATGTCGTCTTGAGCGGTGTACTACCAAGGCTCTTTTCCTTTGAATGAATTGCACTTGATTTCTGAGGAATAGCCTTTTTGGTAGTCATTGCAAGAGGTGCTTGAGGTGTGCGTTTGGCTTCCATCTTGCAATTTCTCCTTATGTGCCCTGAAATGCCACAACGAAAACATACCTTAATTCTTGTCGATTCCGAGGAGGATGTGGTAGGCTTGTTGTCGTTGCTTGTCGTGAATTCCGGTGTCGGAGGAGGAGATACCGACTGAGGCACAAATACTGTCCCACTCGAACTTGGAATGTCTCCAGTTTGAGTGTATCCGAGGCCGAACTTATTTCTTTGACCAAGACCAAGAAGTCTGTCCAACTTACTCCTTCCAGAAGAAAATCTCTTTAAGTCGTCCTTCAGTTGGCGTATGGTCTCCGTCATTTCCAATTTTTCCTGTCGAGCCTCGCCGTTGAGCTTCAAGAAGTAATTCGCTTTGTTCACCATATCTATATAATTCTTCTCGAATTGCTCATTGGACTCTTGAAGGGAAACATTTGTTTTAATCAAATTATCCCTTTCCACTTCAAGATCGGTTGAGAGAGAGGTTACCCTTTTTACTTCTTCTTCGAGATCCTGCAATCTCCCTTTCAACCCCTTGTTTTGCTTAGCCAGTTTCTTTGAATCCCTCAAAAGTCTGTGGTAGGCTAGAGCAAAATCTTCACCTTCAGAATCATCCGATTCATCGTCCGTTGCAATCTTTTCAACAGGGAGGAGTTGGACAAGGAATCGGATGTACTTGCCATTAAGCACATGAAGGGTGAAGATGTAGTGGACGCGTGGAAAGCTGTCGCGTTGTCTTCTTCATCACTTGAGGATGACTCATTTGACGTGGAGTTGTCATCCCAAGTAACGACTTGCATCGCTTTCTTCTTTGCCGGATTCTTGTTGGGACACTCCGTTGCAATGTGGCCGTAGCCTCGACATTTGAAGCACTGAACTTGTCCCTCAGAACTTTTCTTATCCTTTGAGAAGTTCTCTTGGTTCCTTGACTTGTAACTTGAAGGACCCTTGCCTTTCTTCGACTTTCCGAAGGATGGAGTTTTGCTTGAATTTCCCCTTCGGAAGTTGCGGCGAAACTTCCTTGTCAAGAGAGCGAGCTGCTTCTCAAAGTCCTCCATAGAAAGGTTCTCGTCGTCGTCCGAGGAGGATGAATCCGCGTCTTCTTCTTTAGTTGATTTCAATGCGTAACCTGAAGACTTAGAAGAGGATGCCTTTCCAGAAGAATAGTTAGTAGGAAATGTCATTTCATAAGTTTGTAAAGCACCTACTAATTCTTCTACACGCATTTCGTCCGGGTGTTTAATTGTTTCAATGGCTGCGACCTTCGGGCGAAATCGTTCAGGAAGAGTTCTTAGAATTTTTCTTACAACTTTAAATTCTGGAATCTTCTCTCCCAAGTTAGCACATGAGTTTACGATGTCTTGCAATCGTGTGTAATAATCAGTGAAAGATTCATTCTCTGCCATAGAGATAGAGTCAAATTTGCACGTAAGCATTTGCAGTTTCTGAATCTTCACTAGGTTAGTTCCCTCATGCGTAACTTGAAGAATATCCCAGATTTCTTTCGCAGTCTCACATGCCGAGACGCGAGAGAATTCTGTTTGTGACAAAGCATTAAATAAAGCATTAATCCCTTTGCCATTGTAAGAAGATGATTCTATCTCTTCCTTGGTCCATTTCGACCTAGGTTTTAAGGTGCGAACATCATCAATAATTTCAGTTGGATTAGACCATCCTAATTCAATTGATTGCCACACCCTTTCGTCGATGGAAATTAAAAAGGCTTTCATCCGTACTTTCCAGTACGCATAATTTGTTCCATCAAAGAAAGGGGGTCGATTGATGTTTCCACCTTCAACCATTGTTTACAACCCTATTCCCGCTCTGATACCACTTGTTGGGTTATGTTAATATGGATCTAAATAGGGGAAAAAACACCTAGAGGGGGGTGAATAGGTGTAAACAATAAACACTCAAAAAATCATTGCGCAAATAAACCCAATGCGGAAAAATAAAAGAACACGCAAGATTTTTACGTGGAAAAACTCCAAACCGGAGTAAAAAACCACGGGACCGATAACACGGCGAAATCCACTAGAATTAACACACGTACAAGGTGATATAGCGTACTCACAGACGACTCAACCTTTTACCATACGCTCCTAGTAGATCTTCCCGCTCGCTCCACGACGCTTCTCGAATCCACGATCCGCGCCCAACGCTGAATCCACAGCGTCCAACGTCGAGTCCACGACGTCCGACCGAATCCACGGTCTTCACCCAATAGCACGCTTCGAATCCACGAACGTAGTCCACACCTTGAATCCACAAGGCCACGCGAGTCCACGCGCCGATTTGGGGTAAATCGTTGTTTGTTTTGGGTGGTGATGATCCGCCGAATACTTAGATTAAAGATAGATCGGAAATACCATCTAAGTATTCATTGATTTGATTCTACTCAGAATGTGAGTATGGAAAACCTAGAATCAAATCAATCAATATAGATGAAGAAACATAGAATAAATCTATTGATTTCCTTTCTTCTCTATATATGTGGATTTTTCTTTTCGGCTATTTTTTTTCTGTAATAGCGGATGCCCTAGAAATGAATACAGGGCCTATTTATAGGTTAGAAACCATTGGAAGAAGATAGGATCAAAAACTGCCTTTTCTGGAGATTTTACCGACGGCGATCCGGATTGGAATTGGCGATCCGGATTGCAGAAGCAAGAAAGACGATTTCCAGAAAAATGGTAGTTCGGGATCCGGATCACAAAGTCCGATCCGGATCGTTCATACAGTTTTACCAGAACATCAATGTTCGGGATCCGGATTGCAAGCCCTGATCCGGATCGAGGAAGCAAACAGGTAAAACAAGTGTTCGGGATCCGGATCAGAGGATGCTGCGATCCGGATTGAACCAGTGTATGAACAAACACCCTTCGGGATCCGGATTGCCGAGTCCGATCCGGATCCTGAACATGTCCCATGTTCAGTTTTTGATGTTTAAGCAATTAAAAATTCTTCCAGGTGTTTCTACACTATAAGAAGTATTCGGATCATCAAAGATCTTTAGTTAAACGTACCTGATCCCTTTGAATTCTTCTTTCTTGAGATTGAGGTATACGATCCAAAGTTTCTTCATCTTCAATCTTCAAGACTTAATACATTCACGAAATACGCCAACTCAAATTCCGTAACAGGGGTCCTCACTCTGTTTCTCCCTGATCCTATCCAGCAGAGTGGGCTGCAAGACTAAAGATGTCAGTCTAGCAGTGACCCCAGGGGACACAACCTCTATCTCGAGCCGTCTCATCTCCTCTAATAACGGCGCCTGGTCTATGATCAACATAAACAAATTTTGCACCGCCCTCCTACTCAAGGCATCAGCGACCACATTAGCCTTGCCTGGGTGGTAGAGAATATCTACATCATAATCCTTTAATAGCTCTAACCACCTACGTTGCCTCAAATTCAGCTCCTTCTGTGTGAACAGGTACTTTAGGCTTTTGTGGTCGGTGTAGATTTCACAATGTTCCCCATACAGATAATGGCGCCAAAGCTTCAGTGCAAACACCACGGCGGCAAGCTCCAAGTCGTGGGTAGGGTAATTCTTCTCATATTCCTTGAGTTGTCTCGATGCATATGCAATTACCCTCCCTTCCTGCATCAACACACAACCAAGTCCACTGTGTGATGCGTCGCTGTAAATCACATATCCTTTCCCCATAACAGAGAAGGAAAGGATAGGAGCGGTCATTAACCTATTCTTCAGCTCCTCGAAACTCCTTTGACAGTCCTCACTCCAGATAAACTTCACTCCTTTACGCGTCAAGCGAGTGAGGGGTATGGAGAGCTTTGCAAAGCTTTCCACAAACCGACGATAATACCCAGCTAAGCCCATAAAGCTACGCACCTCAGAAACGGTCGTCGGTCGGGGCCAATCCCGGACCGCCTCAATCTTCGCTGGGTCCACTGCCACACCTGCGGCAGAAATCACATGGCCCAAGAAGACTACCTCCCGAAGCCAAAACTCGCACTTCGCCAGCTTGGCATACAACTTCTTCTCTCGCAGAAGTTGCAGCACAATTCTTAAGTGCTCCTCATGCTCAGCATCACTTCGGGAGTAGATCAAGATATCATCAATGAAAACTACCACGAATCGATCTAAGTATGGTCGGAAGATCCGGTTCATCAAATCCATGAATGCGGCAGGGGCATTAGTCAGTCCAAAAGGCATAACTGTAAACTCATAATGCCCATACCGTGACCTAAATGCCGTTTTCGGAATATCCTCGGCCTTTACTTTCAACTGGTGGTAACCGGATTGTAGATCTATCTTAGAAAAGACACAAGACCCTTGCAGCTGATCAAAAAGATCATCATGCGCGGCAAAGGGTACTTGTTCTTGATGGTCACTTTATTTAATTCCCTATAGTCCACACATAGTCGAAGTGACCCATCTTTCTTCTTCACGAATAGCACTGGCGCTCCCCAAGGCGACACACTCGGCCTAATAAAGCCCTTGTCCATCAAATCCTGGAGTTGTGCCTTAAGCTCTCGCAGCTCAGCCGGTGCCATCCGGTAAGGAGCCTTCGAGATTGGCGCAGTTCCCGGAACTACGTCAATCACGAATTCAATTTTTCTATCTGGCGGCATGCTAGTCAGCTCAGGTGGGAAAATATTCGGGAACTCGCGGGCAATAGGGATATCCCCGAGTCCCGGCACCGCCGTAGGCTCCTCAACAACACTAGCCAAAAAGGCTACACATCCTCGATGGATCATCTGCCTCGCTCGGGAAGTCGAAACCATAGAGGCAAAGAAAGCACTCTGACATCCCCGGTAGACCAACATCTCCTGGCCTGGCTCTTTAAAAGTGACCGTCCTTGCGGCACAGTCAATAGTCGCGAAATACCGAGCCAGCCAGTCCATCCCTAGAACCACATCAAAGTCCCTCAGCTGTCTTAAGACCAACAGGTCTACTGGCATAATCCAGGACTCGATCTGCATCGGGCAGGACCAACAGCACTCCTCCACGTGCAAAGTGTGATCGGGAATCTGAACCTCTCGTGCACGTGGTAAAAGTCCTACCTCTAGCCCATGCAATAATGCAAATGCTCTACTAATAAAGGAGTGGGATGCTCCGGTATCAAACAAAGTACGAGACATAATGCCAGAAAGTAGGGTGATACCTGCCACCACGTGATCTGCTGCCGAAGAGTCCTCTACCTGCGCAGCATACACTCGCCCACTCTGAGCTGGAGGGCGATAATCCGTGGGATGGGAAGAAGATGGCCTGCTCGCTGGAGTATAGGGCCGCTGAGCCGTCGACCGCTGCTGCGATGAAGATGGAGCCGATGCGAAGGAAGGAGTGGCGGGGGCCGAAAAGGGGCACGAAGCTTTAATGTGCCCGGGCTGTCCACATCCATAACAGCGACCCCACCGCTGGTCGCAGGTGTTGGAAAAATGCTGACCTCCACAGAAAATACAATTGCCGGGGGCCCATGGCTGTCGTGATTGCTGTTGAGACTGCCGCTGTCGCTGAGGCTGCCGCTGCGCACGCTGCGACGACTGTGATCTTTGCTGCTGCTGCCGCTGCTGGGGCCTCTGGGATCCACCAGGCCCTCGCCGCTCAGACCGTCCTTGGCCGGGGAACTGTGGCTGCGACGGTCGTGGCGGCCTCCATGAACTAGACGGTCCCCCAACCTCCGGTGCCGGTCGCTTCGCCCCCGGGATCACTACGGGAGCTGGAGCTACCTCCCCGCACTCAACGTAGAGTGACTGCTCCATCGAGGCCTCCAAGGTCTGCAACCTACGCGAACGAACTAACTGAAAAAGGTCTCGGCGCAACCCTCGCTCGAACATGTAGATCCGGTGCGCCTCATCCCTGGCCACGTTCGGTACACACGCCAACAATTGATTGAAATTCGCGATGTACTCGTGTACGGGCCGATCTCCTTGGCGAAGGTTTCCCAACTGCTCTTCCAACCTCTGCCGGACGCTTTCCGGGAAGAAAGCCCCAAGAAGGAGACTACGGAACTCCGCCTAGGCCAAGAGCTGAGCCCCAGGCGGACCGGCTGGTCGAACACGCCGCCACCAAGCCTCGGCGTTGCGCTCCAAAAAGTTCATTGCCAATAACACCTGGTATCGCTCCTCGATGAATAGTGTCTCAAAACGTCGCTCCATTGCCGTGACCCACGATTCTGCCTCCCACGGCTCTGCATTTTGCCCCGAGAAATGGGGTGGGTCAAACTGGCGAAACCTCATCAGCAAATCAACCATTTCCCGCTGCTCTGCCGGGGTCAGAGATCCCGTCAACCCAGACGACTGTCTACCAGTACCCCGAGCAACAGGGGATGCAGGGATTACTGGTACAACTGGGGGATTCACAGCAGGGGAAGAGGGTACGGGAGAACTCTCTGGGGGTGCTACAACAGGCTGCGCCCTCTGCTCTAACATCTACGTCAGCCGACCCATAGTCTCCTCCTGACGCCGAACAGCCTCTGACATCTGGGCCATCTGAGCCTGAAGCTCTTGCACCTCACTCTGCTGGCCCTGCCCGGACTCCTCCTGATCGGGTTCAGGGGAATCAGGCTGAGAACGCGTCAACATCCTACGTCGCGGAGACATCCTACCATAAGAAATCACACTCAGTATCATAACCCCACACGACCCAATCTAGCGAAAATCAAAGACATCCCCTATTTCTGTGACTTTATGTTGTCTGCAGCCAACATAACTGTATACCAGAAATTGGGTATGTCAATCCCTCTTCTCTCACTGGAAGAGTCAAACCAATAAATCAACGACTTTCGCAAAATGTCTCGTCTCTCGCGCCCTATCATCCTAGGGTCTGCCAAAAGCCTAGGGTTTCCTAAGTCCCAACTGACCTATCCCTAAGCTCTGATACCAACTTTAATCTGTCACGCTCCGGGTGTAAACTGGGACCCGGGCTCGTCAACAGATCCGCCGTGCATACGGGATTTCCCGCGTACACGAAGCGCTGGTAACCTGCTCAGATATAATATGAATAATAAAAGAGCATAATACAGAGCTGAAATAGAAGAACCACATAGTATCTCAGACTGGGACTACAAATAAAACTGTAATAAGTACAATAATCTCCCAGCTCACCAAAATAGTACAACCAGCTGGCGAAAGCCAGACCTAAAATAAAAGGAGAATACCACAGTCTGAGTAAAGGGTGCAGCATCTATCTAACAGCTCTCAGTCTCACAGGAGATCTATCTATTCAGCGATCCCCTTACCTCGATCAGCTGCCGATGGCCTAGCAGCTCCCGCAGACGACTCTGCAAAATAAAGGAGAAGAAAGAAATAGAAAATAACAATGGGGGTGAGAACTACCAGATAAACCAGTAGCCTCCCCTAGTGGGTAAAACCTCAACTCTGACGCACCCACTAGGACTACTAGAGGCAAAAGGGAAAAGGGGAAGTGGTAAGATACATAAGGTACTGAAATAGAAAAACTACCACTACTATGCCCCTAAATGCCATACTGAAAGAAATGACTGTATGAATGCATCAGGAAACAGTATCTGATCAAATAAACCCAATCTGGACACCAGTAAAAACTGGTACTGCCTGCTCAGCAGAATCTGCACACAAGGCTCGAAACCGCGGGATCGGCCCGCACAGCTCGCATCCCAAAATAAGTATCAGACCGGCACACAAGGCTGGGTCCGAAAAAGCCTACCTCCGGAGTGGCACTCGAGGGGAGCGACCCACACGAGTAAAGTATCTCTGTCATCAGTATCACAAGTATCACCAGTATCTCTGTAGCACACATCTCAATATAGCAGGACTGGATCATGACTATGATCAAAGTGGGAAACTCCATCCACTAAAAAGACCCAATCCCCAGCTGATGCAAAAATAAACCAGACTCAACCCCAATCTGATGCAAGGATAAACATCTGGTCGACCGCCTACTGTCCGCGATCACCGCAATACCCCACAAATCCACAATCTAGTGCAATCTCGACCACACTATCCCAAACCCCTGCTCATACTCGAGCAACAAGCATCTGAATGCAAAGGACAACAATGAAACATGTTCAAATTCCAATATGATAGTGTAGCAATAAATAGTGGCTAACTAGATGTCCAAGCGAGCATGCAAATTGTACCATTTAAAAGCTGTAAAAAGGTGTCAAATATTTATTTTAAAAAGATTGATTTACTGTACTGATATAAAAGTTATTTGCATGCGAGATTATAGCCTTTGTCCCAATCACAGTGTCCCAAGATAAGTTATCATATAATCTGTGGGGTCATATTAAATTTTAGAAGAGTTCGTCCCAGCGGTTCTCATCAATTGTCACATTAGTTCGTCCCAATGGTTCTCATCAATTATCATATTAGTTCGTCCCAATGGTTCTCATCAATTGTCATATTTGTTCGTCCCAATGGTTCTCATCAATTGTCATATTAGTTCGTCCCAATGGTTCTCATCAATTAAATTTTAGGGGAGTTCTAATAATCCCAGTGAGCTTGTCAAAAATGAGGTAAGCAACAACCGCCCACCTCGAGCAGCTCAAACCACACCCCAGAAAGCCTCCTAGCTGTCCACAGTCCTCAAATCCTGCAAATCAGTGCACAGCTGTACATAACAACGCTCCCGGTATAAATACAAATCCCAAAAAGTACAATATTTGCTGTTTTTCAAACAGCACGGGAAAAGAGGAGTTTTTCACCTCTATACAGTGCTCAAAAAAATCCGGAAAAATTACGGTTGCGTTCCTTGCGACGAGTAGATCGAAATCGACTCTTTAAACGCCTCGATCTGATGCTCCTACGTCAAGATAAAAATCGGAGAAGTCGATGCTGTCCAGAAATTTCCACAGCAAAAAGGGGGGTCAAAGAGGCCTCGGGAAACGTGCCAAAAGTGCGAAATGGAGCAAAGTGATCAACACGGAAATCGAAGCCTTACCTGTTAGGAACGCGCTGGCTCAAAAATCGTCCAAAAATTCCTCCTGGTTAGCACACAGGGATTTTTCGACTGAACTACGACAGAAAAATGGGCCGAAAAAGAAAACCATCGCAGTGCGCCGCGTCGCAGATAACTCGCTATCGGTGACTCCAAAAATTCCGAAATTTTTAGGGGAGAGAGAGAAGAGAGAGAGGAAAAAATTTTGTAGAGAGCCCAAGCTCTGATTCTCTCTCTAAAGCTCGAAACCCGAGGTGAGAATGGGAGGGAGTGAGGGATCCTATTTATAATGGGCCAAAGGAATCTTCCCACACGGGATCAGACAAAACAGGAAACACCAAAATGGACCGACCAGGAAGCGCCACGTGTCCACAGAATAGGAAACATCCATGCAAGCCCACTCAAAAGTCGCCACGTGTCCCACGTGGTGCACGTGCTCGCTCCCCGCTCCGGGTTTTCCAGAAATTGCTCGCCAATCCGGATGTGCCATGTGTCACGCCTTCTAGAAGCCGGCCAGCCAATCAGAGAACGCCACGTGGCAAGACCAAATTTCCGTGCACCCGGTGCACGCCATGCCGTGGACCAGCCCACAAGCGCGCCTGCCCGCGCCTGCCCGCACCTGCCCGCGCTGCCCGCGCCGCGCTCCACTGCGCCCTGCCACGCTCCGCCGCGCCCCGCCGCTGCGCCGCCACCCGCCGGTCGGCGCCGGCCACCGCCGGCGCCGGAACAATGATTCCGGCCGCCGGAATTACTGTTCCGGCGTGAATAGTAATTTTTTTGCCGAAAAAATAAAGTAAATATACCATTTTGATCGTTTTCGCACGCTAACTCCAAATCCGCCGTCCGTTTCGCCAAATTCTCATCCGACATTTTGCCGAAAGCTCCCGGAAAAGCCCACTTGATCCGATTTTCGCGCCGAGTCTATTTCTAAGGTCTAATTTCGATTTTACAAGCTCAGTTGCACCGTATAAGCTCCCTGCAGTCACTCTTTAATGTTGCACAGTTCCTGTGGGAGTCCGGATCATCACGGCGGCAGTGCCCCGCGCGTCCTAGCCCTCGCAGCACGTGGCCCCAGCACTACGCCGCCCTGTGCCCGCGGCGCGGCGAAGCCCGCGCGGCTAGGTTGGCGCAACATGGCCGCGGCCCCGCGCTGTCTGGGCATGCGTGCTGCTAGGGCATCGGTGCGCGGCCCCGCGCTGTTTGGGCATGCGTGCGGCTAGGGCATCCGGCGGTGCGCAACATGGTCATAGGGACGCAGCGCGGCTAGGGCATCGGGCTGTGCGCAACATGGGCATAGCGGCGTAGCGCGGCTAGGGCATCGGGCGGTGCGGTGGCGACGCCTGTAAAACATTCCGCCAAAAGCCCGAAACATAAAACGACGTACATAACGAAAAGCACAACAAAAACCCTAAATTAATGGGGTAAGCTAACCTGGTAAGATCGGAATAGACGATACGATCCCGCCTTCCGGTGACGGTGATGCTCCTCGGTCCATCCCCCGGCGTTGGCGTCGTTTTCATCTTTGGTTCCCGGCACCACGAGGAGGAACGAGAAGGAAAAAAGGAAACCCTAATTCGGGAAGCAGTAAATTTTCCCTTTTTTTCTTTTTCGTGTACGTACGAATTCCAGAATTCTG
Source organism: Tillandsia fasciculata (assembly GCA_029168755.2). NCBI lineage: Eukaryota > Viridiplantae > Streptophyta > Magnoliopsida > Poales > Bromeliaceae > Tillandsia > Tillandsia fasciculata. The sequence goes on along the minus strand of CM054937.1, from coordinate 10,864,283 downwards.
ATATAGATTAAGAAGGGATTCTCTAACCAACTTCTCGATAAGCGTGCCACCTAAGCAACGTTTCTAAGATATCCGGCATGGATTTTGATGCACCAAGGCCCTTAACGGATTCTACTTATTCAATCGTACCTGTTAACCCTAGCGACTCATTCCGGGATATCCGTAAGTCGGATTTTAGATCCGATCGCTTTATTATTCTCCGTTTTCCGAGCTCTATCATAGAAAAATACTCGCAAGCACAGAATTTCTACCCTAAAAGGTCGATAATTTAATCTCCTAACAACTAACTTTATTCAAAAGGAATTATAAAAAAGGCAAGAAAGGTCGTGATACTACAACTGTCGACTTTCTTACATATCTGATAAATAATGTCATAAGTTAAATGAGTATAAACTCTATATTTCTTATTGAATGTTTAAATTTTTGAGGTATTTAACGATTTCTTTTGTCAAAAATTATTTCTTTTGCAGAGAGTACAAGCGTCTAAGTCTAGAGTTTGTATTAGAAGTTTATCTCTTGTATTCATTTTTATTTGGATCTTTAATGTAAATTTTTATTGTATGGTAATAACAACAAAAATATCTTTTTAAATTTTTTTTAAGTGGATTTTTGTTTTGTCACGAAACCGCCAAAAGGGGAGTTGTTAAGGATTTTGTGTTGGCGTATTTCGTGAAGTATTCTAAGTCTTTAAGATTGAAGATGAAGAATTGTGGATCACATACATCAATCTCAAGAAGAATGAATTTAAAAGGATTATATACGTTTAACTAAATAATTTTGGTGATCCGAATACATTCTTGTAGTTTAGAAACACTTGGAATATTTTTCATCGCATAAAAATCAAAAACTGGACAAGTTAGATGTTCAGGATCCGGATCAGGGCATTCCAGTCCGGACCCCGAACATAGTTGAGTTCATGCGAAATTCTAGTCCGGAGCAGTCTTTTGTGAGTCCGGACCCCGAACTATGTATTTGTAGAAATCGCATGAACAGACCGGATCAGGCAATTTCAGTCCGGACCCCGAACTTGTTTTTCTGGAAAAATTCTGTCAAAAGACGACAGTCCGGATCCGACTAATCCAGTCCGGATCATTGAGCACGAAAATTCCAGATAAGTTAGTTTTTGATGCTTATCTCTTTTCAAAGGTTTCTAACCTATAAATAAACCCTAATTTCACATATAGGGTAACCGAAAAAAATATAAAAAATTCACATATAGAGAAGAAAGGAAAACACGATTAATTTTATGTTTCTTTATCTATATTGCTCAATTTGATTCTAGGGTTTCCAAACTCTTATTTCTTGTAGAATCAAATTGAAGAATACTTAGATGGTAATTTCTTGTCTGTCTTTGATCTAAGTATTCGGTGGATTATCATCACCAACAAAACAACGATTTCCCAAAATCGGCGCGTGGATTCGCGTGGCCTTGTGGATTCAAGGTGCTACCGCTTTCGTGGATTCGGAGCGAGGTATGTTCGTGTGATCAATACATGCTCTACATTGGTGAAGACCGTGGATTCGGTTGGACGTCATGGATTCGACGTTGGACGTTGTGGATTCGGCGTTGGACGCAAATCGTGGATTCGAGGAGCGTTGTGGAGCGAGCGGAGGAGATCTAGTTGGAGCGTATGGAAATGGTTGAGTCGTAGTGTTACGGTAAATCACCTTGTACGTGTTTAATCTTAGTGGATTTCGCCGTGTTATCGGTCCCATAGTTTTTTACTCCTGTGATGGAGTTTTTCACGTAAATCTTGCGTACTTTATTTATTTTCCGCATTGGGTTATTTTTTACGTAATGATTTGGTGTGTTTATTATTTACACCTATTCACCCCCCCTCTAGATGATTTTTTTCCTATTCAGATCCATTATTAACATAACCCACACATCAAATAGTAACCTCACATAGGATAGATCATATTGTCCTAACGAATAATCAATTACACATAGGAATAGATCAACGTGTCATAATCACTAACCAACTACACATATCCGTAATAAATCATCATAGTGTACTAGTCTCACATAGACAGGCTAAGGAATAACCAAAATAATATATTCATGCAAGATCTTCAATGGGGTGGCAAAATAATAAACAGTGTGTCATGGATCACTCTAATAGTCCTAGCGAGTAAGCCGTAGAAAGAGGTGCTCAACAACCCACCTGAAAGATTCAAAATCCGATCGGGCTGAAATTTAGCGTGCGCGTTCCCTCAGCTCTTACGGTTCCAACGAATCCAAGAACTCCCAAAAACTCTTCCCAGATCGGCGGCGACAAGCAAAACACTGAAGTGTTGTCCAACAAGTTCGGCAAAAATCAGCGAGCACGTCACTCGAGTGTAGAAGCTAATCCGAGCGTACTTTTTGTCCGGAATCAAAAGAAAAAATGATCACCTCGATCGTGATGAAAAGTTCCAACTTCCCTTTTCCCCCGCGAAACTCCAAAATCCTAGCGAAAATTGTATCACAAGCCGAACGTCGCAAAAATTACCAACACAAAATCTGTATTTTACTGTTCAGTGCAACAGTCTGCAAAAATGAAAATTCTCACCTGCGAGGAGTCCTCAAAAAAATCCAAAAAAAATATGGTTGCTTTCCTCTCGAAGTTTAGATGTCAATCAAGTCCTTAAACTTCCAATTCCGACAACAGTAGGACGAGAAAATGCAATATTACTCCACCTCTGTCTAGAAAATTGCCGCAGAAAATAGGGTTCAGAGAAGCTACGAAAAGTCACATAAAAACTCAAAATGTAGAGGAGCAAAAAACACAAAAATCGAAGACTTACCTCTCATGGAAATGTCGCCGCAAAAATTGGCTAAAAACTCCCTTGGATCAACTTAGGGGAGCCCGCGGAAGAAGTGTCGACGGAAAAGGCCACAATCGGAGAAGCGTCGAAGTGCGCCGTGTCGGGGAAAACGTCGATGCCGCAGCATCCAAAAGTGCTCAAGATCCTTGGAGAGGCATAAGACCTAATGTAGAAGATGCTCAGCCAAACGGGGCCCCAAGGTCTGCCCAAAAAAACCGAAGAGGAGGCTCACAAGGGCCTATATATAAGCGAAAATCCAAGAAAACCACAATTTGGGCATTGGGGTACATTTTCGGGCACCCGAATCATTCGGGCGCCAAACACGGAACAGCAACGGTAGTGCCCGAATTCACCCGGGCGTGCCGTGTGTCCTGCCCCACGCAGCAGCGAGGCGCGGCCAACCGTGCCGCGCCACGCGCCCCACCCGCGTGCGCGGGAGGTTGGCGCCAGCCAACCACCGCGCGACGCGTGGCATGCGCATGCCTACCCCGCCACTGCCCCGTTGCCACGCCACCTGCCCCCGTGCCAGTCGGCACCTGCCATGCCTGCGCCCGCACAGTGCACCGCCCACTCCCCATGCGCCACGTGGCGCGCGCCGCAGCCCGCTGCGCCCGGTGCACGCGCAGTGGGCCGTGGACCGGCCCATTGCCAGATTGGGCCCAATGAGCCCAAAAAGCCTATTTTGACCGTTTTCATGCGCTGAGTCTATTTTTCGTGTCCGTTTATGAAAAAAAACATCCAAATAGCCATTTTGAATATTTTTCTGTGCTGAATCCAACTGCGGTCTCCGTTTTGCGCGAAACCACTTCTATCACTTGATGAAAATGCCCAAATAGGCATTCTTGATCTATTTTTCGCGCTGAGTTCAAATATGGAGTCTGATTAGCGCGCAACCAACTCTACCAAACAACAGGGGCCTCCATAAGATGCTGATCATGCTGTAAATCCTCTGCAGGGATTCGGGTCTTCATGCTCGTGCCCCTACAGCGCTGCCGCCGCGTGCCCTTGCTGCTAACCGCGCACCGCCCAGACGCCCTTGCCGCGCAACCTCCCTACGCGCGCCGCCTGCATAACCTCCTTGCCCGCCGCCCACGCGTGCCCTAGCCGCCCTGCCGCTTGGTGCCCTAGTCGCGCCTCCCGCGCGTGCCCTAGCCACCCTGCCGCTTGGTGCCCTTGCCGCCTGCGCGCCCTACGGTCAGCGCAGCGCATGCCCCTGCCTGCCAGCGCCGCACACCCATGTTGCCAGCGTCGTTCCTACAACCTGTCGGCGTCCTACAGTCTTGCTTGACGGTGCAGGCCTGCTTGACGGTGCAGTCTTGCTTGACGGTGCAATCTTGCTTGACGGTGCAGTCCCGCTTGACGGTGCAGTCTTGCTTGACAGTGCAGTCTCGCTTGACGGAATTGGTTTCGGGGGTGGATGTTCGTGGGTCCGCCTAGCTGTTTTTCGTCAGGTCGCCGTCAGGGATCGGCGGACCGCATTGAAGGACGATTTTCATGACCGGAGGGGCTTTGATGCGAGGGTTCGTCGGTTCGGTGTTCCGGGACAGTGGTACATCATTTTTCGTTCTGGTCTTTTTCGCCATCGCTGGGGCATCGTCTGTTGACTACGGTATACACCTGTATAACCCCTTTTCAAAATAGTTTTGTGTTTTTACACGGTTTCTCTTTTTGGGTAGTGGTTGCTATCCGGACACCTATTTTGGTGTGTTTTGGGATAGCAGGTGATTTATTAAATTTGTTTGGGGTTTTTTCGGGTAATTCCGGCGAACTCCGGGAATCAGTTTGGGGAATCGATCTTTTCAATAATGTTGGGATCCGGGGATGAGTGTTGTTGGATTGTTGAGTCTGGTTTTGACTCGATAGACCTTTTGCAGATTTGGTTTTTGATCGAGAGTATCATTAGAGTAGATGGTTCGCCGATTCAGGTGGGTACATCCTTAGAACCCCTTTATCACATAAATTAATATATTTTTATGGTTTATTATATCGGAAAATATTACGAGTGTTATGATGTGTATTTTGATCTCCGGATGAATGAATGTCGCGGTGAAAGACTTTTTGGACGGTTTGTCCTTATCCGGACGACGGCATGGTCGTTCGGGGCATATTTTATGATCGGTAAAATGATCGGTGCGACTATTCAAAATCTGGGGGTGGTTCCGGTAAATTGGAACAAAGGAAATTTTGGCACAGTAGTCGGGACCACTGAATTATCAGTTAATGAAAAACTAGATATGTGTTATTTGTGGACCTTGGGTAGGTCCGAACTATTTATAGGAGTTCGTAGAGGAGCCATGTACTCAGGATGACCTTTTGGTAGAGGTGGGTACCCCGATCTGAAATTGGGAACGCTGGCAAATCGGTAACATCTGACCTTGCTCCTTATTATTATTATTATTTCCTTATGACTAGTGTGTATCATTAGGATGGTCGTCGGTCACGGTTATTGTGACGACGTAATATATTATGATACATCTTTTACCGAAGGGTGTGCACTGAACACGGACATTGTGTCGCTTATCCGACCGTTGGGCGGCATAAGCAGGGAAAGTGCACTTTTCGGCAATTAAACAATATATGTCATATGGTGATGGAGCAAAGGACATTTTGGATAGATTTTTGTTAGTATCATATTTGACTGGTGGTCGGCTTCTTCTATACATCATGTGGGCGACTATTCGTCGCAGAACGAGGTTTTGGTTTTGATATACATCACTTGGGCGACTGACTATCGCAGGAGAGTATCATACATGGATATGTGATCGTCATGCTCTTGGCGTTTTCACGCACACCAGCGGTTTCGTCACTGTATGGGTGTACTTTTTCGGAAAGGTGGTCTGATGGACTCGTGATCCCTACGCGGCGATTTACGTGGCGGGAACCCCCTGCGGTCATTATTGCGGTCGGGGTTATTTTGCATCGGCTTACTGAGTGAGACATGACAGTTTCTGAGGTCAGTGGACCGACATGGCGCGTATGTTGGATGACATTGCCTGAGGTCAATAGACTGACATGGCGGCATGTCGGATGACAGTGATATGGTTTTCTACTTGTGGGATATTTTTTTGTACCAACACGACTTCTGGTATATCTTAAGATACGGTTTGGTGTTCTTTTGCTACTATAGTACCTTGTTTACACTATGATTATAGTTGATATGATTTATCTTATCTCGGTTTACGTCACTGACTCCCACTGTGTGACAGGTTTGGTCGGGGGTGGGGATCAAGATGATGGTGAGGACGCTACGTAGTGAGACATAGTATCCTCAGTCAGGTTTTTCTCCTTCTTCCTTTTCTTGTGGTTATTTCCTTTATGGCCAGACATTATGCATGTGGATGTGGACATTGGTATTGTGGATGGTGTGGATATTGAGACAGTCTTGTGTTATTTGATACGCATACTTTTGGAACTATGTTTTCTGCTCATACTTTTTGGATGTGTCGTGTGGACGCGGATTTTTTAACATAAAAAGATTTGCGAAAACAGTTTTCGTTTTTTAAAAAAAATCCATGTATTTCCGTTTTAAAATTGCTCCCGGGGCGACATACCGAGCATCTCAAATCTACCCGACACACGAACGCAGTAGAAACAGAATCTTTCGTAGATAAAAATAAAGTAGAAAACAAGCACGAGGAAAACAAAGCAATAAAACAAATAAGAGAACACAAAATTTATATAGTTCGGCCAACGATGTGTCGACTTAGGTCCACAGATAAAACCATCTCAATACGTTCTTCGATTAATTCCCGATAAAAAAGTAAAAAAAGTATATTGGTTTACAAGAAAACTCTCTTTGGAGCTTTCCACGTTTTCCTCGCAACTAGAATATCTGTAATTAAGTGTGATGCCCTAATTTCCTAGGATGTCACCCATCCTAGAACTACTCTAACTCTAACACGCTTAATCCTTTTAACCTTTTTTAACCTCTTGGATCTAGCTGTCACCCAAAATACTATAGCCGGGTTAGGAGATTTAGTTCTATTATACCATTTATATATAGAACTAATCCAAAACTATTATAATTATAAAAATAGTTTTTTAAAAATATTATTTATAAAATTAGATCTATAAGGTGAATGAATTAATGCTTTCTAAGTATGGTAAATCGTTCATAATTTTTTTTAAAATATTAAAATTATTTTAGTATTTAATACTATACATCCTTTGGGGTGCAAATATAAAAAATATATAAATTAAGTAAAAATGATGAATAATTATCGTTTTTAGAAAGCTATCGGCTTAAGCTAGTTTATAAATAAAAATTTTAGATGTCAATTCTTATAATTAGAAAGTTTCGTAAGCTTAGCAGCACAAAAAAATCCATGTCATTAAAAATTAATAATAATAATAATTACCTACATAGCATTCAAAACTTAAAAAATATCTTATTTATTGTTTAAAAAAAAATTTGTTTCAGAAATACCCTTTAAAACTTTCTCCGTTATTAAAATATACTCTCAATCCAGCTTAAAATAAAAATGAAATATTATTTTTGCCCATTTTATTTAATTTATTTTTCCCAACCTCACACATTCTCTCTCTAGGGTTTGCACCCATGTTTATCGGATCCTCTTCTTCGGTATTCTCACGAGCGACACCTCCGGTGGCAAAGGTAGCGATGGTGGCGGAGGTCCTCAATCGAGAATCTCTAACAATTCATTTTTCTGATCTTCTAAATTCATTTTGTATATAACATTCTAATATATATATATATATATATATATATACTTAGGACTCGATTTTATAATTTTGATTAAGTGGGAGACACCAATAAATGAGGGCACAGTGGGATAAATAAAAAGTTCATCTTCTTCAGCCATGGCTGAAAAATATAAAGCTGCTTCTTTTTCAACTGAATAAGAATATGACCACGGTAAGAATACCAAAAAAAAAAAAAAAAAAGAGACCGTTAAAGAGTAAATAAGAAAAATATAAAAATATTAAGAACAAATAAGTAATAGTAGAATATCTATTTAAATGGGAAAAATAATTATTTTATACGAAATAATAGTTTTTTTAAATGGTACACTAAAGAATCTAACTGTAAAAATATATCTCAAAAAGCTTAAAAACTTTCATAAAGTATATTTTAGAATAGCAAAGATCTAAAATGATAGTTTTCCTATTAGTATTTTAAAAGGAATAAATAATAAAATTGAAAACTTTATATGAATATATAAGCAATTGCCCCCTAAAAAAAATTATCAAAGAATGAAAACAAACATAAACGCACTTCAGTGCATTTAATGGTTTGAAGCAACACCAAAGAATAGCAGGGTAGTGCAAACTCATGTACAAGAGGAAACTGCATCTAACCATTAAACTTATAACAAGAATAGTGTCTCAATCTCAAATAGTCACTATTTTCCTACAACAATTGTTTAGTGAAATTTACTCTGCTTCAGGAACAAAATAGTCATCATCTTGTTAGAAAACCAACTCTAAAAAAGTCAAAGAAGATATTGAACAAAGCAAAGACAAGAAAAACACATTTTAGCACATTCAGTAGTTTGTCAAACCACAAAAAAACAGAATAAATATCAACAATCACTCAGTAAGTTGAGAAAAGACAGCACATAAACAAAGAAGACAACATACAATCAGCTGCACGAAACAAAGCGACAAACAGAAAGAAAGTATACATACTGCACAAAACCAATCATAAACAACACTTCTAACAACACATCTAACTGAACACCACAACACAGCTCAGTAGTCCTCGCCTTCTTCGCCCTCATCATCCGCACCCTCCGCTCCGACTTCTTCGTAGTCCTTCTCGAGCGCGGCTAAGTCCTCGCGCGCCTCGGAGAACTCCCCTTCTTCCATCCCCTCGCCGACGTACCAGTGCACGAAGGCCCGCTTGGCATACATGAGATCAAACTTGTGGTCGATTCGCGAGAAAACCTCGGCAACTGCAGTGTTGTTGCTGATCATGCACACGGCGCGCTGCACCTTGGCAAGGTCACCTCCGGGGACCACAGTTGGCGGCTGATAGTTGATGCCGCACTTGAAACCGGTAGGACACCTAAACATAAGAAAACATAGAATTTAGTTATAAACACAGAGATAAGTTTAGATGCTCCAACAACATTTTAGCTGCATTGTTCTTTATTTTTTTGCGTTCGAACCTACACCCTTTCCAACTTGAGTTTGCTGTTTTGATTGCCCATTAGGGCATGAACACCATTGATAAGCATGTGGAATTGTAACAACTTCACGGTTTTAAAATAACTATAAATAAGGATTCAATAGTTTAATCTAAGTGATCCTCATTTTAAGTGATTTAATCAGTTATGTGATTGTTCATGTTCTCAATTTAAACTGGGCCGAACAAAACAGCAAACTGATCCAGTCAAGCATTACAATCTGAACAGTTAGGTATTAATGTAAAGCCGAACTATAAAATGGAGGCATTTAAATTTTCCAAAGAATTACTGAACTTCTTAAGAAATGAACCTATAAGAAAAGAGGGATAATGAGAGTAAGCACCCACCAGTCAACAAACTGGACAGTTCTCTTGGTCTTAATGGTTGCAACAGCAGCATTAACATCCTTTGGAACGACATCGCCACGATACATCAAACAACATGCCATGTACTTGCCATGCCTGGGATCACATTTAGCCATCATGCTAGAAGGCTCAAAAACAGCATTCGTGATCTCGGGCACCGAGAGCTGCTCATGGTATGCCTTCTCGGCAGATATAACAGGGGCATAGGAGGAGAGCATGAAATGGATTCTAGGGTAGGGCACGAGGTTAGTCTGGAACTCAGTAACATCAACATTAATGGCGCCATCAAACCTTAGAGAGGTGGTTAATGAAGAAATGATCTGAGAGATCAGACGGTTCAAGTTGGTGTAAGTTGGCCTCTCAATGTCAAGGGATCGACGGCAGATATCGTAAATGGCCTCATTGTCCAAGAGAACTGCGACATCTGTGTGCTCGAGCAAGGAATGAGTAGAAAGTACACTGTTGTAGGGCTCCACGACAGCTGTGGAAACCTGTGATTTATGAAAGTTTAGAGCGTTTATTGAAAAAGTTAAAACAAAAAGACCAAATAATACAGAGGAAAGCTAAGAGAAAACAACCAATACCTACCACCATCCCTACATACCAGACAAACCCTACTTTCTTATCCTTTTTCGTAAATCACAGATGCACACATGAGATTCTTGTAAACATTTATGATTGGAATGCTAAGGTTGGTCTAAAGCAGCATGTGATGGAAAAATCATGGTGGCATGCACCCAATAGAAGAATTAAGAGCTAGGATTCTAATTTGCCACACTTGTAGGAACATTATTCACTATCCTATTGATCCAAATTATCCAGTATAAAAAATTTCGCATGTTTAAACAAGAGTACAGCTCACAAATTTGAATAGCCCTGTTGTGCTATTTAACAAGACTAGAACTCACAAATTTGAATAGCCCAGTTGTGACCCAAAAATTGATGCACCATATTTTTAATACCAAACAAAAGAAATATGTTAACATGAACATACCAAAATATTTTCTTCAATTTTATGAAAATTAAATGACCAACTTACTGGACACAAAATTTTGAACTACATTTGCCTTCTCTCTTTAGTAAAGAGAGAAGGCATTTTGCTTATTAGCATGATTTCTGCTATGAAGCATATACTAGTGAGAAATTAAAAGATAATAGCATGAAATCATTGCATGCATCTTGGTTTAAATTAAAATTTTCCCCGACGGCAATTTATCCAGTGGAACTTCTCCCTGCACAACATGCCTCTAAACAAGATAAACATAATAAATTAGTGATATCTTTAAAGGCAACGCGCAAGTGCAGAGAGTTATGTTAAGAACAACATATTTCTATAGCAGAAAACTAAATTGACGCATAAAAATTAGCTGACAAAAAAAAGAAAAGAACCTAGCACCATGATTTTCCACATTCATGCAAAACTATAATGAATTTCAAACAATTCAAACCTGTGGGGAAGGATAGATGGTGAAACCAAGCTTGGATTTTTTCCCATAATCCACAGACAATCGTTCCAACAGCAAAGAACCCAATCCAGATCCAGTACCGCCACCAACAGCATTGAAGACTAGAAAGCCTTGCAAGCCAGTGCAGTTGTCCGCCAACTTCCGCACACGATCCAGGCAGAGATCGACAATCTCCTTCCCAACTGCATCACACAAATAAAAAACCATGCTAACCTAGTAACCTAAGCTTTTATTTTTTTTATGTCATTCTAGAGCAGAAGGCCTGAAGTTCACATCCACCAGGTCAATCCGCCATTTACATTAAAAAATATAAAAAAAAACCATCTGTTAATTTAAAGTCTAAATCACGGGCCTAATAAAAACAATCTCAATTCATTAACAAGGCATTAGGGCAAAAGATCTTGTGTCCAAGTTTTTCAAGGATCCTAGTTTCATTTAATTTCCACCAATCCGGTTTCAAATCACATACTGGGATTGCATTAAAATCTACCAACACATGAGGAAGATTGTTAACACAAAATCAATTTACAATACCAATATCCTAAATACAAAATTTATTTACATCATTATCTAATAGCTTAACCTTTCGAAGAAATCCAATATTAGACTTTAGGTAAATACATACAGATTTAAATACCTGAATGTTAAAACTTTTCATTTTACTACCTAACCTTTCATTATTTGAGTTATAGTACAAATTTAACATTCTGATAAGTAACAATATATTCCATTAAGATTTAGAATATTTCATTAAAAAAATTTAAAAACACTGTTAAGTTTTAACAGCGAGGTAGTTCAATCAGTTATATTGTAAGGTTAGGTAGAAGGTTAGGTACGAATGTAAATTTTTTTAACACTTTTAGGTACCCATTTAGAATACACTATACTTCAAGTCCATACAATTTTAGTTTTACATGGCACTCCATTACAAGCAAATTCAGTTGGACAAGACTAGAAAACAGTAAGATTACCAGTATAGTGGCCACGTGCGAAGTTATTGGCCGCATCCTCCTTGCCGGAGATAAGCTGCTCCGGATGGAAGAGCTGGCGGTAAGTTCCGGTGCGGACCTCATCTATGACAGTGGGCTCCAAGTCCACAAAGATGGCTCTCGGCACGTGCTTGCCGGCACCCGTCTCACTGAAGAAGGTGTTGAAAGCATCATTGGCCATTCCAACCGATGTATCACTGTAAGCAAAAAATAGGTCAAGATGTCAACAAAACCATGAATTAAGAATGAAACAGCAGAGGAACCTCCCAAATTCCCAATTATGCTAGATCTTGGATCTATATATCAAACATTGTTCCCGTTTATTTTCTCGAAAGAAACATGCATTTACACCCTAATCTGCTCATAAATCAGATGAATGAGAACCACAAAAAATGAATAGAATCCTTAGTTTTATTAGATCAAATAGATCTCTATTACCTCCTAAGTTTTATGAGATCAAACAGATCTCTAATACTATGACCTCATTAAATTTAGTTACCCAGATCCAGATCCGGATCTGGATCTGGATCCGTTTATGACATACTCTAACATACCATTTCACAATCAGGAAAGTTCTTCTGAAAGCAAGTAGATGGCAATAATTAGGGATTCCAGAACTAAAAACGAAAATAAAAATAGAAACTCAAGGAACATTGATGCAAAGAACGATTAAGTTAAAAAGAAAATCAACAAATACCAAATAAAAGAGAATAAGTTTAGAAAATTTTGAGGAAAATGAAAAGAAAAAGAGAGGGAGTGAAAAAAGTAGGAAAAACAAACAAATATTTGCCACATTGTTAAGAAAAAACATATATTTACACGCTGAACTGCTAATAGATTAGCGTAAAAGACATGCAGACCTCTCGTTCATTGTTTATTTCCTGTTTCAAACACCACTTAATCATCAAATATATTCATCATTTTATTTGGATCAAAATAAAACCCGAGGTTAAATCTACGGATCCCGGATCTGGCATAATCGGAAAGTTGAAATAATCCTAAAAAACTCTTCCTCTATAAAAGCAATTTGATGACACAAATTAACAGCATAAGCACCAAAAAACAACGAAAGAGGCCCATAAATTGAAGATATTTGACGAACATCAACACCATTCCCAACTTTTACCAATAAAAACCGATGAAGACCCAAAAAAGGGGAAAAGACAACAAGAAAAATCCGAAAAAGGAAGAAATTCGACGAGCATCAACACCCATCCACAACATCTACCCCAAAAAAGCGATTAAATCCCCAAAGAAAAACGGGGGGAAATTGTAGAAAAGAGGATCTGATGGGGGGTGGAAATTGAGACCTCGGCATTATCCCATCGGGTTGGATGCCGTGCTCGAGGCAGTAGAGCTCCCAGCACGCGTTGCCGACCTGGATCCCGGCTTGGCCGATGTGGATGCTGATGATCTCCCTCATCTTCTTCGCAACAACGACCCCTAGATCTCCCTCGCCTCGGAGCGTCGAGGAATGGGGAATGGGCGTTAGGGTTTGTTGCGACGACTCCTCCGCGTTCCCCTTTTTTCCCTTCTTGGGTGGGGGGTAAAGAAAGGAGAGAGCTACCGACAGAGTCGGAGAGTGGGGGGTGGAGAGGTGGGGTGTAATGGTCGTGGGGTTGGTTTGTTTGTATTGGGCAGCATAGGCGCGCTTTTTAAAGCACGTCACGTGGAAGCCGCAGAGAGAGTGAGAGAAAAAATAATAAAAAATAAATAAAAGTAATTAATAAAAGCTAAACATATATTCTTTTTTTTTTTTTTATTTATACTTTTGGTCCTCAAACTACACATCGCATTAAACTTTCATCGTAAATTTTAATTTATTATAATTTTGATTTAAATATTTTAATTTATTATAATTAAATTTTAATTTAATTTGATTAATTAAATATTAATATAACATCAATCTAAATATAATTGAATTATAGTATTATAATTAATAATATGATAATAATTAAAATATTATATTATTAAATAAATTAAATTATTGAACTTAATTGTAATAATTTGTAAATTAGGATTTGAGGATCAATGTGTCAAGCGTCTCATAGTTTGGAGCAATGCTACGCACGCAGTATTTACATGTAAATCTAACACTAAACTTTGTATGGTTAGTATTCATCCACTATTTTTATTATTTTTTTTACTAAAAACTCAAAAAAAAAAATTGGACCATATGATTAAGGGTATAAAATGTACACTCCTATATGAGATGTATAGATAGCAATTTTCTAAATTTAGGACTTGTTTGGTCTATCTATTTTAAACTCTAGAATTAAGATGGGATTTACTGATTTCGATAATTATTGTTTGTTACAAAGAAATTAGATTTCTATTCTCATTCCACTCTAAAATAAGAATGGTTCTATTCATTTATAGCTCAATCCGTCTTAGAATTTTGGATTGATCTACTTTAGAATAAACCACTAAAAACCTTCGCTCATAAATGCTTATCCTTTTTCTCCGTCGTCACTCTCCTCTCTCCTCATCACTTTCATCTCCCTTAAACAAAAATGTAGCAAACTGACCCTTTATGCAAATCGAATAAGCGGAGGAGTTTAGTTGCTATTGTTGCAACTCAATAAAATAGGGAGGAGTAACGTAATGTAACGTAACGCTTACTCGAAAACCACAGTATTTTCGCATCAATCCCATAGTAGTCGACATCATCTCTCTCACTTCGTTCTGCCTCTCTTCTACTCCAAAGAATGAATAGAACTTGTCGCAAAAGCTTTCGAGCACTGGTTTGATCTTACCTAGAGTGTGGAGACAACGAGGAGCTTTAAAGGGAAGCTCAAGAAAGTCTCCCACAAGTTAGCTCACAAAGAAACAGAGGTGAGTTGAGATCCTTAGAGGTTTTGAGTTTTAGGGTTTCAAGGGGATTTTTGAGTTATAACCATGTTTAGGGGTTTCTTTGGTGTTTCAGGAGATCGAGACCTACCCTGCTAGACTTGAGCTTAGCTAAAGTGGGGAATATCACCGAAAAATGGGTGATCTCTTTCTTTGCCTATAGTTTTCTCAGTTACTTTAGTATGCTTTATAGTTGATACCCTTTATATAACTGTGATGAGATGTATGCTAGGGAATACAAGAATTCTTGAACCTTTGAGTGTGGAACCGAGATGGAACTAGGAACCAAATAGGCTGGTTTGATGCGTATCGTGGACCTCAGGTAGAATTGAGATGGGTCTAGGAGCCGAACGAATCAGTTGAGTGTGTATTGAAAGTGTGGCATCTAATTTAGATGAAACCTAGGGTAAGTTATAGATATCGTGAACTCTAGGGAGACATGAGCTTGAGAACTAGTCAAGTGGGCTAATGAGGCGAGTGAGCCCCGGCCAAGTGGAGATTAGTACGATCATACCTCGACTCTCCATATGGTGTTACAACCCTAAGAATAACCAAGTTTAAGGTGTATTGTGATGACCCGGATCTCCGCAGATGATTTGCAGCATGATAAGTGGCTTTTTGACACCTTTGTCAAGAGTTAGAGGCGTGCGCGCGCAAAACGGACATCAGAAATGAATTCAGCACAAAAAATGGATCAAAATCACCTATTTGGATGTTTTTTTGGGATCCGGACGCCCTAAAACGGGTTCGGGGTACCTGTTACTGTTGATCGGGCAGCTCAGGCAGGGCGCGGGCAAACGCGGGCGCGCGGGCAGGCGCGAGCCACGTGTCGCAGCGCGGTTGGGCGCACTGTGGATAGGGGTGGACACGCGGCAGCCTCCTATTGGCTGCCGCCAGATTTTTGTCGACCACTAGGGTGACGACACGTGGCAGCTGCGAGAGCCCTCGATCGCTGGCTCGGGCGCACGGCCACGCGCCACACGTCCCACCTTCTTCCCCCCAGCCGGCTATAGGTGCCCGAGATTGTACCTAGAAGCTATTTGCAGGCTGATTCTTGGACTATTTAGAGCTCTTTTCTCCTCTATTTTGAGGTTTTTGGAAATGGTTTTTCCTGGAGATTTTTATAGAGAAGATTATCACCTTCTTCACCATCTGCTGAGCACCACTTGGAGACTTTGGGGAGCTTTTACATCTCCTTCTTCTCCAAGCTTGGAGAACTTGGAGAAGAACCATCATTGAAGCATTTTCAGCCACCTCCGTCGCGTTTCAGTGCAAGGCCTCTACAGGACTCATCCCATAATGTTTTTGGCTGATTTTTAGTTTGGGATCTTCACGATAGGTAGGCCTACAACTTTGATACAGATTACTCTTCCCAGATCTTGAGTTTTCTTAGGGTTTTTATACCATCTCTGGAGCCTTCGTGCACAGAACAGATTTTTGGATAGTTCAAAGTATTTATGAATTTTCTCGATGATTTATGCATGGATTTTCTCGAAGAGAAACGCATTGAGACCCTTTTTGTTGGATTTGAAGTTCGTTTGCTTAGGTAACATTATCGATCTTCTTGACCTAGTGACAGAGTTGGCTGTAGTTTTTGTTTTGGGTTTTGTTTTGAGAATTGAGCCTTTAGATGCAGATTTTTGGTGGTTTCTTGGCTATTTTCGGGATTTTAAAATTTGAATATCTTCTTAACATTAAGGTGAGCAATTCCTTTTTTGATTTTTGTGGAAAATTCCTTTTGGTTAAGTCTCTACACTCCTTAAAAGTATATGCTGAATTTTTGGGCAATTTTTTGGACAGTATTGTACTGTTGATTAATTTGTTAATTTAAGGGATTTAAAGATGGATTTTTGGGTAATTTTTGGGATTTAAAGATGGATTTTTGAGGCTTTGGAAATGTTCAGGACAACTTAGATTTACTATTGGGAGCTTCAATTCGAGGTATTTAATGCAGAATATGCATTCTATTTATCTTTTGAGTGATTCCTCAAATTCTGGGAACTTTGTGCAGCATGTATTGATTTCGCAATTGCGATCAATCCAACGAGAGATTTTGGGTGATTCTTGCTGCATTAGATTCTTAAGAGGCTGAGAATTAAGCACGTCGAATTTCAGCCAGATCGGATATCGGATCAAAGAGTTTCAGGTGGGTTGGATTTCCTTCAAAATTAGCAGACTGTTTTCTAATTCTATATTGTAGTGGACATGCATGATAGAGTTGTGTTTCATGTATTGATTGAGATGAATGCATGATTGAGTTAGAGATTTATATATTGCCCATGATGAATGTAAAATTGTGGAACCTTGACTAACACTCGTCATATGATTGTATGTATTTAATCAGACTATTAGAAAACTCTCACTTAGGTTAGTTATTGTATATCTAGCTGTAATGTACCGAATTTTCGGCACTAAATAAATATAAATAAAGGTGGTATGAAATACTAGTGTTATGAAAGTTAGGAAGTAAAGAATATGTGGACGCGAGTTGGCCCAAATTGGGTTAAAATGGAGAGATCTAAATTTATTTGAGAAAGGGGGCCCAGATTTTTAGTGGAAAATTCACCGTGTCGGAAAATTCCGAGAAAATTACGGGAGCCCCGTAAATATGTTTTAAGACTACAGAAAAAGTTTCGCGTTGATCGGATACCCGATAGTGAAAACGGGATCGCCAACAGTGTCGAAAAATTCTGAGAAAATTTGGGGAGCTTCGTAATTATGTTTTAAGGTCACAGTAAAAATTTCGTGTTGATCGGATACCCGGATTATGAGAACGGGGTCCGCCAGCGATTTTAGATACAGGGAGGCTTTTGGTGGCCCAGAAATGGTCCAAAGTGAAAATTTAAATTTTTCTGTGCTAAATTAACCCGAAACGAAGCCGCCTGTCAAATTTGGACGGAAAACGGATAAAGAATGGACAGAAAACGGGACAAAAACGGATCTCGAGACGGCGTTGGCGCGCGGCTCGAGGCGCGCTTGCGTGCCCTGCGCGCTCCTGCGGGTCAGGCCGCACAGGCGCGGATGAGTGCGCGCGTGGCGTGGGGAGCGCCCCATGGACCCGGTGCGCGCCCTCTTTGTGGTGGACCGCCACCCAACGGTTTTCTATTGGTGGTCCCGTGGACCTGGTTCACGGATCACGTCCTTTCTTTTCTCCTTTTTCTTTTCTTCTTCTTCCCTTCTCCCGCAGACCTCCTTCCATTCTCTTCTTCTTCTCCAACAGAGCTTCATCTCCACCGAGCCATCGCGAGAGAGAGAGAGAGAGAGAAAGAGAGAGAAGAGAGAGAGAGTGAAGATGAGAAAATTTTGTGAGATGGAACGGTGCGACTGTACAAGGTAAGCCCCGCACATTATTTTTACGATATTTTTGGCACAATATTTATGCCTCCTTTGGGTTTGGATTTGACCCCATTATCGTGTTGCGTGTTAGGAACCGAGTTATACTGCGTCGTTTTGTTGCGCAGACTGTCGGGGACAATTTTGGCGCGCCTCGTTTTGCGTGCCAATCCGAGGTACTTGCTCCGTTTTTACGCACAGAATGAGTTGTTGTGCACGGTTTTACATGCAGTTTATAATATTATACCTCATTTTTCATACAGAGATAGAAAAATATGCACCGTTTTGCGTGCAACCTTACAGTTAAACTTGCACCGTTTTGCGTGCAGATCATTTTATCGCGCACCGTTTTGTGTGCAGTTTATAATATTATACATCATTTTTCGTGTAGAGATAGAAAAATATGCACCGTTTTGCGTGCAACCTTACAGTTAAACTTCCACCGTTTTGCGTGCGATTATTTTATCACGCACCGTTTTGCGTGCAGTTTATAAAATTATACATCGTTTTTCGTGCAGGGATAGAAAAAATATGCACCGTTTTGCGTGCAACCCTATAGTTAAGCGTGCACCGTTTTACGTGCAGATTCGAGGTACGTGCACCGTTTGGCGTGCCGGTTGATTAACGCGTACCGTTTTGCGTGCAGACTAAAATGACGCACACCGTTTTGCGTGTGGGTTTTAGTGACGTGCATCGTTTTGCGTGCAGGTTTGGTGGACGTGCACCGTTTGCGTGCAGATTCGAGAGAAGTGCACGTTTTGCGTGCAAGCTCGAGGAGACAAGTGGAATCGCACGGAGACCAATTGCAAGTGTCTACAAGCAATTGGGTACACTACAAGGTGGGGATTCTGCCGAAATTGGGTGACCTCTCCCCTTGCTCCTTTGCTTTTTGATCTAGAGCATGATAGTAGCCTGTATGAGGCGTTAGGTAATT